>WAAB01015765.1:195308-396334 GCA_013389865.1 Piaya cayana
ATGGCTGGAGAACAGGGACACCACTGGGGATTCACCATGGTTCCAGTAAGTGGGATAGAGCACAGGAATGATGCTGGGATTGCATGAAGGAATTGGAATCAGACATTAGAAAATAGCTGCCATGACACAGAATAAAGCTTCTCAACTGTTTCACTTGCGGGGAAAAAAAAAAGTATGCGAGAGTACCAGTATCATCTCATTGCTCTATTTTTCACCACTGCAGAATCGCAGACCCTTTATTTCCTCAGGATTAATCCACTCATAAATCTAAGGATCTGAAACAGTCCAGTGATGTCACTAGAAGGCAGCATACACCAAGGCAATAAACAGAGGTGAAAGAATCAGCCTCATTATCCAATTCACCCATTTTCTCACTCTTGGAATGAATCAGAAGCATGCATAATCAATTACCAACTCCTGTGCACAGGAATTAAATGCAATTTTATGAATGCAGCTTAATTGTATGAACTAACTTAAGCTCTCAGCAACAGAGCTGTTAATTGAATGCAGGTTTTGATACATGATGTTACTAAAAAAGTAATATAAATCAGTTACACAGGAACATGTAAGACCAAGCAATTTAGACAAAGCAGATGCAGCCCAACTTGCCTAAATATTTTAATCTTGCTGTCTTTTTGCAGGTGAATTCATATGAATTCATATCTTGCTCTCTGTTCGAGCAATAGTTTCTAATGTTCCAGATAGCAGAAAAAAAATCACCAACACCCACTCCAATAGTCAAGCTAGCGATCTTTCAGATTAATTAAAAACCATTACAGAACTCCCCACCACAGGACCAAACAGCAGGAATGAAAAGACTGCAGTCTGTTCTCACCTGTTCCAGGTCCCGCACCATTTCTTCTTGGCTGCAGTTAAAAATCCTACTGAACAGCTTTACAATCTGCTTATCATTCAAGTTGTAAACAATTTTAATGACGCCTGGTAGCAGCAGCTTAATGGTCAGGTACACGTCACCATGAAAGCCATCTGGGAAGAAAGCACAGCCCATCAGCAACCGCCAAACTTTATTTTTCCGTAGAGGCTCTGCTGTTGTGCCTGCTAGCATGATCCCAAGACAAGTAATCTGCAGCTGAGGCTTCCCCTTTCAGCCATGTCCTCAGAGGAAACACCCGCAACTGTCCTCCAGATGTGATCTCAGCCTTAAGTTTGGTGGGACCTACAAACCTCCCCCACAGTCCCAAACTGAGACATTCGTATCTGAATTGGATATTTAGATAAACAGTTCACCTTGCAAATATCTCCAAAGCCCAGAAATCATCACACCGTATAGCCTGGGCTACACAGCGGTCAATTTTTGTTTCACCCTTGCTTTTGAAGTAATACTTCGAGGTTAATTTTGAGAGGGCTTGCATGTGCTGAGAAAACCAAGCAGGAACTGTACCTCCTCCAGATCCCTTCTTCAGAAAATCCTGTATGATCTGTGTTTTCACGTTATAGCTAGGCTTTTCAGCTACCATGGCACAGAGCTTCCTGAACTCCCGCAGCAAGCAGTCCTTGTGCTTCGGATCACATTTTTTTGCAGATAGGCTGGACTTGTGGGAAGAACTTGCAGAGCTGTCTTCCGAATTCGTTGGCTTGGCTGTACAAAAGACACAAGTAGTCGCTTATTGGGCAAACCAGATTTTTAGAAGTAATTAAAAGTAAACCAACTTCTATAGATGAAGATCTGAGCAGAGATATTAAGAGAGAAGGACTTCCCAGAATCAGTTTAAGTTCTACCTGTGAAGCCAGAGAACTTCTTTGGTGATGGAGTGATGAGAGCCAACGGATCTTTTGTGGTCAGTTGTCCTGTGGCGGTGAGCTTAGCTTGGACTATCACTTTTTTCTTCGGTGTACTTCCAGCCTTGGAATTCGCTTCTGTGAAAGAACAAGGTTCAGACCAGAAGTCAGAAATCATCTCATACATCCCTCACCATGTCACGTAAGATACACAGCAACAAATAAGTGTGAAGAGAACTCGGGATGGAGGAGAAAAAATGAAGGGGAATTTTTTTCAGATAGCAAAATACTACAAAATGTAATAAAGATCATGAAGAAAAGCTGGAAATGGAAAATAACTGACTGTTCCTCCTGGGATCTATCTGGTCGTGTCTGCATGTGGATCAAGCCACTCAGACCCTCTCCACAATCAGTTGTGACTAATTAATTGCTGTTGCACAAGTGACAACTACATCCCTTTCCCATGAAGCTGAGACACAGCCCCGAGCTGCGCTACCTGCTGTGTCACCAGGTGGAGAGGGCACGGCCACACCTCGGAGACAGGTAAAGTAAAAGAGTAACCCAGGCGCTGCTTGGCGTCTCACCCGAGATGTGCTTGGTGATTAATTCCTTTTCCCCGTCTTGCAGCTCCTCCCATCCCTCCAGGTCCGTGATGTCTTCGATTTTCTTGGTGGTGGCGCGGGCCTTGTCCAGCTTCTCGAACATGCACTTGACGTGGTACCACTCCTTCATGTCCCCGCCGGACTCGGTGAAGGGGTTGGGCACGATCTTCCCGATGCGAACCATCCCCTTCACGATCTTCTCCTTGCACTTCTTGCAGCCGGCGGTGCCGCGCTTGGCGTAGTCCACGCAGTAGCGCTGCTCGGCCATGGCGGCGGCGCGGGACAGCGCGCGGGGCGGGGGCGGCGGGGGCCGCGGGGCGAGGGGCGAGGCCGCCGAGCGACACCCGAGCAGCCGCAACACCGGCCAGAGCGCGCGGGCCCCTGCGGGCATCNCCCAGCCCCGAGGCCGCCCCCCGCCCCAGCTCTGCCCCTCCCGCCCCGCGCCCCCAGCTTTCGCTCACCGCGGTGCTCACGGGGTCGCCATCCCGCCCTCGGCCCGGGCCGCGGTGTCTGACCGATCGGCGCCTGCGCGCAACGCCCCTTCCGCCCGGCCGCCGCGCGGGGCGTGCGCAGGGACTGGGCCCGCCCCCCAACCCGCGGCGCGCGCAGTTCCCGCCGGCGCCGCGAGCAGTTCCTTCCCCTGCAACCCGCGGCGCGCGCAGTTCCGCCCCCCCAGCCCATCGGTGGCGCGCGCAGTTCCCGCCACCGCCGCGCGCATGCGCCGCGCTCGCCTCCCCGCCTCGTGCGCGCCTGAGGCGGCGCGTGGGCCTCGCGCGGCTGAGGCGGCCCCGGCCCCGTTCTCCCTCGCAGTTCGGGCTCAGGCGCCGCCGCGAGAGCCCGGCCCGTGGTGTCCCCGGTAGTGGCGGAGCTGACGGGCCGAGAGGCAGGAGGAGCAGAGATGGCTTCACCGGGCGCGTCTGTCCCAGAGTGGTGGGCGGGTGCCCTCTTCTCAACGAGCCGAACACGAGCCGCGCGTGAGCGTAACGGCCGCGTCTGGTCACAAAACCGGGGCGAAGGCCTCGAGGTGAGCGTTTCAGAGCTGTAGGTCTGACCGTGCCGCTGTCGGTCAGTGTTTGCAGAGCTGAGTTCTGCCCCGTGCAGCCCAGGAGGGACGGGAACCGAAACGAGAGAAACAGCCCCCCCGGACAGATGCGACTGGGGCGCGGAGTCACAGAAGAGAAGTTGCTGCAGAATGATTCAGGGAGCTCATGCAGAGCTGCTCCACTGCTGTAGACTTTACATAGAGGGCATGCAGACAGTTTTAAAATGCTGAACTGAAAGGCTCTGTGTGTTCAACCCCAAACCCACACCTTTGACAGGCTCAGATTAAAGGTACGCGTGTGAGTTTAACATGGTTAAATTTTTAATAATTCATATTGCTTTGGAAGTGATGTACCATCGAGAAAATACAGACCCAGCAGTGTCTGGTGCGATGATTTCTGTTAACACTGACCTCTGACGGGGGAGAAAATGAGAGCAGGCTGCTTAGGGAGAGCCTGCGGGGAGCACAGAGCACAGGACAGCGATCTCGGCATCCCGTGGGTGAGAACGCTCATTCATTGCTTGAGCCTGCTGAAAAAGATGGAAAGGTGGACTCCAGGGCTGACACTCCTAGCCGAGCGCCGTCAGTAAGGGAGCTGAGCACCCTCTCAGGATTTGCCTCCGTGTTACCGTCGGAAGGTCAGCGACGTGGTTGAAGCTCGGCTGTGTCTATTCAGCCGCAGAGCCTGCAGAGGGCCTCTCAGAGGCTTGAGTCGGGCCGAAACGAATTGTCTTCTGGCTCCTTCCGGTCTGGAGGGGGTTTCGATGGCACCGTGGCCAGGTAAGTGCAGTAGAAGGGCTCCCTGGGAGAGTCGCGCTGCAGCTGGAGGTGGCAGAACACGTTCAGATTAGTTTCTTCAGTGAGAAACTGACACGATGGATCTTTGGTTGCTTTTGAAAGGCCTGGGAGTAGCAGCAACAAAGCACTCCTAATTAATTCTAGCTGTCATTCTCTGGAGCGATGTAGCTGAATACTCTTAAACCTGGAGCGCTAATTTTGCTGTCCGTCCACTGCGGCACTAAGTGAATGGGAGAAAAGTTGAAACTGCACCTTGTGGGCTTCTTCTGACTAACAGATCTGAGATGACGGTAGGAAATGATAGGGAAATTTTACCTGGTATGGAACTGAAGGCCCCTAATTTTGGTCAGGGCTCTTAGGTTTTCCACATAAGCACTTTATTCCCCTGAAGTTGCTGTTTGTGTCTTCTGTTATTACTTTGAGTAGGAAAGTATGTTTGCAGGGGGAGGAATTAAAATTACTTCAGGTCTTACTATCTTATTTGAGTAAACTCCAGCTCCCACTTAGGCCAAAGATGTACCTGTAAACTGCTGTGACTAGAGCTGTATATCCAGTGAGCATCTTTCCACAAAACTGCAGGACGCTTGAGTTCACAGAAATCTGAGAGAAAAATAGGAGACAAATCACTACTGTTTCTCATAGGATCAGTGAGGAATCATTGCTGGTGTCTCTCTCAGTGGCTAATACTGGAATTGCTGAGCTGAGCCTCTTAACATAATGCCCTCTGTGTACAAGTCAGCAATGACAGGCTGGTCAAGAGGCCCTTGGAAAGCAGAACTCTGTTTTAAGTAGTTTATTCCACTAATACAGGGAGAATAATGCCCCAAAGTCAGATTTAAAGGTTTAAGTGCATACTTGCTTAAGCAAAGTGTCCATCGGGAGTCTTGGCAGGAGTTGAAATATGAATGAGAGTGAAATAATGGTCTTAGGTTTTGTTGTGGGTTTTTTTTGGTGTTAAGAAGCAAAAACCAGTTTTAGTTACATCTTAAAATAGTACCCAAAATGGTTCTTAAAAAAAAGTTTGCCCTTGTCCAGGTCTTCTGGGGATGCCTTAAATTGATGGGGTTTTGAACTGAAATTAAAGTTCCGATGCAAGACTTCTTTCAGAGTTAAATTCCAGTGAATCCAATCTTCTTGGTATTGAGGAAATGTCCAGAATCTCACTAAAATCAAATAAAAAGAGGGAGATGTTTAGAATTTTAATAACTGCAATGAACAAATCTCTCTCTCTCTCTCTCTCTCTCTCTCTCTCTCTCTCTCTGGCTGCTAAAACAGATACTGCATCTGGACATGTGGTTTATTAAAATACAAGAGATAGGAGAAATGGAGATTGTAGAAAACAGACATACATACATGAGAGATGTTTGGAAAAATGGGAAGTGGTGTCAGTTAAATAATGGATCAAGAAGCCATGTAAGGGAGGATATTATTTGCTTGTTTGCATGTATATTTATTGGTAAGACTGGCTTTGGGCTCTGAAAGGAAAAGCTGCTAGAGGCTGGTGAAATCAAAGACGGAAAGGACTCAGTGCTTTTGGGTTGAGAAGCGGCTTACAAGGCTTGCTGGCTTCTCAGGGTGTGAAAAGTTGAAGTTGGATATAACAGGAATGACTTCTCTTGCAAGCCTCTTTCTGGTCCTCAGTTCAGTGGGGAAAGGGGAGAACATTATCTGTTGTCAGTTGACAAATGGATTTGCTTTTCTTTGATTCACATTCTCTCCGTACGGATAGGAAAGATGTTTCCTGAAAACGTGAGTGGGGGTGAACTGTGATCTAAGGTATAGCACTGAAGATGTGGAGCTCAAAAGAACCGCTGTTCCCTCCCATTGGACAAATGATCAGTGTATGTTGTCCTTTTCCCTCCACATTCCCACTTACCAGGGTGTTGCCCGTGATTCCGTGCACATGACACATGCAGCCGTGTAACTCCTTTGCATGCCTGTTTCCACCACAGTGACAAAAAATTGACAGTGAATCTGGTGGTGTATGCAGCCGTCTACAGAAGAGATCGGATTGGAATGTGAACTTTGTCCTTTAATCTGAACAGAGCGAAAGTCTGTCTCTCCCGTCCTACCTTACTGCATCTCAGTTGTGTTTTGAGGGGAAAATCTTGGCATTTGGTATGTGAACATTACACCTATCTCAGTACAGGAAAACAAATGCAAAATTTGTCATTTCTGGTGTAGGTTGCTCCAAGAGTCATTGAACAGCCACAAGAAAATGTGTCAGAGATCTCCAAAGGCATTGAGGAGACACTTATGCCCATTTGCTTTTAATACTAATGAGAAGTGAGTGTCCAAATCACTTGGATGGGTTTTGGAAGGTCTTGGCTAGATTCATGTCTTCCTGGAGGAAATTACATTTGACAGCAGGCTTCTGATGCGGTGAAGATAAGGGCTTTGGGGGCCACTCTTTGAATTCATTGTATTTCGGTTCAGAAATCTGCCAAATGTTTAGTATAGACAGATGCTGATATCTATACTTCTATTCTCCTGTCAGCTAATGTTATATCCTTTATTCTTCTGCTTACTGCATATGCTGTTAAATTAGATAGACGTATTTGCAAGGTGAATGACAAGTGTAATTGGCTATAAATGCTCCATTTAGAGAGATTGCAAACTATGTTTAAGTTACACCCAAGTGCACCTGTACTTGAGATGCAAAGTCATTCAGCTCCCACAGCACCTTCATTATAACCATACTTCATCCTCCCACACAAATAGATTCCAAGGAAAATAATTTCTCCCCAAATGTACATCTGCTGCAAATTATAGCGGCATCACTACACATGCAAGTACAGTGAACACAAATCTCACACTGTATGTTGGTGCTGATGGAAAGCTGACACCTCTTTTTGGAAAACAAAGGAAAACTAAAATAAAAGCTTGATGATTTTTTGTTGTTGTTTGTTTCAGACCATTTCCCAAATTAATTTGTCATTTCTGCATGCTTGGAGAAGATTTTTCTTTCAAAATTTTAATTGAAAATTTAAGCTTTGAATCTTTGAGAATGAGATTGAAACCATGGCTGAATTTTTTTAATTGACCTTGTTGGGTAGTCACTGTTGCTGAAATCTAGAGATCATTCTGATGCCATTCTTTTTGATGTCTATAATTAATTTCAGAAAAAACATGGACATTTTCAAGAAAGACCATAAAAGTTTAAACTTTTTATTTCTTTTTTTTTTCTTTTGGAAAGTCTTTGAGGCTTCTGATGAAAAGGCTGTTATTGAATGCAAACAGCTTCTTACTGGAATGTTTCTCACTGGTTCTCCTGCAAAGTAACACCTGCGACCAGAAAGAAGATGGTGCAATGTAATGGATGCCTTCCTTTCACTGTCCCGGTCAGATCTGTGGCTGGACACGTTACAGGCTTAGACATGCAAAACACTGCTTATTTGTACAGCCAGGAATCTTATGGGTTTCAAATCCCCCACTTCTCTTCTTTTTCTTCATTATACTAAGTGGCAGCTGTGTACCAGTAGAGACCGGAGAAGGCTGAGGCAGTTTTAACTTCTCTGTGTGTCTCAGGTAATCCGTGCTCCCTGCTTTCATGCAAAGCAGTCCCAGTGCTGCTGTGCACTTTGCTGTGTTCTTTCAAGCCACATCTGTCAAATCTGCACTTGACAGCTGCTCTGTATGGGTGTCGTACATTCAAAGCAAAGGCAGCTAAGTGAAAGAACCTCCTAAACAAATGCAGTGTGGATTGTGCCCTGCTGCTTGCAATGTGGGACTGAGGTATACCTGCCTGCATACTGTTCTCAGTCTGGTACCAGAGCAGTAATAGTGATAGCTGCTCCGTTTTGCCCTGCCTGAGGAGGCTGTGGGCTGTATGAAGCTTATCACTGTATGAAGTCTTAGCGCTTGTCAGGCTTTCCACAGCTGAGACCATGTTTCAGAAGGCAGATGGAAATTCAGGTGCAGGATGAGTTCTGGAGAGCCCTACTCTTGGCCTCTGATGTTCAGCAAGTGTAGGAGTTGTTCTCTGTGGGCTTTGACAGAGCCTCAGGATGCCACCTGCTAAGGAGTCTTAGATAAACTTCTGGTTGGAGGAACATTCTGCTCTTTAATGTTACAGGGAACTTTCTTAGTTTAGTACTAAACAGGGTGATTTCCATTTGAATCTCTCCCGGAGTAGTAAGCTGCTTTACACATTGCTGTGCCGAGAGCTGTATGTGTAATTAGTGACTTGCATGACTCCCAGAAGCTGCAGTCTAAACCTTAATCCAACCTTTGTGTTGATCACCGTGCCACATCTCTCAGCTGCAGTTCTTAGAGTCAATTCCACATTGGAGCTGGCTTTCTTTAGGGAGACAGGATGTTAAAAAATATATTAAACTGATCCTCATTAGAAACTGGAGACATAAAAGTCTCGAGAGCCAGATTGTGACTGCCACCGCAGAGCTGTTTATGCAGCTGTTTATGCGGAGAATAGCTCTCCAGGGATAGGCTATTTGCTGCCACTTCTGCTCTAGAGACCCTGCACCTAGATTCTGGTGCTGGATCCAGAGGGCTGGGTTCCTGCCTGAGCAGTATGAGTCCAAGTGACTGTTAAGTGCCTGCCTCCCTCTCCTGAGAGCGGGTGAGTTGTCAAGGTACGTGTCTCACTTGCAGTGAATGGGGCATAAGAGAAGGAGTGAAAAAAAGCAAAAGCAAATGCAAAACCTCTGACCTATCTGCAAATGTTGCTTTTGGGGCTGTTTGTTTTTGTGTATCCTCAGAGCACAATGGAGGATTCAGGTTTATTGCTGTCTGGGATATCTTATCCCTTCACTTTCAATGACATGTAACTCCTTTTTCTCTCTGAAGGGTTTTGCAAATAACTTTAGATGAACTGAGGAGCTGCCATTTGGCTTCCATGTATCTCCAGCCAAATAACCACACATTTTCTTTGTGCTGTCAGAACCACCAGGTCTTTTTCTGCAGGGCTTCTGCCCAGAAAATTGGGTCCCAGCCTGCACTGACGCATGGGGACCAAGCTGCCCCAGACAAAGGGGCTTTGCTGGATGCGTGAAGATCCTGTTGGCTCCTTTCTCCAGACTGCTGAGGCCCCTCAGTAAAATCCAGCCTTAGCCTGTTTCTCTTGTCTTCTCATTCCATTCCTTTCTGGCTCCTGGTTTTCCCCTTTTATTAGGAATCTCAGTGAAATAAACACGAGTGAGTGAAAACACCTACACATTGAAGCACATAGTTTTAAAACAACATTTTTAAAGCTTCTCCATCTTAGAATCGTAGAATCACTAGGTTGAAAAGGACCCATAGGATCATTGAGTCCAACCATTCCTATCAATCACTAAACCATGTCCCTCAGTACCTCATCCACCCATCTTTTAAACACCTCCAGGGAAGGTGACTCAACCCCCTCCCTGGGCAGCCTCTGCAAGTGCCCAGTGACCCTTTCTGTGAAGAATCTTTTCCTGATGTCAAGCCTGAACCTCCCCTGGCGGAGCTTGAGGCCATTCCCTCTTGTCCTGTTCTCTGTCCCAAAATGATCTTGGTTATCATCTGTTGTCAGTATTTTGGAGAAAGCCAGTCTGCTTGCAATTACACCGTTACCTTTACACTCAGGGTCTCCGTAATTGTCTGAGCAGATGCCTACAGTGTTGGAAACACCCGCCTGCTGCAGATGATGCATTTCAATTTGTTTTCATGCTGTTATAAAAACCCGAAGCAGCAGCTCTGCTGGTTCTTTGCCTGGGGGGAGAGAGAGGTGTGTGGGCTGCGGTAAGGCTCAGAACTAGGAGTTTTATCTCTCTTCTGTCTTTCTGAAGGCTACTTCCCCTTATGATAGGAGATGCTGTGCTGCATAGCATGATTTGAGAACGATGTCTGATCAGTGGATTGTCTTTAAGCCAGGTCTAATTGCCTTATTCTTTTTCACCTCTTTCAGGAGTATTTTTAGACTAGTCAGTGAGTCTGTGATGTGACAGGACCCCTTAAAAGCTCTGGGGAGTCTAAAAGGAAGGGGTGTAGGATTTGCCTTGTAAAGAGGCTGACAGCTATTCTTAAGGTGTTCAGATCTAATCCTTACTAATGAGAGAGCTTCTTATATAACTGAACTGCAACATTTCTTAACTGCTGTCTTTTTTTGAAAACCTGTGTATTAAATTACTATGAGACAATATTTCTAAATGGTGTTCTCCTAACCTTAGTTTCTTTGCTAAATTGGATGAATCTAGTGAAGTGTCTCTTGGAAACAAATCTTTTTTAAACCTGCACTCTATTCTTCTTAACCTCTCTGCCCTAAACAATTTCTGAGACAAGATGAATACCAGCCTGTGAATATCATAGCTACATATATTCTACATAAGCATTCACTTGGCTGCTAGCCTGGAATACGTCACTTTTGAGGGTTAAAAAGCTTCTGAGACGGTAGATGGGACCTCATTATACAATGTGTGAGGAGAGTTGTTACTGTAAGGAAGTTGTTCAGGTGTAGTTGCTGTATTCACTACATAGTCAGTTCAGCATGGCCGTGGTCACCTCTTCCATGAGATCAGCTTCTTCTAAGCAGTAATGTGGTGTCAAAATAGTGAGCAACAAAGCAGATGATGCATTTCAATTTGTTTCAATCTTCTGGAATCTGGAAAGAAATCCCCTGCTACTAAAGATTGTATAATGAAACAATGGCATTCATCCTCTTCTGCCTCCCTTTCTGCTCCCCTGGGGAGAGATCAAGTCATTTTAGGTAACCAGTCTCCATTCATGTGGCATAATGACATTATAAGAGACAATATATTTAAAAACAAGCAACAAACAGGCCTGGAATCAGAGCTTTAGCTTATTCTCTGTGTGGTTGAGGGGAGAGGGGATGTGGTTGCCTTCTGGAAGAACTGCTCCTTTTGCCATTTTTGCTACGTTTCCTACCAACTTCAGTTCCTTCACAGTCCATTATGTCCAATTCGTTACATACTCCCTGGCTCCTGGCACCAAATGCCTGCTCTGTAAGCAAGGACTTTTGAATGATTGAAAAGTGGAAAAGAGAGGGAAAGACAGTGTGATCAGGTGACCTGGCAGGCTGCCAGCCAGCATGGCTGTCAGAGAAGCCCACAGCTCGGTTCCTCATTGTGACCATTTCTTTCTGGACTCTTCCACCTGCTCACCAACTGCAGTTTTCCACACGGTGCAATGCCGTTGTGCCTCAGACAGCAGGTCACAGACCTGTGAAAAGAGCCCTGTTATCCCATGACATGGCCAGGTAAGGATGAGCTGACTCTCTGGGTTTTTCAGGGGGCCAGATGAGCAGTCTGTAGCCTGTAGTGCTCTGGGCAGGAACAACTTGGTTTTGATTAGAGCTGTGGTGTACTGGTGAACCGGCAGCCTATGAGAGACAGCTTGAAACATTCCGATCCTCCAGGACCAGATAAGCATAATTGCATATTTGGAATTAGCAAAACTGCAAGGATCAAAGCAATCTCCTGGATGGATTACTAGATCAAAGGAGAGACTTTAAAAGGAGAAAACATGGATGTTAAGTTCTCCATCTACCCACTATAAATGCATGATGCCAGCACTAAAGATGATACAGGAATAAAGGGAGCTTTTGCACATTTCTCAGCAGGAAATAATTTGATGTCTGACTACTGTGATTTTAAACTATGATAAAATAACAGGCACAAAACTCTGCACAAACGAGCTTCTTTTTAAAATTAGTTTATCTTAATCCTTACTAGGATATAGGATAAAATCATAACTTCTTCAAAAATTTACATGAAAGAGCAGTACCGTGTTCCTCTGCCTGAAGAACAGATGCTACCTGACTAAACGGCAGACTGCAGCATATCCAAAAATCAAGAAAACACCGTCACTTTGTCTCACTGTAAATCTCTTCCTGATGTTCAGACAGAATCAAAGAGTACAGATCTCTCTTTGAGCACAAGGGGCCCAGCAAAGCATACAGCAGGTTGGAAACGTGACTGCTGCTTCTTGTACATGCAGCTATGAAAAGTGTGTGTTATCCTCTATTAGAATTGGTACTGTTAATCTTTTCTGGCTTGCCCTATCTTCTGAAGGGGGCAGATGCTTGCTTTTAACTTTGGTCAGTCTTCTCTTGAACAACCTGCAGATGTGGTTGTCCTGCTTGTTAATGGACCATGATACTTTGACCGGGGTAGAACTGGCAGCCAGTGGCACTGAGGCAAGAGCTGAGCTGCAGACTCAGAAGAGAACCATCTCCAGAGTCCGTGTGTTGCAGCAGGAATTGTCATATCCTTGGGGACTGAACTCCCACGATGACATGTGCGTCCTGCTGCAAGTAACACTAATGAACAAATACTCCCCTGGTTAAATGAGATGTTTCAGAAGGTTATAAAAGCAGCTTTCTGGGAGTCAGAAAATAAACTGAGCAGTGGCTTATGCAAGAAGTCTGGCTCCTCTTCTGAGCAGATAATAAACCTGAGAGGGAATAAACCACCCTTCATTGTATTCTGCTGTTTTTCCATGTCCTGAGATGAGTTAACTGCCAAGCACTTTCTAATCCAACCAAATCAATTTGCAAAGTTTCATTAATACTATCAGGTAATATGCAAGTGGTTTACCCCCTGCCTTATTGGAAGGGCCATTAGTACACAGGATAATGGATACCTCAGGGCAGACAGACATTAAATTAATAATTAACGATTGCAAAGACCTAGTGGCAACTGAGAACATTTACCTCTGTGAGGATATTGAAGTTGCGTTACTTCAGTTTCAGCTCTCTCTCTGCAGTTGGTACTTGGAGCTGGGTTGCAGCCTGGTTGTTCTCACCCTGAATTGCAATGTTTAAAGTGTTCTTGAGAACTGCTGGGCTTGTCTGTGCTGGCCTGGTAGCTTGTGCTAGTGCTGGGGGAGGCATATGGAGCTAATTCCTCCTGACGGGCTCCCACAGTGCTCTGCTTGTACTGTCAGAGCCTTGCTGCGTGCGCCTTATGGGTGCTGAACACAAGGTGGGTGGAAATGATGTGATGTGAAATACTGATGGTTTTTCTCTCTTCTGAGGATGCTGCGGAAGAGCTGTACGGCCCCCAGAGAGGCTCTGTGTGCAGGAGGCATGGTGCAGTGTGGACCCTATGAGTGACACCCAATCCAAACACTGGCTCTGGTCTTCAGAAGCCAGGCAGGAAGTATTCACTGAAGAAGCCTCTCATGGAAATGGTAACAGAGGATCCAGCACAGCCTTAATCAGGATCCAGGTCAGGGCATGGATGGATCAGGCTCTATCTATAAGCCTGAGAAACTGGGATTTTGGCAGATCTTGGGGTGTGCTGTGGATGCTTTATTTACACAGTTCACGGCTTGCGCAGTCTGCATAAATTAATATTGTGCATTAAGAATCTCAGCTTTTCCTAGCTTCATCTATGATGTTTCTTCCCTTCTTTCTTCACCGTCTGTAGTTTCATAGGGTACGCTCAGAAGCCCTGGGTTTGATTTGACCAGTAGCTGGTGGACTTTCCCTGTTCTCATGACTCTGCTGGGACAGCACCAGGAAGCTGAGTTGGGTGTAAGACTGAGATTGGTGGCCCTCTGGGTGACGTTCACAATGTAAGTGTAGTACTCACTCCCCTGTGTTTGGAGACATTTTTGCTGAGTGCTTTGCTGAATGTTTAAAATAGCATTAGGCAGACCTTCCCCTTGATTTATAACCCTTCAGTTCTCAAGAGTCTGATTTGAAAGTGTGTTTAATTCTTACAACCATTGTTTTCCATTCATAGCCTCTTCACTTTGGAAATGAGAGCAGCTACTCTGAACTCCTTGTCTTACATCCAGTCTCCTGGAGATAGGTCTTATCTGGCACTGAGGTGTAATTTGTTTGAAGCTGTCCTTCCTTACTCATCAATTTCATTGTAGTTAACGTGGTGCTTAAGGTACTTCTTTTATTAAGTTTCAGGGGTTTTGTATTCTGCAATCCAATTTTGCATTATTGATAAAGTCTCAAGCAGGGGATTACTTGAGACATGAGCTTTCTGGCGCATTAGTCATACCGGAGTTGTATTTTCAGAGGAAGCCGATCTCCTATTTAGGCCAGTTACTTGCCTGTCAGGCTGCCGCGGTTCCTCTAGTGCTGGGGTTACTAACTCCAGGCATAACTGCAGGCTTGTCTTGTCAGGGAGCAGCCAGGGAGAATGAGCTGGGAGCCGAGGGTGACAGCAGGGTAAGTGGAGGCTGTGGCCTTCCTGGCAAGTGGTACAGTACCACAGCACCCCAGCAAGGAGAGCAGAGCAGGCCTGGTGACAACACCAGGTCAGCCACGGCCCAGAAATCACTAGCCAAGTCCATAGTGCCAAGGTGGGTCTGAGGTCAAGCTGGGAAATTAAGCTGTGCTTTATACCCTTGGAATCACAATGATTTTCATGTACCACTTATTTGTAAGCCTAAGAAAATATTAAACCAAAATTCCGCCCCCACCACCAGACTTGAGCAAGATGATCTTTGAGACACTGAAAGTAGTGACAGCCCTACTTATTCTCTTAGCTAGCTTTTAGACATGCATATGTTGATTAAAAAACAGGCTGTGTGTAGCCTTCCACCCGCGCAGCAGGGTAGAGGGCACCCTTGTTGAGTCATCACCACGCAGCACAGATTTGCCATTGTAGGCTTGCTCACAAAATAGCATCAAACAGAAAATGCAAACCCAGTTAAGGCACTTGCTCTCTTAGTTGCAGAAGGAAGGAGACTTTTATTTCTGCAACAAGTTTGTCTTGGGTTTTCCATGGCTAATTTATGTATTTTTAAACCACTGTAGAGCTGCCAGAAACAAGATATTGACAGCCCCAGTGTTCAACTCAAAATAGACATGAAACTAGTTGTGCAACAGTTCTCTTCTCTGAGGATTCTTTAGTGTAGCCTGCAGAACTGTGCAGTGAAGTGTGACTTGTATGCAGTCTGGTTTTGCTCTCCTTGACTTATTTATTATCACTTGGCTAGGACAATGATGATGGAGCACTGGTACTCAAAGGACCTGCTCCTGCAGATGATGTTACAGGCACATTTCAGTTGGTGCTCCCCATCCTGTTCAGGTTCCTTATCACACACTCATTGCTGCAGAGTCTCATTGCCTTCCAGATGCACCATAAGGGCTAGAATCAAAATATTTTGTCTGTTTTTTCTTCAACCTCTCTCCTCTTATGTGGGTGGAGGGGGAGTGAGGAGATACGAAAGCCTTAAAATTACATTCTTCTGTGAAGTGTCTTGATGGCTAGGATGAAGGCGCACAGCTTCCTTTTAGACACTGTGGGTAAGTCTGTTGTTGGTGAGGCAGGAGACCTTCCCTCTCTGCTTGGAGTCTTCTGAGCTGATCACCACAGTTGTGCCCTATGGACTGAGTGTGTGTCCTGCACGTGTGGCTCATCCTGGCACTGGAATGTCACATAGCTGTGAGTGGCGTCTGGTCCCACCTCAGAGCCTGCCCTGGCTGGGTGGCTGGATCCCAGCTGCTCTACCTGTTCCCCATGAACCTCTGTGCTTGAAAATATTGCATATCCCTCAGTTTCCTCCACAGCTGAAGATTTGACAGGCTTACACTTCTGTTACAATTCACATGCTTTAAGGGCCGTAACTCCCCCCCTCCCCACCCTAGCCTCTATTGTAGAGGGCTAGCTTTATAAGCCTTATTAGAGTCTCATATTGCAAAGCTCTTGGGGGCTATTTGGCTTGATAAAACACCATATTAATTGGAGTGGCTGTTGATTTTGGAGCCTTTCTTACGAGACAGTTGTGTTTCCAAATAGGGATTTCCTTCTCTTACATGCACAACATGTTCTTTTTCTTTGCTAGGTGGCTTAAAATGCCTGCCATGTGCTGATAAGCGCTGTGCTGGACCTTTTGTCTTCTCCTGGTGCATGTATACAGGACAAAGTGCACAATGGAGTAATCGACACGACTCCCCAAACCTGCTGCCAGTTGTATAACGGCTGATACAAGCTGGCATTTGTTCTCCCCAGCAGCTGTGGGGATGTACAGAAAATTCAGTATTGAAGCTAGATGTTGGCTGGACACTGCCAAATGCGGAATTACTTTGTAAGACAGCTTCATAAAGCTGAGAAGGTGGATTAACAGGGCAGTAGTGCTGGTGAGTGCAGATACCAGCTGGCTGTTGGTGGGCATGGTGTCTCCTTGGTCAGAGGCCTGGCCGCAGGGAGGGATGCTCGCATGGGCTCCCACCGAGCCAGGTGCTCCTTGGCTTGAGGAACAGGCAGCAGGGTGTGGGAGCATGGGCTGTTTGCGGTTACAGGCCAGTATTGCCCTGGTCAGAAGTAAGAAGAGGATCATAATGATATATATTTGTTAAACCTTTCTTTTCTTCTGTTCAAAAGGACTTCCATGCTTGTAGCGGGGCTGCAGATTTCCCCCATCCCCTTACCATGAAAGTTCATGAGAGAAATAAGAAAGCCAGGCTTCTTAGCAGGTGTTATCTATTGGGATAACCTAGGCTCTGATTTTGGGGGCCCAAAGTGATCTTTTATCTTCTAAAAGCCAGCTAGCTAAAACCGCCTGTGGAGCAGGCTTGCCGATGCATGCAGGTTTTTAAGGGCATGGCAGAGCTAGTAATTCTCTCATACATTTTTAAAAAGAGTAGGAGATAGAATTTACTCTGGAGTCCGTAACATGCTCCAGCATACTTGTCCTCTGGTAGTGGCCTGTGCTAAAAGCATATCAATAAAATTGCTGATGCTGCTGTTAAGTAACAAGGTAATTACAAAAGATGGGAGGCGGACGTAACTGAAAATCTGAAAGACTAGTTAATGCCATTCCCATTAAGTTACCAGCCTTAAATACATGGCTGACTGCATCTGTAACTTTTAGTGCTATAAAATGGTACAAATTGCAGACTTAAGAGATGATTAGAATAATACACAATGGATTTATCTTCATGAATAAAAATGATGCAACACAGAGATTTTTCTTTTGTGGATAAGCAGATAAAAGTCAAGATGAGAAAGACTGTGTTCCCTGGTAGTGTTTCTTAAGAACAGCAGGTCTGACTATGCTCCAAAGGTTGTGCTAGATGTGTGGTTAAGGCTGTGTCTTAACCTGCTTGATGTAAATAGTTCTTAAGATAAAAGGTGAAGCTCTTCCGAGAATGTTTTGCCATTCCCTGGTAACAAATCAAGGAAATGTTTTGTGCTGATTAAGTCACTGTCAGGGGTCAGCCATCTCAGTGAACTGATTGAGAATCCTCTGAAGTAAATCACCCCTTCCTCTGCTCCTGGTCTATTTCTCAGCACTGTACTTGCCCTGGTGGCACAAGGGGCCACATGCTGTCGCCTCAGCTGTTGCTCTTCCCTCACCGCTGTGGAAGCTTGAGAAGCAGATGCTTCATGTGCTGATGTCTGCCAACTCCATTGCAGACCAGCTCCCGTTGTGCCCCATGTTTCCGTACAGAATGAAAGGGAAGACAATGTGTTCTCACAGCGAGGGTCAGGGAGCTGGTTATGTTAAATGTGGCTGTTCAGGTTTTAGACTGCAACCAGCGTTAAGATGCAGTGAAATGGTGCAGGTTCTCATTCCAGCATGGCTGGAAAACACCCTGATTACCCCAGAATGTGTTGTTGTCCCAAGCAAGTCTAGAACAGTGTGCTTCCCTTCTCTGCTTTATTCTGTATCTGGTAATGAGGGAATGTGCATCTGCCCCACTTCTGCTTAGCGAAATCGTCTAGAGGAGAGGTCTTTCAGGTTGCAATTTCAGTGGGATTCTCTGGATCTGGGCAAGTCAACAAGGCAGTCCAGCGGTGACTGAGCTGATGTCAGCCCTTGGCGTGCTGTCTGGTGTCTCCCTCTGTCCTGTCATACTGGTTTACCTTTGTATAGTGGGACTGCTGGTTCTGCCTTTTGCTTCCCCAGTCAGTTGTGAGTCCCTGTGACAGTGCTCCTTAGGGATGGAGCTCATTGCTCTGTCATTGTTGAACACCTGCTGGGAGTCCTAGGCTCTTAGGCGAACTCTTTCCAGAGGCTCACCACAGCGTGGCACAAGACACTGGTGGTGCTGACATGGGAGGCTGTTGTGCAGAGGTGTGGTACATCATGTCATCATCCTTGGGCTGCTGCGCTGTTGCTCTCCTTTTTCTTGAACTCCAGCAGGACAAGCACTCACACCCCGGTCTCCTTGGGTTTGTATTACAGTATGAACTGCACATGCTTGTGGCACTTAGACCTCGACTGCCTCCCTGCCATCCCATGTCAGGTAAAGGAAGCATTTTTTCAGGAGCGCTCACAGTAAAAACCCACTGGCTCATGCCAAAGGAGACTCAATGCTTCAGTCTCAAGGCTGAGGGGGCCATACAGTCACATACAGTGACCCCAAACACTCCAGGAGAGGAGGGACTCTGCTGTTGTAGGGGCCTATGGGTTTTTATTACAAGATGTCAACCAAGCATAAATTCTGTTATCATCATTACCATTTTCAGTACAAAGCTGAACAGATCCAGGAGCTTTAGACCAGATCAGAGTCTGTATCATCTGGCTATTACAGCTTTTGATACTGTGCCAGCTTCAGCTTTTTACCAATCAGAGCTTTGGGTAGCAGGAATCTGAAAAGCTTTTGCTCTCTTTTCTAAGTGGAAGAGATGTATCACCAGTGCTTCAGCTTCTCTTTTCTCCCATTTCCCAAAACAATAAATATTTCTCATAGATGGACTTAATGGTTTAAGCACAACCTGGCAGTTCATGAAATATTTCCCTGCTTTAATCAGAATCCTGAAGCAAACAAGGAGGGAAATAAAAAGCCAATAATATGCTTGGTTGTGTGCACAAAAGTGGAATGAAATATATGAAGCTGGTAATGGCTGTGCTGTCACATCTTAAAAACATTTGCTTTGACTTGCATAAGTGTCAATTCAGCTTGTACTTGATACATTATACCCTGGATAAAGCTGCTGGCTTTTAAAATCAGGTCTCTTTCTCGTTGAACGTAGAGACACTCTAAGTTGCTGCTCTGTATTGTTGGGTAATGATGTATAAGCAGAGAAAGCTTTTTTTCTTTAAAAGCTCAACTTTTAGGCTGCATTTTTTATTCTGCTGCATCTCTGCATCAGGGAAGGAGCCCAGAAGCCCAGCTACACAGCATGATTAAAGGCATCTCTCTCTAGCCAAGGTTACAACAAGTGCAATCTCTTGGCTGTTTGCTGAGGAGGCAGCCAGCGAAACCAGGCCTTGTGCTGTGCCAGTGCAGCTTTCCAGCTTCTAGGCAACCTTGCTGGGAAGAGAGTGAAGGAGCTGGGGGCTCTGTGCAGCAAATCTCAGCCTCCATTTATTAAACCTTCTGTTCTGTTGAACATCTTTGTGGAGGCTCTCAGTGAGGATGAGGCTTCTCTGCTGCTCTTTCTCCCTGGGAAACGCCTCGCCTCCGTCACGCTTGTGCCTGTCACAGTTACATCATTTTGCTGGGCTTGGAAGGACTGTGACCCTCAACTCATCTAGATCCCCCGTTACTTGCTAGCAGTGAATGCATGGCGAAAGCTCTCCTGTTGTAGGCTGTTCTTATTTCTGTGTTTTGAGTGTTTAAGGCCACCCAGTTATTTCTGCCCTCTTTGCATTATCAGGACAACTGAAGTGCAGTGATTCTGAATAGTCTATGTGGATCGTAGGACTCAGGACAGAAGTATGCCTCCTGCCTCTAACCTGGCCACTCTCCTTACAGCACTGCGTGCTTCTTAGTTCTTTTCTTTTGATTTCTCACCTACACTTCTCATCTTTATTCTCTCCATCTTAACATTCTTTTTTCAGAGGAAGAGTGCTGCACTGAATAGCAGGTGAGATCTGACAAACTATTTCCACTCCCTGCCTCCAGCTCAGGTAAATTAAAGGCATAGAAAATAAAATGTCCCAACAAGAAGTGAAGAAATGTGGTACTCTTACCCATAAATACCTTTTAGTTTCTCCTCTGGAATTCAGAATTGACCAGTAACCTACTGATGCCCAGAGAACTTTATTGATTCTTCCTTTCTGCTGTGTCGTCCCCGTCCCCCCCCCCGTTTTATTTCTTCTCTCTTTGTCCTCTGTCCTACCTGTCATCTTTACCATACTCCACCTGTGCCGCTTTCGTTCCTGAGCATACCACATTTGTTTTCTGTCATCAAACCTGATTGGTCTTTTCTCATGTTGAGGTCACATCTGTCACATGTGTTCATACTTTTTCACCAGACCCCTCCCTTTATCCTGAGAATGTCGGAGGCCTCAGTTCCCTGTCTAGATGCAGCACTGATGCTCCCCTAGCTGTGCTAATGCCTTGTCTCTGTGCTCTTCCTCCATTTCTGTGCTTGTTGATTTTTGTATCGTCCCTCCACTCAGCTGGAGTCCTTGCTGTATGAACAATCCTTCCACAGACAACGTCCCACCGTTTTAACATCTCCCCAGACCTTCATTTCAGCACTTATCTTTGAGCAGCCTATGCTTTCCTTCACTCAGGGCTGGAGAAATCCTGCTGACTGACTTGCCTCTTGTCCTTTGAGTGCCCTCCTCTCAGGGTGGCAGCGTCTATTCCACATTGTTACTGGACTGTCCTGGAGATTAGGTAGCTCTTCCAAGCAAAAACTCTGGGAAGGGAGAAGTGACTTACAAGGGGCTGTAAGTTAATGCGCTTTGTACCAGGCAAGACAGTTTACCTTACAACTGCTTCTCATGACTTTCCAGCCTCTAATTTTCTTGTCAGGCTGCTTCAAACTTTATTTACTCTGGAGACAATTGAGAAGATGGCTTTGAGTGTTTCTCAAACATGGAACAGCGAGAGCTGGGCTGGGATGTGTGAATTGCTGAGAGCCTTAAGTGACAGCTGCTGTACTTGTGGCTCTTGGGTGAGGAAATTAGAGGCTGTGAGACCTCTGGAAGGGCTTTTCTGCCACTTTATTTACTCCACCCGAGGCCCCTAAGGCTCACTTGGAGATGTGCTTCTGTGAACTGTTCAGTGCTTGCATGTTTACAGTGCAATGGAGTTAAGAGCTCTTGGGATTTGACTTGCTGCTAGGAAAGCCATGTGGGAAACCAGGCTGCCCAGAAGGCTTTTAAAATAGAATTGAAGTTTTCCTTATTCTGAGAATAGGAATGGGAAGGCTTTTGCTACAGCATTGTTCAGTCTGTGGGAAGGGGGATCCATACCAAGGATGAGCTGTTGTCCTGCTTGAGAGACGCCTCATGACATGTGGGAGGAGAAAATCTGGACTTTTTGGCTGTCGTGCCTCAGGCAGGTTTTACCCCTGTCTCCTGCTGCCATTTTCAGACTATCCTCTGATAGCGGGAGTTTCTTGTTTTACTTTAGAGCATCCATTTTCTGTGAGATAGTTGTCAGACAGATTGGAGCAGGGGGACAGTTCACAGCACAGTGTAGAAGACAGGTGTTATGGCTCCATCTTCCCTGTGTCAGCTTGAAAGGTAATGGAACGTCTTTGCATGTTGACACTGGTGAGGTCTACCTGTTCCACCCGGCGCCTCTTGGTTACTTGTCATATCTGCAGGTAGCAGCTGGATAAATAGAGCTCATATGCTAATGGGGGATTACTATGTTATTATGCTCTGCTCTCAGCAGCATGAGTTGAAATTATAGCTGTTCCTTTCTCAAGGCTGAAGATCCACTCAGTTCAACAAGTAGTGGAAAGCTGGAAACTTGTGGTATAAAAACTTTCAGGTTGGCTGGGAAGGGTTCTGTATTTCAATACTTGTTTAAGTTCCTGCCTCAGCCCTGGCAGTTGTGCTAGAGCTGCCCACAAGGTTTCTCACCTCTGCTGCAGGCAGGTGGGTTCAGTGCTGTGGTGCCCAGTGCTGGTGTCGACACTGTTGGGTTCAGTGCAGTTTGGTCCTTCAACCTGAAGTGAGAGCAAGGTGAGGGAAGGGATTCTGCGCCTCCACTCTGCTCTGGTAAGACCTCACCCAGAGCCGTGTGTCCAATTCTGGAGTCCTCAGCACAGAAAGGACATGAAGGTGTTGAAGCGAGTCCAGAGGAGGCCATGGAAATGATGCGAGCGCTGGAGCACCTCCCATATGAGGAGAGACTGAGGGCGTTGGGATTGTTCAGCCTGGAGAAGACTGCAGGGAAATCTTAAGAGCAGCTTCCAGTACTGAAAGGGGCTCCAGGAAGGCTGAGGAGGGGCTCTTGATGAGGGAGTGCAGGGAGAGGACGAGGGGAACGGTTTTCAGCTGGAAGAGGGGAGATTGAGATGAAATTTTAGGGAGAAATGATTTCCTGTTAGGGTGGGGAGGCCCTGGTCCAGGTGCAAGTAACGCTGTAACAGAGAAAGAATTGAAAAGCTTGTGGAGACTGAATCAACCTCTGCTTGTGTGGGAACAGGCAGAGAAATGGAACTGTCAGCCCACTCCGTGGGCCTAGCCAGGGCAGGATCCCTTTAGTGCCAGAAAACTCTGAAGACGATGCTTTTCCCTTTGTCCTCCCATCTGTGAGCAGATACAAATTGTCCCACTGTGCTCTGTGGGTTTAACTTCATTACCAGAAGTGTCCCTGCTGAAAGCCAATGCCCTTCACAGGTGCTAAGGGAGAAAAATGTGTCTGAAATAGCCCATCTGGTACATGTATTTCGATTACTTCACCCTTCCATCTCACTGCCCTTATTACTAAGAAGTGCCCGAATGCTGTTAACAGTCCATTCCCCTAATAACCGTGCTGCTTCATCAAGTGCAGCCTCCATTAGGGGAGAAAGTGAAACAGCTTTTTTCTTCCTAAGATGGGGAAGGAGGAAATTATGTCGGGAAATGGTGTTTGGACCCAGAGGATCACAGGGAAGAACAACCCTAGGACAATAGATAGTGGAGCTGCTGTTCTGTCAGTGTGATGGGCCTCAGATCCAGAGTGAGAAGTGCAGAAGAGCTGAGCTAACGCAGTGACGTTGGGTCGTTCACATCCCAGAATTGTGCTGCAGTGTGCAGCAGCACCCAGATCAGTCCTTGCTGTTCTCTGCTCTTACAAGACCGTAAAACTCTGTGGTTGTTCAGGGGACATGCAGATGATCTCTGCCTCAGAAAAAGCAGTGCTGGGCTTAAAAACCCCACGTATGTTTGTACCTCAAGCAGTGGATGTTTGCATGCCAGGTGGATGGGCCAGTGATGGTGAAACTAGCAGAAGAGAAGATACAACTTGGTGTTAGAGCTAGCTAGTTGAGCAGATGAGTTGCTTATGGAGTCCAAAGCCTTGCAAAACATTTATGCTCCAAAGTGAGATATCAGTTTAGTCACCGCTTTCTCTTATTGTGTTCCAAAATTTCTGGTTCTTCCTGCTCACTCCTCATGCTCCTGGCATGACCATATCATAACCCTTTGTCTTTACAGTTAAAACAAATCTCGATGTAGTGACCTATCATCTCTGGCCTCTCTCTTGGAACAACGAGTTATACTGTCTGGACATGTGTGCTGAGCAATGAATTTCTATCTGGGGTTACAGAGAACTGCAGTGTACTTGAGTTTGTGAATCCTGGGGACATATTTGTGTTTGTCTTCTCCTGATTTGCTGCTCTTCTTGCCTGGCTTTTTGGTAATCACTGGAACTCTCTTCACTCTTCTGCCCTTTGTGAATTCTGCCTTGGTTGTCTGGGGTTTGGCCAGCGTTGCAAGGCCCAGCATGCAGCACAGGTGCTTTCTCCATGCAGGATTAGTGCCTATTGAACAGCGCTGAAGAGGAGCAGACATCCATCTCATATGTCCAGCTGTGGACAGAGATCCCAGCCCTAGCACGGGCAAGAGACAGCTTGGTAACTGCTGCCTGTGTGCTGCTGCCAGAAAATGGTGTTTAGCCTGTGCAATAAGTGAAAATCTCTCAGCGTTCCCCCAAAAAGGCAAAGGCAAGGTTGAGGAGAGATGCTGGTTGGTGTTGAACACGAAGGAAGCGGTGAGAGGGGAAGATTCTGTGATATACTTGAGACACGTCCTGGCACATTCAGCTCTTCAGCCTTTACAGCCCAGGCAGGGGGAAGGCACGGGAACACCACTGACTGGTCTCTTGATGCATTCAGGGATACTATCAAGGGATTTTCCTGAATTTCTTGCAGACGGGAAGCATTTCTGGCATTCTTTTCATGAGCATTGCTTGGCTGAGCCAGATGTGCAGACAGCAAGAGGAAGTCTGTTTGGAAGTAGTGTGATACCAGTACACGGTGGGGAGTCAGCAGGAGAATGTCTGTGGATAGTAGCCTAGGTATGCTGGAAAGGAGAGCAGATGTTGGAGAGATTTGAGCCTTAGCACAGCTTCTCAGGGAAGAGCTGGCACTTGCTTTGAGTACAGTGGGGTTCATCCCCAAAGAGCTTTATAAAGCTCACTGAAATCTTTGTTGTTCTGCCTTAGTAGTGATGTGCACTAGTGGCGTGGTGGAGTGGAGGCTACTTTACTAAACAAGAATAGCAGAGTTTATTCATTATCAAGATAATAAAACCAAGATGAGATTAGCTGGGACACGTGAAAATAGAAAAAATAGCCATTATCTTCTGAAGGAGCCTGTAAACTTGTTCCACGCATACATTCACACAAGTCTCCTTCAAAATATTCTGCTGAGATCCTTATCAGCTAAAAATCGGTAGAGCCACCACTTACCAATGTAGAAAACTTGATCTGATTCCTGCCCTGCTTTCCACAGCTCCTGCTGTCCTGTAGCCAGTACCAGCTCCCAGCCTGCCTGGGGGGCTGATGTGCCATCACAGAACCAGTGAGTGCTGCTCGCTGCCCTGGCTTCCCCTGTTCCCTCCTGTCCCCCTCAGGCACAGCTCTGGAGTTTCCCAGGAGGCTGCTGCTCAAAGGGGACTTGGCAGGCTGCGGTGAGGCTGACTGCCCTCTTTCAGTTCCCTGACCTTCACCAGCCAAACCATTGACTGGCGTTTCCTGCTCTCCCCTCTTCCCTGCCCTGCCAATAACTGTGGGTGCACATAAAAGCTTCATGAATGCTGATCAGGATAAACATAACAGTGTTTCTAGCCCTGTGAACACTTGCTGTATGACTTCTGTGGGGTTTGGTTTCTTTGGTGGTTTTTATTTTGTTAAAAAAATGCAAGTCCCACAGGGTTTTTGTTAACATAATTGTGTTGAGCAAATCTGAAATATTTGAAAGCTTTTAAGTGCCTGTTCTCTATACATCCGAGGTTTGTCTTGGAACATACTAGGTTGCAATAGACATTTTCCAATTAAGTGAAACAGCAGTGAGGATAATGGGTTTATGGAAATGGAAGAGCCATGCTGGAGGGAAATGGGAAGCCAGAAAGCATTAATCCTAACAGGATCCTTTTTCTTCTTTTCTTTTTTTTTCCCCCCCAGGTTTGCATTTCCTTTAAACTCTTCTAACATTTCCCTGGGCATGTTCCTGGTTCTGCAGTGGAGCATTCCATATATAAGGAAGATATTTCTTTTTTTTCCTCATTTACTTCAAATTTCTCTCCTCTGTTTTATTTTTTGCTTATCCCTTCTCTCCATGAAATCACCTATGCCATCCTTTCCACAGTGATGGAGGCTCATGTGCACATACAGTCATCTGTCACTTTAACCGAGCGTGCAGTGTGGGAAATGGGGAATTTGCAGCCTTCTGCTCTGGAAGGCAGAGGAACCCTCCAAAGATCCAAACCCTCCCTCCCTCCCTCAGCATCTGGGAGAGGGAAACCTCTGGGAGAGGACTGGGCTCTGGTCCAGTCCTGCAGCCCAGACACCTTGGGCCCAGCTTTTCCCTTCTGTATGGTGAGTAAACATCTTTTCCAGGAGGCTTCTCAGGGAAATAAGCAGGATACAGGGTGGAATCAGTGCCTAGGCCTGGCATCTGGGGTTTTTTGCTACTTTAATGTTCATGTTGTGCTGTGCTGGGTCAGTGCTGCCTGGAAAGCCTCCACGTACAGAAGCGACTGGGGGCGATCAGCTTTGCCATGGGGAGCAGCCCTTCTCTGGGAAGAGACTATTTGAACTGAAGGTGGGATCAATGGGGAGTTTAATACTCAAAACCAGAATTCAGGACACAGACTGGCCAAATTTCCTAGGAGTAACTGGAGCTTGGTGAAAGTTGGGAGCTTGTGGGTTGCACATGGCACACGATGCAGGGGGAGCACTGTGCCATCTCCCAGGAGGGATGCTGGGCTTACCCCACCTCTTTCCGGTGCCTCTCACCTCTCCCGCCACGTCCAACCTGATCTGTGATACACTCCCACTCCCAGCTCTCACTCCAGCTTCACATTGGTTGTGTGACTATGAGCACAGATCTCTGTGAGATGCTTAATTGGGCTACAGCTCTATAGAAAAGATCACCTTGAGCCTGAGGAGGATTTTTTCAGTTCCCTTCCTGCCCGTGGCTGTACGAGTGGAGTGTGTTTCTTTAAATCCTCTCACTCCTTTGCAATTGCTGTTCTGCGGGAAACAGGCTTCAATCTTTAATCTGAAAACAAAAGAGCTCGGGCTCCCATACTGTATTTATCTTCGCCCAAATCAGAAGGGCTGGAGGCTTAGACACTAGGAAGTCTCCCTGGAGGTAGGTGCATTTCAACAGTGGATGAAGGGATCTTTATATAACAGGTTAGATGGGCCTGTGAGTGGGAAGGGCCCCGCAGGTGCTGCATAATTCCCCTCTATTGAGGTTCTAATACGGCTCCTGTCACAGTGGTGTCAGTGTGATATTAGAGCAGGTCACTGGAGAGAGCATATCGATCCCATCTGTATACTGTTTACAGCATCCCCCACATTCTTTACATCCAATACATCAATCCTTGCCCAGCTTCCCCTCCTCTCCTCTAACAACAAAATCTTTCATCCATAAGCCAAAGCAAAACGGCTTCACCCACTCGGATGTCCTCAGGAAATGTGCTGTGCTTCTGCTGTGAGTACGGAGACTACTTCCACACCCAGAAGCTTTCAGGCAGTGAGCAGGATTAAGACACACAGCCGTAGGCTTCTCTGTGACCTTTGAGTATTTAAACAGTCTTGGCCTGGCTTCATGAATATGAGTAGACTTCGATCTGGTTTCCAACCCAGTGCTCTCTCTGCACCAAAATGCTTGAAGTAGCGGTTTTGACTATGTTTTTAGATGGCTTTCTTGAAAAAGTAAAAAATAACACTGTAAGCGATAACCAGACTTTATGCCTTTATTTCCTCTCAATATTATGCTCCCCTCTGTTTTCACACCCATTCTGTTTCTGTTTTGTGCTCACTCAGTGCATTTTTTTGAGCTCTAAAATCCTGCATTTTGTGTATGTAATCATTTTAAAGGCTTTCTCCCACTAGAGGGTACTCCTGCTACATCAAAAATAGGCATTTAGAGCTTGACTTGGTTCTCAGTGGGTCCCTCTTCTTTCTGGGGAGCCTGTTCACTGACAGCACAACCTGGATGTGTTCAGTCGTGCTGCTTCCCTGCTTTAGCAGCTGTGCAGCTGCATTGTTGCTGGTTGTGCCGGGGCCCAGAGACACTGTAGTGCTGTTTTGGCCTCTCCTGTTTCCACACCATTGGCTACACAGTGCTCTGCTCCTCTGCAACTGGTCATTTGTGGGACCCACTGACCATCCACCTGGGGGCCTGAGGTTCGTGCTGACTCTAGGGAGAGTGTGGAGAGAGCCCGAGACACCACTATGTCTTGATTTGAAAATGCTCTACTGGCTACATGGTCCTGCACAAACAGGACTGCTGCTGAGCTGCTGAGTAAAGTTGGGGTGCTCTTGTTTTTGGGGCATGTTGTCAGGGTCAGGAAACAGAAGTTTTACTGGCCATCTTTTCTT
The DNA here is from genome assembly GCA_013389865.1 of Piaya cayana. Taxonomy (NCBI): domain Eukaryota; kingdom Metazoa; phylum Chordata; class Aves; order Cuculiformes; family Coccyzidae; genus Piaya; species Piaya cayana. The sequence continues at coordinate 223,132 of WAAB01015765.1, forward strand.
GTGCAGGAGATCAGACCATGTGGTCTATTCTGGCCTTGAACTCTGCATGTGTTGGCTGTTGATGGATGGGAGCCTCCCTTAAGAGCAAATTTATTTGGCTTTCATATTGCAAGACTGCAAAAGTAGCTCTGGGTATGGCTGGACTCCTTCCTTCCTCCTCCATGCCTGAATGACCCTATGTATTCATGGCAGGCAGGCAGAATGCACGGCACGTGCTGCGGTTTATGTGACTCTAGGGGCTGTCCTTTCATTGCAGCATGGCTTCAGCCTGTGAAATAGCACAGCTAGTGAGGTGATGTGTTTCAGTTCTCATCCGAGGAAAAGGTCCAGGTTCCTTCCGTGTGATCCATCATATCAGAACTGCACCCTCAGTGTCTTGTTCGCCTGCCAGCATCTCCCCTTCACACCTTCCTGCTCTGTAGGACCTCTGGGATTTCCACCACTGCCTGCTCCTTTCTTTTCTAAGCATGCTCGGGTTTCTGTCTATTCATGCTGATTAAATGAGTAGGCAGGAATTACAGTCAACCATCCATCTCTGTAGTCAGTGTTCCCTTGACCCAGTCAAGATGAAAGAGGTCAAAATTTTTCTTTCCCAGGCCGTTCCTAGCAGCGAAACAGCCAGCTATGGTTTTCTGGCAGTGCAGATCTGGAGCTGTACTGGGGGCAGTTCTTCTTCCTAAGAGAAGTGCAAGTGGGCACTGTCACCAGCTGCACAAAGTGATATCTTGGAGTCATGACTGAGTTGCAACTCAGTGCTGGTAGTTGTTTGAAAAGTCTTTTCTCGGGATAACAAAATGTAGGTGGGTCAAACACAAGTGAGGAGATAATCCAAGACTGTAAAAGCAGTGCTTGTGCATTTGCTCCTCTGGCTGAATCTGTAGGCTGTGGGATCTCACAAGAAGCTTCAGATATGACTGTTCCAGGAAGCATCAGTAGAGCTGCCTCCTCCTCTGATATCTGTATAACTGCCAGAGTGGGGTAAGAAATGCCATCCATGAAGCTGTAGAGGAAGTTACACCCTAAAAACCATCAAAGCCTTCTCTCTTACCTAGGCTGACACCACCGAGGCCATGGTGGAGGGCTGGGATAGCACTCTCTGCTCCCCTGGAAGTTTGGGTGACAATCAACAAGGGCAGAAATGGAGAACAGAGCCTAGAAAGGGGAGTAATTCACCCCTACAACTAACTGTTCCTCTGGGAAAACCTGAAGAAAGTAATCTAAGCAGCTCAGAATTACAGTAAATTACAGACCTGGCTTAGTCTGTCTGCTGAGTGCTTTCAGCCTCTATTGATTTCAGAACTGGACTATGAATTGCTGCCAGGCAATGAGCTGGCTGGTGGCTGAACCCTTGGACCTGATTTCTTCTCTTTCTCCCAGTTCCCATCAGTGGCTGCAGATGCTGTCAGTCAGTCCAGCTCAGTGGTGAATCCACTCCATTTCCCCCCTGTGCAAATCCAGAGAAATTTCACAGATGCTGTAACAGCCCTTTCAAGCTTGCATCAGTGTAATGGAGCCCCTTTTTCTGTCAAGCACATCTGATTCCTGGTCTTTATCTGATATGTTTCTGAAGGCATCGGGCATCTTGAAGCTGTTCTGGAAGGAGGAGTCTCTAATTCCTTCTGCTGCACCCATCAAGGGCAACTCAAAGAGTGTCTCTGTGCCATGTACCTCTGGTTCCTTCCTAGCTGAGAATGGATCAGTCTGGGAGGTGGAGAAGAACATCCCACCCCACTTTGCTCACAGAGTTGCTGGGGCTGCTCTGGAGACGTGGTGTGCAAACAAATGTCTGTTTGTTTGCTTGTGCAGCCGTAGCAGTCCTGACATCCTGAACTCTATTTTGCAAAGCAGGAGCACGCAGCTCCTGAGGACAGTGGCCATTTTGAAACATTCCTGTCCAGCAGGCCTGTCTGTTGATGCTGACAGGTCTCTGACAAGACACTGCTTGTCAAACAAAGGGGGACTCTATGAAAAGGTTGTTTGAGGGAGGATTAGACTTGCTAATGAGGAGGTGTCTGGTGTTGGGACAGCTTTATTCATAGGAGTGAGTCATGCACGCTCAGGTTAGCAGCCTTGGGGGTAGGCAAGTGTAAACAGAGAGAGGATTCTCCCTTAATAAGAGCTGCGGCCCTACAGTTGAGGCAGCCCAGTCCATGAGATGTTCGAGCCTCCAACTGTGCTTTTTTCAGCCATAAACCTGCTGGATTTGCTTTGTTTTCCAGCTTTTCTTCTCTTATTCTCCCTTGATCTTTCCATATCATGCTGTGACATGCAGCCTTTCCTCTCCCCTGTTTTATGTGCCTTCGCTTAATCTGTGGTGCCTCTTTCATGGCTTTTGGTGTGACAGTCTCTGAGTTGGGAGGCTTCTTGCTCTGTGTATCGAAGTTAATGATAAAACACACAGTGTGGGACAGAGCAAAACTAGCAGGGAACCTTAGTGAAAGAGCTGCTTTCCTGGATGATCAGACAGCGATGGATTCTGTATGTGTTCTCCAGGGCTCACAGAAGCTTGCAGACCAGTAGCAGGTGGCTGGGCTTTGCTGGAGGTGTGCACAAACTGCCTTGTTGATCTGGAGTGGGAACACCGCTGGTGTTCAGGCTGGGGAGAGGGGCCAGCAAGGACACATGGGAGGAGGGAGGGAGTCAGAATGAAACCAAACCGTCACTTTCAGGTTGGCCAGGGAGTCTTTCAACAGGGGACATGAAAGAATGTCTATGGCTAGGGGAGAAGCGTGAAAGAGCAGTGTTTTGGGGTCTAAATCCCAGAGCATGAGCCAGTATGTGAACATGTCACATGAGAAAATCCTCCTACTGGCCTAGTACGTCTGGGGAAGGGGAGGTGAAACTAATGAAGATCGATGCTGTATCTGGGAGGATGTTTGCTCTTGCTTCCATTAGGGACTCAGAGAGATGAGAAGAGTGAATAGCCTCGAAGACCCAAAGTAACCTTGGGAGCTTTGTCAGGACAGGTGCCTGTGGTTGCCCCCACAGGAGCTGACACAAATGAGGTGACTAATGATGGTTACCCCTGATCACAATAAAACAGCTTAGAAATTGAGCACCTTTGAAAAACAGAACTATGAGTCTTTATGCCAGTGTATGCTGTCTGTTGCTGTACCTGCTGAGCTGTTTGTTTGTCTGATGAAGGGAGGAAAATAATGTGAAGCTGCAGACAAAACTGCACTGAGAAAAGGCTATTGATTTTTTTTCAGCCTCAGCCTTTCTAGGGGGTTCCAGTAGGTGCCAGTCTCACCTTATGGAGCAGGGGAGAATAGAAAGTGCTAGCAGTTCATCATAGAAATAGGAAAAAAAACAGTACAAGCTGGGGTGGGAGGAAAAATGAAAGCCTATAGGAAAGACCTCTGGTCTGTAGGATGCTCACTTCATTTCTTTTTGCCCTATTCAGCAAACTTTATCTTGGGCTCGGCAGCACAGAGCAGTCTCTTCCCCCTGCTCTTTAATTAGTGTGTATTAAAGGAAGAAGGTATTGGGGGAAGGAAAGAGATATGGGATATTGTGGTTTGATGCCCCAATGGGTAGAAAAATGCATGGTTTCCAAATTTGATAGTTAATGCTTAATCTGACAGACAGTCTCTTATCAACAGGCTGTATGTGACACCCCATTATGTGGTAATAGAATCCTAGATGAAGACCACAGGAGACCCAGTTCCATTCAGTTAACTCACAAACCAGCAAACCTCTTTGTCTTCTCTTTTCCCCACCTCTTTCTCTACTTTTTTTTTTACCCTGAGAAAATGAGAGATTGAATATTTCTATTTTGTTTTGCAGAGGATTAGTACCAACTAATAGGATTAATATCCCAAGTTGTGTGGCAGATGGAACATTGTTAATAGGGTGATTATTAGAGAATTATGTGGAGGGGCAAAAAATTTAAAGCAGTTGAAAGAAAAATGTCTCTGTATTGCTGCCATTTCTGTGTGATATTTCCAGCTACTGGCCTGCCCATTCTGCCTTGTAATTCTTTATTTCTCAGGCTTGCTCTGCCTCTGGGATTGAGTTCAACATCAGCCCAGGGCAAGAAGGAATTTCAGAGGCTGGAAGCACTGGATGCAAAGAGCCGCTGTCTCTACCAGGGCTACCCGAACCCTAACAGCAAAAGGAAGGTAAAGGATTTACAAGTACCAGATTGTCAGTGTTTCACCTGGCATCCTGATGATGCTTCCAGCCATCAACAGATTTCTACTCATGATAAATAACTCCCTCTCTCCCTCTTGGCTCCTTCCTCTGGCTGGTTTGGCTTTGCCCGTAGGCTCTGACTGCGGCTGGGCAACAGCAAGAATCAGTGTGTGTGTGAGTGGCCACGTCCTCTGGGACTGTTTAGCACATGGATGCAGGCATGCAGAACTTAGGTCTTCATGAGTTTATAAGGCCAAATTCAGCTGTCAAAAAATCACGTTGTGGCTGCATACTGTTGTGGGAAGGTGTAAGATGTGTAACTTTTGCGAACAGTGGGTTTGATCCCCAAACCCTGCATGCATGTGTAGGTCACATTCACCTACAAAGATGTGTGTGGGTGTGCAGCCCTCAGGAAGAGTTCTTGGGATGGAGATTCCAGCAGCAGCTGGGCACAGCTGATGCACAGAGAGCAGACGACTGGCACAGAGGCCTTTCTACCTTGGGGGTATTATCTCAGCCTCTGTATTTCCAAATCCCTAGAGGTATCTGGGCCTAGGCCTCTAGAGGTGTTTGCTGTAAGAGGCTTTGTCTGAGCAACTGGTAGGGATTTGTTCCCCTGAACTGGATCTCTGTTATGCTGTGAGTCATTACTATTTATATCAGCTGCTGATCTCTCCAGTGGCAGCTTTTTCTGGCCACCTGCCTTGTACTCAGTGGAGATTTAGCAATTTTTTAAAAAAACTGAACCTCCTTTTAGTTCTTTCTCAAACATTTTTATTTTAGTTTGTTTTTCAGCAGCTGATGAACTGTCTGGGAATTGAGTTGCCCTCACCTGCTGCTTGTTGTTCAGCTGTACATGGGATCTCCAGTGCTGCTTTTCAGCAAGTTCAGGTTCGTTGAAGAGTACTTAGCCATGGAGTAAGAGCGTCATGCCACGTAGAAGGGAAGGGCTACAACAAGCAAAGCACTTTACATCAAACAAGCATTTAAAATGCTGTAGAACTGCAGTCCAAAGTAGAAGGTTCACTTTGTTTATGGCCTTTGTTACTGTAGGAACTCTGAAAGTAAACAGTAAATAATCCCTTCTTGCAATCGATCAAAAAAGACTGACCCCATTTATTGAAATGAGAAAGGAAAAGGGCCTGTGAAGGGCTGTACCTCTGAAAGAGGTAGCAGAGCTCAGAGTTGGACCAAAATCTCCTACGGTCCATTTGTATGTTCAGCCCACAAGGCTGTGCTTTCTGCTGTAGTCTAATTTCCCTCCCTGATCTTCCTGTGCAGGCTCAGAATTTCCAATCTGTCATAATCGGTTAAACAGAACACAGTCATTCTCCTGACTTTTATCAGCACCAGGATTTTCCTTTTTCTCCCTACATCCCAGGTAGCCAAGGCATGTCCCTGTAGCAGAGCAAAGACCTAGGTTGGAAGAAGTGTAGGAGCTGTGTACACTTCCAAGAAGGAGGAAGTCCAGGATATTTCCGTAGCCTGGCAGATTCTCTGTTGCATGAGGCAGGGGCACAGTTATTGACACGTCTGCAGACTCCTTGTGAACAGTGAGTTACACGTTTTAGAGCCAGGTCACTTGAGGGCAGTCGCTGGGAAGTCAGGAGAGACCTGAGGGGTTCAACCTCTTGTATTGGCACCTTGACCCTCTCACAGAGAGGTCTGAGGAGCCACCTCTGGTCGTGCGTGCAGCCAGTGGTTGTGACGCAGGATAGGTGGGATCAGCAGGACAGTGTTTTACCTTCACCTCTGTGGAAGGTAAAAGTCTGCGTAATTTAAAGATGAGTTCCCTTATGCCAGGCTATGAAAAGAGTCTTCAGAACACCCTCAAGGTTTCCATTTAATTACCAATTGCAACTGATTTCACAGAGCAATTTCTAAGCCTCCAGCAAGGCCTTGTGGCAGCTCTTTCATCTCTCAGGCTTATTGAGAAAAGCTGTATTAAACGTCTTTTAATCCTGCCTTGGATGCACTACCTTTGATCACCTACAATTTTATACATCTGTGTTCAGGCTCACGTTCCCATGTACGTGCTTCCCCATCCAAAATGCTTCAAACTATATCTGTTGACTAGAAAGCCTTTCCTGACTGATAAAAAACATCCTGCAAACTTGACTGAAATGCCCTGATAGCTAATGATGATCCAGGGGGTCTGGGTGATCCAGCCATAAGTCTTGGCATTGCTGGATAGGCTGATGGATGTCAGTTCCTCATTTATGTTTTACTCCGTGTTTTCTTCATAGAGCTCAAGTTTCTGCAGGAGGAAGAAAACAGTAAATGTCCTTGCAAGAGAATAGAGAGCAATAGCCCAGTCTGAGGCACTTTAACTTTTTTACCTGTCTGAAAAAGCAACCAAGCCAGGGCCTGGAGCTACCTGCATGTAGCTGGGGTTGTCTGTCCACGCCAGCAGCTCTGAGTGACCACCTGGGCACTCGCATCAGTGCTGTTTGAACGCTTGTTTATTTCAGCTCCAACAAGAAAATCGAGTGTGAGGTCATGTCATGGAGGCCTTGGTTTTGCTTACTGGAGCAGGAACAATCTTTTTCCAAGAAAGTCATTATCTTGATACTCAAAGAGAGAACAGCCAGAGAGGTTTGCGGTCTAAGCGGCCAATCTGAAAATAGTTCAGCTTTGTTGGAAACACGAGGTCAACTGCCAGATGGGCCAACTCCAGCCCCATGCTCTGCCAAGACCAGGGTGGTTTGCATGCTGCAGCTTTTACATGGGATCTTCAGGATGTGATGTTATCAGGTAGAGGCCCTTTTAATGTAGTGTGCCCACGAGGCAACCAAGAGCCCATCTCTTTATAAGCATCATGCTTGTAAGGGAAAAAATGGTAAGTTTTCTTCTGCTGCTGCTCTCCCCTCAATGTGAAGCCTTGAATATCTGCGTGCACCGTGGGATGTAATAAGGTCCTTCATAAACTCCTCTGTCTGCCCAGCAGATGAACCCATGGTTTTGTCAGGGAAGGGATGAACTGGGCTCATTTCCTTTCTCTTACTCTGTCAGAAAAGAGAGTGAATCCTAACAGAGTCTGATCCAAGCATTAAACAAGAAGATGCAGCACTGGCACGCTTGCCAGGTCTGATGGAACTGTGATCTGATGTGTCAAATGCATTTTAGGGTCTCAGTGGTGTGACAGCTTGCTAATGGCTCCACGCTTCGGGAAGCTTTGACTGATCCCTCTGGGAGCTGGCAGAAAAAACCTGCAGGAGAACTGGTGGTTTTTTAAAAAAAAAATTCTAGTCAAAATCAAAACATTGAATGGAAACTTGTCTCTCCCATCATCATTTTGAACTGGAATGTGTCAAAACACATGCTTTTATTTTGATTGGAGTGAGACAATTGTAATTTTTACTTTAGGTTGCAATAAGGAAACCACACATTTGACGTATTTTTATTTATGCCTCTGTATTTTGTATAATTATCAGGAATGAGGAACTGCATGCTTCCACAGAGAATTCTTGGCATTTGCATTCAGACATTCTCAATTTCTAGTTCATGATGAAGCAGATGTGGATGTTCAGCTGGAACTTCCCACCAGTGGAACTCCAGCAGTTCAGATCCTCACCACTGGCCCAGACGTGTTGTGTGGGGTTTTGGAGGGGCCACCTCAGTCTGTATTAGGCTGCTCAGTGTATTTGATAGTGGTGGAACTGGAACTAAAAGTGAAAGGTTATTATAAGTGGATAGTATTTGGTAATATTTAATTGTGTTCTGGACAGATAAAGACTAAGCTGAAGATATAAGTGGTGAAGGCAGAGGAGTGCACTTCTGCCTGCAAAAAGTGTCGAGAACAACCCTGGCATGTCGGTGTAACAGTTTCGTCCTCTGGGGGATGGAGAACTGGGGCAGATCCCTTGGGATCACCCATTCATCCAAACAGCTCTGAGCACCAGTCCACAGCCTGGCTGTTCACTTCAGACACCACATCTCTTCACAGACCGGGCTGACAATTTTTCTGCTTCGTTTTAAGTTCCCACCTGGAGCAAAGAGCAGCAGAAGTGAAATGGTGGGAGAGGAAAGCAGGAAAGAGTGAAAGGAAACAAAAATATTATCTTCCCTCCAGCTGCTGCACAGCTGTTGGGCAAAGGCGGCTGTCAGCATGGTGCACCCCATGTCACTTGGGTCCCTGCTGAGAGCAGCAGTATCAGCTGTGAAGATCAATTCCTGTTTCAGAAATCCTCTGGCCCCTCTGAGACAGTGCTGGCACCTCTGTCTTCATGAGCACCCCTTTCTGGCAGATGCCTCTGGGAGCTGAAGACATCCAATGAGCCTAGCAGAGGAAGGATGCCCTGCCATTTGCCTACTTGTTTCGTGCTCTGCATTCAGTCATTTTAAGCCCCAGAATTTCAATGTTGTGTAAATAAATCATGGTCCTGTCATGCATTGAACTGTGCTGCCCACAAACAGCAGAGTATGACTGAGCTTGATCAAGATAAGCCAGTCTGTGTTTGTGTTCCTTGTGTTGAACAGCTCTGCTTGGGGGATGCAGACTCATCCTGGCTTCAGAAGGCAGAATGCTCTTGTGGCTGTGCGCTGGGATTGGAGGTGGCACTTCCCCTCTGGTTTTCTTGCCTGCAGGCTGAAAGTGGACTCTGGGTTTTCTTTTTCAAGCATTAGCCCCTAGGCTAATGTTGATTCTTGATATAACTGCTTTTTAAAGCCTGCAAAGCTCCATGTCTACCCCAGATAGCACTGAGCTTTTTGAGTCACTTGTCATTTTCTCAAATACCTTTTCAGTTAATTAGAGCACAGCACTCTATTTTCTAGAGCTATCCATCTTGGTAAGTTTCTTTTTTTTCTGCTGGACAGGTGTCATCGTATTTTATCACTGGCAAAATCTGGTGAGTTTTTCATGGGCTTTGGGATTTGTACGGAAATGTTTATTTGGTAGACAGAAAGCTGTTCGCAAAAAGGTGCTGTGAGTTAAGAATGCGCTCATCTGTTCAAGGAGGGCTTGTTGCAGGGCTTGGCAAGAAAAATGTGGCTTCTGTGATATAAGGGAATGAGGTTTGACACTACATCAGGCTGTCTCTGTCCCTGAATTCTGCAAATCTGTGTGGGACAAAAAATAACATTTTTTTCCAGTCAAAGTTAAGGACTTGAAATTTGGTTAAAAGGGTAAACTCGCCCCTTTGAATTCGAGAACAGGCTGCTATTCTGCTCCATCACAGACACCTGCGATACTGGTGACCTTTTCTGCAGCACCTTTTGGCTTGACAGGCGCTTGGCTGCGATGCACCATCTCCAGTCTCCCTCCTCACTCTAGGGTGCAGTGGTCAGGCACCCATCCTGCCCCAGCAAGCGCAGCATCGCCTTGAAAACCCAAACCCAGATCACACTGTCAGAGAGATGAAGGTCAGCAGGGTGGCTGCGTAGAAATGACCCTTTCTTCCTCTGAAAGCAAACAGTGAGTGTCTGAGTCACATTTGCTTTGCTGGAGGAAAAAACATCGAGGCGGTTTTCACTATTTTTACCACTGTTCTCTCTGCAGAATCTGCTCTGCTCTGGGAGGGTGCAGCAGTCAGTCAACCACACTGTGACCTTCCACCAAAATGGGGGCTGTCTGCATATCCTCACTGGCTTTGGCCCTATGCCTCGAGCTGCAGCTCTGTCATCCCTTTACAGGTGGAGGTGTTCACTCGAGTAGTGTTTGGCCCAGGTAATCTTTATGGCTGGTGATGGTGACTGAACCAAAGAGAGTGACTTGTCTCCCTAAATGAGTTCATGGGCATTTTCTCTTGGCAGAGGGATATGAGGAGTCGTTTTTAGCATGTGAATTGAGCAGACTTGTTGCTGACATTGAGCAAATTGAGGTGATGCCCTACAACAAAGCCTTTGGAAACACAGCCTGTAAAAAACTCCCAAAGTGTGTGACAGCTCTGGGTTTTCTGGGTTTTCCTCTGCTGAATTAACTTAAATTGATGGAGACAAAGGATCTGTTTGCTCGGCTGGGGGTTCCCCACTTCGTGATCAGGTGGGAACTGAGAGGTAGTGCCTAGTGAGCAGGGAAACCACCAGCGTGAGAGCACACTGGAATCCAGAGATTTAAGTGCAATGGTGCCAGCAGCCAAGGAAGGAGCTGTAACTCCACATCCTGCTCTGGTGCAGAGCAGGGAGGTCAGTACACAATTTCCAGAGAGGGAGACAGCATTCTTGTCCTTGTGTTTTAAGATTGGAACCTGGAACTTTCTCATTTAAAATGGGAAGTTGGTGTAAGACTTGTAGTCTGGGGAAGTATCTGCTTGGCTTTGAACATATCTGAAGGAATCTCTGGCCTCTGGGGTTCAGGTTGTTTTCATTTCTTGTTTGTGATTACCTAAGAGGAACTTACATGCTCAGCCTGGATGTGTCACACTGATGTTCTGGGACTCGCCCAAAGGAAGGGTTTGCATCTTTGAGGCATCTCTTTTGTCAAAGACAATTGGATCAGAGATGTTCTGTTGAGTTTGGGGTTTGTTGTTTGGGTTTTTTTTTTTGTCACAACAGTTTTGTCTTTAAAAATGTCATTTTCATGAAACAGAAATTGCTCAGGAAACCATACCGAGTTTGACAATTCTGCTTGGAAGGATGCTGGGGAGGAACATCTTGAAAGTGCTGGAGCTCCCAGTGATGACATTCTCTGAATGGAAAGGAGTTTTGATAAACCTCTTTTTCTCTTTTCAAAATGATGTTTCAAAATGTAATGTTTTGTGGGAAAAAGGGCTGGGCTTGAATGAAATGCCTGAATAAAGGAAGTAAAATATTTTGACTGATCCAAGGCAGTTCTTCAGCATTACATTTTGCAGTTTCATTGGTTTCTCGGACAACAGGATGGTTTAAAAATTGTTGATTGTTCACTACTGCTATCCATACTCACAGATGTGTTTCTAGGTTGAGCCAGGGATGTATGAACTGTGCTTTGCTTTTTTTATTCTTTTTTTTGTGTGTGTGGTGATAAATGACTTGATTTCATAGCTGAAAAAAATGGTTTTAATCCATTAACTATAAAGAACAAATACTCCAAGTCTCTCGATTCACGGAACCATGCAGGGATCTTCCACTGTATGAATTATTCAGGAGCAGTCGTGAAAATGAACTACCCATTACATTTACAAATATTCCACAAAGAGTTCAAGGCTGAGCAGGAACAGATCAGACAGCATTTATTGTAAAGCCTTGCTGAGCGTTACTGTAGATGTAATTTCCCGTAGTAATTAACGTGGGATCTGCAGTCCAGCTTTGAAAAGGTGATTGAACCTTTCCCTGTGAATTTAGGAATTATCAACATTATTACATGGTGTAGGTGACTTGGAGCGTCCAGCCTTTGTCTAAAATTAGTCCTCAGCGTGGTGGATGATTAAAGAGGGATTGTTCCTTCAGGCTACTCGGGATTGATGTTTTCTATTAAAAAATGCATTGCTAAGAATTTGTGAAATATAGAGAACTTCTCGGGTTGCGTGTAACTTACTATGCAGATCTGCTTAAGCTATCAGATCAGTGATGAATGGTTTCTATAAGTTGGATGGGTAGCATGACCCCAGGGCAGGGGGGTTTATTATTTCTCTTCCCCTCTGAGAATCAGAGGGAGCCGTTTGTCAAGTCTCGCAAGTGAGGCACCCAGAGATCATGTATCAAGACGTGTCTGGAGCCGGCACAGCTGAAGTTAATAATGCTGTGCCTGCTCAGACCTCTTTGTTTCTTCTAAATTTCCCTGCCCTTTTGCTTGTTGTTAAACTCCGCTTTCTTCTGGTTTCTGATGGTGCGGCTGCCTGGGAGCACTGCCTGCCGGGAAGCCTGCCAGCAGTGCTGGAAATGAGCACACGCACCGTGCAGTGATGTCTGACCAGCCTTCTCCCTACCCTGCACCAGTGCTGCGCTATAGACAAATCATCCCTTCCTCTCCTACTCCTCTCAGAGCAGCCAGTGCTTTGTTTCTAACCATCTGTGTGTCCTAAGTGCCTCCAACCTGAGGCAAAAGCCACTGAGCAGGACTTCTGAGGGCCGGCCGCTGTCTGCCCTGAGCACAGCCCATCTGTCTCTACCCAGCACAGCCTGAGTTTGATCAGTGTAAGACTCTGTCTGAAGGGGGAAGGCAGAGACGTGGGGTGGGGAGGACATGGAGAGAGCACAGTCCTTTGTGGGTCTCATGCTGATGTCAGAGATGAGCGTAGATCTTTGCAATTTGCATTGAAGTTCTTTCTTCACAGCCACAGAAAGCAGGGTGCTGCTGGTGCCCTCGGACAGTCAGGGCTGTCTGGGATGTGTGCAGTTGCATCATCTGTGTCATCACACAGTTTGCAATTGTTTATTTCTGGTATTGACCTTGGGTTGGAGAAAACTTACCCTGTTGGGTTTTGAGGAATGAGATGCAGAGTTTGTTCTTGATGGAGTTCAAACATCCCTGGTACCGTACCATCCTAAATCAGGAGTTTAGAAAACAAGACTTTTTCTAATTACTTTCAGAACATTAATTCACTGCTGGAAATTGAGATTCTGTTGTGTTGAAGTCCATACATAGACTAGAAGAGTCACTGGCTTGAAGAACTATCTGCTTAATGAAATAGAGTAGGGGAAAAATTATTAGACTTGCTCCCAGCTTTGAAATGTGTGAAATCTTTTGAAATCTACATTTCAGCAGAAGAAAGGGTAACTCTCTTGGAAAGATAGTTCTTACCTTTCAGTTAGCTCTGGCTCCTTATCTCATTGGTGAGCAAACTGACAAGAGATAGTGACTTCTCCAGGAACGCTGGATTTGTCAGTGGAGCAAAATAACGAGCGCAAAACTGACCCTTTTCTGTAGGAATGCATTTGACTGTGTGTTTCCTTGGACCCTTTCTCTTTCATGTTGGAAAAATAATAATTAAATCACTTCCCAAGAGTTTTACTCTTTGAAAATGGCTTGTCTTTTATAATCTTGAATGATCTTAAACCAATTCAACCAATTTAGCAGTATTTCCTCAGTAATAACAGACTTTATAGCAGCTGCATGGGCCTTTCCTTCACTCTGGTTGGCTTGAGCCCTTGTCAGGACTTTATATCTGAGGGCTTCCAGTTGAGCTACATTATGACTCATAAAAGAGAGGATTACGAGTCGTAGGAGTTCTTGATGTCATTGAGGCGGGGGGGATGTCTTACTCCACCTAGTACAACAGGGCTGTGATCCAGGCCACGGCACACTAGTACTGATATAAAATCCTTATTTGTGTATTTAACTTAGTCTTGGGATTGTAGTAGAGTTGGGATTGTATTTGGCTTGTCCAAGGACATTTTCTTTTCCTAAATAGAATATGAATAGCCAGGATATGCTAAGAAGAGCAGGTCTGGGGATTTGAAAAAAAAAAAGTGCTGGATTTGGGTAGCAGGAGATAATCCCCAGCCTGTACAAAGCAACTTTCATCTTGTTGTATTAGTTTTGCAGGCAGCAATCACTTTGCTGAAGCCTGAATTATGTGTGACAGCATCTCTGTGCCTTGCAACCTACTCCAGCAAGGAGTGCAACAGGTTTTTTAATTACTGTAATCCACTGTGCGTGATACTGGTGTGTTACAGTGATGACTGCATCCAGCGGATAAAGTATCTGGGGAGAGAAGCGAGCGCTATGTGTGAATAAGCCCTGCAGAAGTTCTGACACTGCCCACCCCAAAGCAGCCCTGGCTTCAGGAGCAGCTCTCACCTCCATTCGCAAGGGCTACTTTGCTCTGTGTTCGCCAGGGACGGCATCCGCTTTTCTGGGTGTTGGTAGCTTTGGCACTTCTCTGGCTAATGCTGAAGGACAAGGGGGTCTCTGCTGCAAGGGCTGATAGAAATATGTAATTTGTTTTTAATCAGTATTAACAGTGCTGAAATTACAAAGTCAGAGCTACTCCTATCATGGTACCAGTGTAGCGAGAAATGATCAGTGGTATGTTAGTTGAGTTCTTTCTTCCTAACAAAGCACATAGATCATTTGAATATTGATCATAGACGCAGAATCAATGACAATGTGTGCAGCTTCTTTGGGAAACTCCTGTTCCAACATCTCTGTCAACTCATCAGGGCTGAGTACACACCAGTCTCTGAAGGCTTGGAGCCCAGCATTTCATTTGTTTGCAGAGGTGGGTTTGGACTTGTGAGTGTTGAAAATTTGCTTCCATTAAAGAAAAAAAATCAACTAATAAAATGAGGCAACATGTTTTCTTAGCTCTGGCTGGTACCTATCTGATTGCACAGGTAGAGTCCCTGTTACTGTTTGTCCTCTAATGACTTTGACAGGTTTCCAAATAAAATCAGGATAGAGAGGAATGCACAGAGATACCTTTGCCATTTGTCCTTCCTTCCCTCCTTCAGGCTCAGCAGAGGGGTATGGGCACTGCTCCAGCCTTACTCGTGAGCACGGATTTCCTGTGGGGTTTCCAGGTGCAAATTCGTTGCCCAGAGTCTGGCTATGAGTTTAGTCTCACAGTTTGGTGCCCATCTGGCTGTGCAGCTGTTTGGATAGTGATGGTGTCAGTTTTGTGGATTATTTCTTTCTTTGAGGTGGGAGGATGTGGCTGGATGCGTGGATGGGCAGCAGTGCTGTGATGGCAAGGGGACGGGGAACCTGCAGCCCTTTCTCCTGTGCTCTCTGCTCTTTGATAATCTTGGCAGGTGGAGCTAGCAGGGACATGCAGTTTGTTGGCCAGCACAAAGATGAATCTTGGCCCAAATCACCCAAGGCCTCTACAGAGCACAGAAAGGAGTGGGAGCGCAAGAAAACCCCTTAGAGGGACTCAGGTTGCTTTGTTCTTCCCTCTGTTTGTGGTTTCTCTGCAGAAGTGTGTGATGGCCACAGCTCTCCGTGCGCACATGCCCTCTCTCTCAGCAGCTGGGGCTCTGGCTGCACTCTTCAATCAGTGGAAATAAATTAATGGTTTTGTGAGCCAGGAAAGGAGCTTGGACACCAAGCATTCGATCTTTGAAAACCTTTCCTCAATGCCTGTTCCTTTATCTGCAAAACAAAAGCAGACCAGCTGAGGAACCCTGGCCAGCTCGCCTCTCTGCATGCCCTGCTGTTGGTAGCCGTGCCCTCCGTCCAGGCCAGTGCTGTGGCCAACTGGGTTCTCGGCAGGCCTGAAGGCCGGCCGGCCGCTCACTGCCAGCGGGCTGCAGCAGGCGTCTCTCCCTGGTGTGGGACCCGCTGTTAGCCCAGGGCTGGCCCTGCAGCGGGAAGTGGCTAGGACAGTGCTGCAGTCTCTCCCCTTTTGTAGCCTTCTTAGGAGCTGCTGATTTTCCAGTTACCTGTGCTTTAAGCTGTGCGAGGGGTTGTGCTGTGGCCTGCTGAGTGCAGATCAGATCTCTATTTCCTTCCTCACTTCCTTCGTGCTCATTGCTACATTGAAAAACTGACCTACCTTTCACTCTTTTGCCCCAGCAGTGGGGCAGCTTCCAGTGGATTTTGCTCCAGCGTTGGGTAATCAGGAAGAAGGGAACAGGCGTTTGTGCTTTGGGCCCTCACAGCTTGCACTGTAAAAACACCCTTGTTGGAGAAATCCCGTCTTTCCCCATCTGTCCCTACATTTTTGGAATTTCACAGGCTGCTTTTCTTTTTTTTACTGCCAAATTCTGACTGGGTTTAACTAGGTTCTTTTGATAAAGAATTAGGTTTTCTTCCTGAAACTTGTCTGTCTTTCCTTGGGAAAAATTCCTTGTTTACTGAGCAAGATTTTTTTCAAAGCGCTGGCCCCACACTGTCTCCCAGGAACGGTGACAGAGCGGTGCCATGGGAGGGGCTGTCTCCAGCTATGGGGGTGCTGCTGCTCTGTTGGATCGTGGTGGTCTCAACTCTCTCCCGTCCTGGCCCAGCCTGGGCTCCTCACAAGTGGGGCTGGGCCCGGCCACTCTGTCCTCTAAGCAAGCAGTAAGGTATCTCAGCAAGGTATCGAAGTCAGTGCTGCATGTTCAGACTTCAAATCCCTACCAATAATGCAGAGTTAAAGAAAGGGATTATAATGGCGCATAACAAATAACAAGGGTTTAAACTGTCTTAAGAACACTACTCAGAAAAAGAGGGATTGTTTGGATGATGAAGCCTGCAGGTATGAAGAAAGGCTTTTATTTTATGTAGCTACGCACTTGCAATAAGAAACTCTGCTGTGTTATACGGATTGTTATAATGAATTTATCCTGGATTTAGGTGCTTCTCTTGCTTTAATGCATGTGGGCTGTGATCACTTTATGCTTCCTTGAAAGCTGTTCAGTTCTGTTCAGGAGCAAAACTAAGAAGGATGAGCAGATACCAGGGACAAGAGGCAACGTGGAAACCTGCCCTTCCTCAGTTTCTTCCCATCCTTGCTCCATGGTTCATCCCCCAGGCAGGGGTCCCAAGCAGGTGCACCTCTTGTCATCTGCGTGACCCCTCACAGCATGTGACCTGCTCCCCACTGAACCCCTCCTCCCTCCACTGCAGGGGAAGGTCCCAACTGATCTGACTGTGGTGAGCTGCCTCTGTACACCTCGTAGCTCTGTGAAAATCCATGTATCTTTGTGTCCCTTCATGCAGGGGACGACCTGCACGGTTTGAATCTCAGTGTAAAACAAAACTGTCATATGGGAGACAGAAGTGAGGGTGTCAGAAGACGTTAGTGCTGCTTTGAGCACCTGCCTGCCTCATAAATCCCCTTTCCCTCTGAAATCCCACACAGAGCTTGGTTTGTACAAAGGGAACTGGCAACTGCAAATGTTGTTTGTTTTGTGTTAAACAAAGCTGCTTTTTTCCCTCGTGTATTTGAGTAGTTGCCACACATGGCAAGACAAGACAGGGAGGAGGGATCTTGTTTTTGAAATAAGAAAACCATCTTAAAAAAATAAAGATTAGTAGATCTGAGGCATCTAAGAGAAGTATTTATTTAAGCCAGTGTGTGATTTGTTTTGTGCATTCCCTTTTCATAAGCTAAAACATCTGGATTTGTCTCATTTGCCAAATTAAAATGGCAGGCAGCAGAGGTGAAGGGATTACATGCAGGTTTAAAACAGACCAGCAAAACAAACCAGTTGCTATTTAAGTTGCCATTTCAAAAACAAAGGTAGCCCTGCTGTAAACACCCATTGCTGTGGTGCAGACTCTGATACCAGCTATCTTCTGCTGTAAAGCCAGGCTTGCTCCCCAGTTTCTGTGCATCCTCTTTCCTCTTTGGTGGAGTCTGGCTTTTGCTTGCCAGCTTCAGAGACAAGTGGTTTTTTTGCCTCTTCTGGTGCCCAACAACTCCGGCAGGTCAATATCCTATTTTTAGGTGTATGTGTGTTGAGGTCTAGGTCAGCTCCTCTGTCATACATGTGCCTACTCATTCTGCTGGGCTGCCCCGCTGCAGTGGTGCCCACACGCTGCGGCTGTGCCACTGTCCCAGAGGCAACCAATTATGGATGAAAGTGGTCCAGCTGCCTGCATGGATTAGACAGGAGGAAAAATGATTTGCCATCCTTGTAGATCTTCTGACGCAGTGTTCACAGAGGGCAGGGTGTCGAAATGTTTTCACTTGAAATAAGAGAAGAAAAAAACTAGAAAATGTGTCATAATGAAAAGGACTGCAGGGAAGAGGGAAAATGCATTAGAGATGCTGCAGAGTTCTGTGCTGCTCTGCTGGTTATTAGCCTGTCTTGTGGAAACTGAGAAGTGTCTACATACTCTAAAATATCGAAAGGAGTAACTTCTTTGTGTAATTCTACTTCTTGAAGTCTATCTGTTTCCATTGAGTTTAGAAATATTTTTTGTGCCCTGCACAGTGACGGGAGAGTTCCCAAGCATGCTTCTGTAGAGGAGCTACTGTTAGGCAGGACTCAAACTTGCCTTCCCAAGTCCACAATGACTTTCTGTCCCAAGTTGATGCAAAACACATCGCGTACTGCATGTAGAATGTGGGTACACAGTACAGTTGAAAAGCAGCTGCCTCTGTGCAGAAGGTGGCACAATCCATTGGACATTGGAGGTCTTCGCTGCAGGAAGAAGCTGAGCAAAGCAAAGCCCTGTCAGGGCCTCCTAGGGCTCCATGTAGCATGGAAAAACATTCAGGGACTTGGGAAGTGCTGGGGAATGCCTTATTAATGCCTTATAACCTCAGACACATTCATCATAAGGCATTTCCAAGAATTGTTCACATTGCATGACCACTTTATCCTGGGAATGGAGGTGCAGGATGAACAGAACTATAATCAGTAAAGGGCACACTGAGTACCTGTCTCTCTCTCTCTTGATTTTCTCGCTGTTGTGTAGTGCTGACAGGCTGCTGAGAGCTTCCAAGTTTCGGGTAACAGCTAACCTTGCCCATACCAGTGGTCATTTTGTGTGCTGCTGTTGAGTGGCCTATGTGCCAGTCTCTAGCAGGTGGTATAAAGGAAGAGAGGAGATACTCCCTCAGCTAATTCTCCAGCTGCTTTACTCCCAGCCTTCCTTCCTGGTTAGGCTTCTCTTTTTTTCCCTAAAGCTGTCCTTTTTCTTGCAGAAAATCCGTTCAACTGGCAGAAGATCTCTCCAGGCATTCTGAGGATTGTCATCACTCTCTGTTCCACCCGGGGAGCTTTTGGCCATTGTTAGCTGGATTCACAGTTCAGCTCATTTTCATCTCCCTCCAAAACAGGGAGCTAAATACAGAAGTGCAGCTCCTCTATTAATATCCTCCGCACTGTGGTAGGACTGAACTGCCAGGTGCTGTGCTTTGTGAATAGGGAGGGGAGACTATTGTTCCGTTGAGCTTGAAGCGAAAGCACAGAGAGAAGCCAGATTACTTGGGAGAACTGAAAAATCAGCTTTGGTTTCCTAAGCCTCAATCCCACCTTTGATCCATCAGGCTACATTGTCTGTTGGTTTGAAACTGCTCGTTTCCGTGAGGGCTGAATCTGCCCCCCTGCAATAAAATGTGAAGCTCTTGATGTCTGACTCCAAACTTTGACTGCCTCAGGCCTCTCCTCAGGGTGCTTTCTATTCTGGCAGTGAGAGCCACCGGTTTTTAATTTTGTGCACGTATTTTATACCTGTCAGAAGAATATGATTGCCTGCTGTCAGATTGATGTTCCAAGGGCAAATACCCTAATTGCTGCGGGGTTTCATGGAAGGGCAGGGCTTCATGGAAGTGTCCAAATCACGGATTTATTTGCTGATTACATCCCCAGTCCTCTTCCTTACCTCCAGTGTTTGCATCTGACTGGATTTCAATTGCTGAAAAATTCAGTGGCATCGTTGTTTCATGAAAAGGCAGCTGATAGGTAGCAGGTTCTCATTTGGCATGAATTGCGCTGGATGTGGGCCTGGTTCACTGAGGGACTGAGTGGCCACAGGTTTCCTGACTAATGCCCAGAACAAAGAATTGCCTTGGAGATGCAGGACATAGTCATGGTGCCCTGAGCAGCAGCTCCTCTCATGGACTCCTAGTCTGTGGCACTGTAGGCTGGACTGTGTGTTCCAGCAGCTACACTTCGCTGTACGGATGAGTTCATATCCCCAAGCAACACTGGGACTCTACCTTCTGACATGGCCAATGGATGCTCAGGCTGAATGGGCTTCTGCCACTAGCAGGGACTTTGATCTGTTGACTGCAGCTCTTAGAGGTGTTGGAAAGGGATTAGAGAAGGCATCACTTGGAAAACGGAGGCCAGACCTAGTCCTTTATGGAAGGGTGAAGGTGATGTAGCCTCAAGAACATCTCCTGATGGCCTCCGATCAGCACAGTTTTGCTGAAAAAACCTGCCTTTTTCTTTGGTAGGTTTAGAATCAAACAGAAGAACACCCCAAGCCTTAACAGTCATAATCCTGAATTCACTTTGAGAGCACACTCTGATTTGAGCACACTGGAATAATACTAGGACTTTTTTTAGGTTAATAATTAATAGCATGTTTTTAATTAGAAATTGCTGTTGCGTCCACATAGGCTTCTAGCACATTGCATCTTATTAAAGCTGTAATTGGAATGTGTTATTTATTTGTTTCTTTTGTTAATGTTCATATTCTGGCTCCTGAGGTCACTAGAGCTGCAAAAGAAACTATTTTAAAATGACATGCAGCAAACTCCCAACAGTAAATGTTCTTACATGGTAGTAATTGTTCTTGTTCCTCCGTGTTTGGGGTTGGTAGTTTGAGATGTGGGGAATATTTATGTGATATCTTTGCTCGTGGCTGAGTGTCTGAAGCAGCATAGATTCAGCTGCCTACTGGGTACTTCACGAGGCCATGGTTCCCCCTGCTTCTCTTGTGTGGAGACCTGGATGGGCTGTGCTGCACTGGCTATCAGATTGCAGCCTAAAACTAAGTGAGATGATGGATGATGTTTCCAGGATGGAGGTATTTAAAGGACTCCCAGAAGCCCCTCCAACAGCAAACCTAGTCCTCTGCTGCAGCTGGGAGTGCCGTTTGATCTCAGCTGCTTCTTCACTTCCTGATCAGAGATGCTTAGAGCTTACTCAGTCCTATAAACGCGGTGGGAAGATTTCCTGTGCTCGTTAGCTCCACTGTTCCTTCTGACCCTTCCGCATCCTCTCCTTTTACTTCAGGAGCTGGAGGTGAGCCCAGACAAATTTTGGAGACTCATTGCCGGGAAAGCTCCTTCATGACCAGTTCAGGCAATCCGAACAGCACTTGTGCTGGCTGCAGGGAGCTGGACAGACTGCAAAGAATGGCTTGTGTGGCTCAGAGTGACTGCTGAGGTCAGCCCTGAATATCAGGTAGACAAAGCATGACACCTGTGCTAAGGAGCGGAGCTGGAGACCACCGTAGGCTTTGTAAAACTTAGAGAAGTAAATCAGTATAAGGATAGCTGGAGAAGTTGCAGCTAAACAGAAGGTGAAGAGAAAATGAAGACACTCCTAAAAATGGTAGGAGTGGTTAGTCCTAGAGTTGCCATTATAACCGCAGCCCCCTGAGGGCACTTGGCCTTTCTGGACATCACAGGACAGGATACAGCTGAGAAGTGAGAAGAGCTGTCAAGTTTCAGCAACCCAGCCAGAAATCCTGTTTTCCCCAGTGTCCGCAGGGCAGGGAATCTCAGGTATGAATCCTTGCTGCTTGGTGCAGAACAAAGCCCATATGACGGGCTTTCTCTGGTGGAGGTCAGTTTCAGCTGTCAGAAGTTTAGATTCGTTTTATGTGGCATCTTGGATCGGCTGCTGAGAGCAACATGAAGTCTGAGATGTCACAGTCCATGGTGTATTTCCTGTCTGAGTAGATTTCTTCCCTGTGAGGAATTAGTGCCCAAACAAGACTGTGGTTCTGCTGCAGGTGGAGGTGGATGTGATGCTGAGGATCCAGAGGAAGGCTCTGAGACAGTCTCAGTGAGGGGTAGCATGATCCTCCAGGATCGCTGGAAACTCCAGTTTGTGCTGGAAACTTCTTTGGGTCAGTCCAGTAAAAGCCTGCGGAAGAACTGACAGAGATCATTAGGAAGAGCTGGTGCATTTTGTTCCATTGGTTTCCTTATCTGCTGAGAGAATTAACTCAGAAATCCTTTGTTGTGTAAGAGAGAAATGGGAGAATCTAAGGACCCTCTGTAGCCTTCTAATCGAGAGTCTGCGTGGAAGCTGACACCTAAAAGCTGCCCTTATTAGGACGGTTGAGAGATTCCCAGTTGCAGGCCACCCGATTTGCCTGTAAATATTCAAGAAGTTGAAGTAAACTCCACACATCTGAAAAGCCAGCATGTCAAAGTGACAGCAAAACCTTTGGCACACGTTCAAATAATCTCTCGAACACCAGGACTTGGGCTGATTAGAAGAGAAAACCAAAGCAGTTTTTTTAAGAGTTGGGGTGGAGGGGAAAAAGAAGTAAATTCAGACAAGAAAAAGCAATTACAGACTTAAAGGAAATAATAAGCAGCAATTAGCAGCAAGTATCTCTGCCTACAATGAAAGCATTTTCAAGTACATACACGGTGGAATAGAGGAAGAGAAAAGACAGTTCCGTCAATGAATTGCAGCAGGGAATCCAAGATAAAGGGGAGCAAATGCTGTGGAGATATTAAACAATAACTTAGCATCATGCTTTCAGAAATTAAAAAGGTGGAGGTTGCCCTGAGTTGAGGGGCTTTCTAAAGCGACTAGATAAGACTGTGAATATCAGTTGATAGTGCTGCCTGGCTGATTCTCTGCTGGGAACCGACTGCATTTGGGCAAGCACCAGCTTTCCACAGAGTGCTGCAGAGGCGGCAGGGTGATAGCAGGGAGCTGAAGGCTGTAGACTACTCGGAAGATGTGTAACCAAATCCTTGCTCTGCACTGGCGTTTGGCTGTGTGTCAGGACGTGTACAATTGCCTCCTGTGGAAAGGCGGTGGGGGAAATGTTCAGTTTTGTCCATCTGCTTCTTGCTGCTTGTTGTCCTTAGTGAATGATGGTGCTTCCCATTCCTCTAGCCAGGATTTTATGCTCAGTTGTGCCTGATGGGGAGCTAAGTGATGGACTGCTGTGCTGAGGAGTCCAAACTTGGCATCTGGTATTGAAAGGAGAGTGATGACAGGATGCAGTTGGCTTCACTTCTTAGCTGTGGCGGTGTTCCTAGATCAGGCCACTAATTGGATCATCAGTTACTCTGTGGAGCATAGCTAACCCTATTTTTTCTTTCTTCTTCTCGTCTGCTCCAAAATAATAGAGAATGTGGATGGGCCCATGATTGCAAGGAGGTGTTTGTGTCTGGGGCACTGATTTTTTTAGCCTTTGCTTAGGATGATCTTGCCCAGCCCCTTTTCTTGAATAGCACCAATTGGAAGAGATCAAGTACATCTTTCACTTTCCTCCTGTCTCTTCTTAGCAAAGGCACCTCAGGAGCTGTAGCACAGTGTACAGATGTGGGAACTGCTGCCAGTTCAGTTTATTTTGGCAGCCCACCTGCAGTGTGCAGTTCTAATCTTCTAGTTTCTTGAAGGAACTAGGATAACTGGGACAGGTTCAGGGGAAACAGCAGTCTGCAATAGCCTCTGTGCAAGAGGTGAGTAGGAAGCCATGACAGACAATGAAAGCCAACACAGGTCTTCCTCTCCAGCACACCACAGTCACTTCTGTGACCTCTGTGCAGACGCGGTCCTGATAAACATTAAACGGAGTTGAAAAATACTGATATTACTACTAAACAGGAGCAATTTAAAGAGTGGGAACAAGTGAAGGAAAACCACTGATACCTCAGTTGGTAGATGAGCCATATAATCCTTTGTTCCCTTCTTCCCCAAGATCCAAGGTATTTACAGCAATTCAGAATTAGGCAAAGAAAGCAATTAGCAACAGAGATTCTGCCTGCATTTTTCTGTAACTACCTGGAAAATTTGGAAAGTCATATTGTGAGCTGACTTACTGTGATGTGAACAGGGAGCAGCTCACTTGAAATCAGTAGCATCACCCAGATTTGTGCCAGTTTGATTTGGAGCTGCTGGCATCTCTTGCCCATGTTTTCAGTAGGCATTTGCACTCTCCCTTGTGCAAACAGTCTGCGGCAGCACTGAAGGCGGTGTCAGAGTAGGTGTGAGGCTAGGTCTCATTAGGATCTTAGCAAATGCCAAGTGAGCCATCCTGACAACGATTCTTTGCTTTCCCCCCGAGTCATCTAAAAGGCAAAGCCAGGGCAGAATGGGCAAACAGAAACGCTCACACCTTCTGTTGGAATTGTTCCTTTGCGAAGTGTAGAGAGTCTGATCCTGCCTAATCCTGCAGAAGCGAAAATGCCTTGAAGGCAGGAAGTGCACGTCTTGTGGCGGGTTGAAGGGGTTTGCTCAAATGCCCTAAATCTGCCCTACATCTGCCCTACACCTGCTACTCCCTCTGGGGCAGGACCTGGGCAGGTTCATAGCCAGAGCGAGATTTCTCTGGGAGCAACATTCGCATTGACATCCAGGCATGAATCTGGATCAACTTTTCCATGCTGAAGGTTTGCTCTTGTGTTGTCAGTGTGCTGAGATGGCAGAAGGGGCTGTCAAGATGACAGTGGGAGAAGCTCTCTGGGGTGGAGGATGTTGAGGGAAGGAATGCTTCAGTCAACTAATTCAAAGCTATTTTTTAATTAAAAAAAGGGTGAAGAGATAAAAGTTAAAGACAAGAAAAATATGCTTAAGGCTGGACAGACCTATCATGCAAATAAGGATTTTAAGTGGAAAATTAAAAAAATCAGCAATAAAGAGAACAGAAGCAAAAAAGTAGCCAGCATAAAAACTAAGTTGCTGAGTCAGTCCTGGAAAGAGTTCAGAAGAGAGGGCTTCTCTTTTTTCCCCAGATAGATCTTCTCCTGTAAATAATAGATGAAATTGGAACCAATAACACAAACATACTGGAATTTGTGAATGCTGAGTGTGCTTTCCCTCATTAAAACTATTTTAGAAAAGACATTTATGGAGAAATCCTCCTGCCCCAGCAGCTGGAAGTTCCAGAGCACCTTGCAGGGAAAGGGATGGAACCAGTGGGGCTGAAGTCCTCGTGCCTGGCGGCTGGCAAGGTTCCCTCTAAAGAAACAGGTAGTAGAGTCCAAGACTTAAGGATTCAGTAACTGACTGAGTTTCAGACTGCCAGGGGAGTGGGCCACTAACACAGGTGTCCACCCTGGCAGCTGAGGGGGGTAAAAGGGATGAGCAAGGTGTCGACTTACCCTGCGAGAACAGAATTAGCTGGCTAGGAAGACAGAATGTATTAAAGGAGAGTGAAAGGTGGTGAGTGCTGCTCGCTCTTGTTGGTTAAATTCCTCCCCTATCACAGTCTTGTTTCGATGTAAGATTAGACCCGTACCCACCCTAAGATAAAGTTAAGCACTGCCAGATATCTCCCTATGCTCATGGCCAAAATTAGAAAGCAGGATCCAGAGTGGTCCAGACCTGCTGGAGCTGGTGCTATGCTCCTCTGCTTATGGCTTGGTTGCAGATAAATTGAAGCTGATCAACTCTGTCACTGGGTAGGGCCGCCGGCTTGCAGGTCTGAGGGCTTAGAGATTTGTTTCAGGGGGCTCTAGGAGTGTGGTGGAGATGTGGGACTGCAGTTCTTCTAGTCAGGAGTTTGATGGGCAGGAGGGGGCTGCTCTGGCACGGTTCTCATCTGGTCTTGCTCCAGTAACAGGAGAGCTGGGCAGATGCTGGGCTGGTCGGGCCTCCTGCAGCAGCCCATAAAATGTCACCATGGCAGCTGCAGTTGGAGTGCCATCTCTCCACAAGGGTGTCCAGTCTTGATTTAAAGGCTGCAAGGAACAGCAAAACCAGCTCATGCTGATAGTAACTTCAACCAATTAACGTTTCCCACTGTTTCATTCAGTGAATGCACCCAGCTCTCACCCACGAGTGCCTGCCCTACTCTGCCACTTCAGCCTGAGCAGCCTGAACCTCTCACCAGCAGCCCACAAGACCTTGGCTCCCTTGGTCTTCTCCCAGAGACAGCCACTCTTCCTCCTCCAGGGAATGATTTTTAAAGTGTTTGTCTCCTCTGCAGTGTGTGGGCTTGCATGAAGCTTTTTCACTTCTCCTGTGCTAGGATATTAACCACCCCTTCTACAATGACTCCCTGGTTTGCTGCCCTGGTTTCGAGTATATGCCAGAGGCCTTCGATCCAGATCATTTCATGGGCACAGGATTATCTAGCAGGATCAGGCATGTTCAGTCTGTGTGCGTTGTGTTTTCACTACCCATAAACATGGTGAATCTGATCTCCATTGAGACCTTGGCTTCAGCATGGAAAAAGCTGTGATATAGATTCAGCCTGTAACAAGTGGCGGGTCCTAAATTGGGGTAATCATTTAGTTAATAAACACCCATTAGAGGTTAGATTAAACTATGATCTCTTTCTTTGCTGATCCGTCATTGTTTCTTATTTAGTAGCTGCATTCAGGACTATTCACACATGATTTCTTATTATGTTTTAATTGTCTTTGAACTGTTGTTTCACAGCTGTTTTGAAACCTGGGTAAAGCATGTACATGGTGATCCTGGAAAGTAATGTGTTTAATTGGTATCTGGCTGCTTAGCTGTGATGCAGGGTTATCTCTTCTTCCTTTTGACCATTTAATTGCTGGTAATAGTCAAGCTTAGTTTTCTGCTTGCTGAGACTGGAGTCCTTCGTCTTGTTAGGAGCAATGAGGAATTACCAGGAAAAAGCCCTGCCGTTAATGTCCAAGGAATATGGCTAACCGACTGCTATTAATCTTAATGTAAACCAGACATTCAGACTTAAATCTTATCATCCTTAATGGAGTGATGCAGTTCAAGTAAGCATCAAGTGCCCCCAGGGCAAAGATGTTTCAGTTTCATTGAGCTGTTTTTGATCAGACAAGGGACACGTCTTTAGTTTGATAATTGTGAGTCTTGCGGAAAGCGTTGCTGAAGGCAAACCTCGAGGAGTGGATCGGGGTTGCATGTGTGTGTTAGGGGTGGCTTGTATCCTGGGGAAGGGAACCATCTGGATTCCACACAGAGCACCCTGAGCACCTGGGGAGATCACCTATTGCTGAATCAGGTTTTCTGCTGTCGTGGGCCCTTCCCCTCGCTCTGTACGGAGGGCATCACAGCAGCAGCAGCAGAAGTGATGGTTTTATGTGGTTCTTCACAGTCACTGTCATGCAGGGGTGTTTCTAGCCTGGATGCTTTGCTGAAGGACTGGCATTCACTGTTTTGCTCAGAACAGATTGTCTGGTGTTCTCATGCAAACAGGCCCCTTGTCTCTGCAGGAGGGAAATAGCTAACTAGAGAAACAAGGGGTCCCTCTGAGTGGACCTGGCTGCATGGGAAAAGAAAACCAATCTGTGCAAATCCCAGCTGAAGTGTGGAAGAGATCTAAATTTAGCCGCAGCCTGCCTGGGGCTCACAAGGTTTGTGGCTGCCGGGGCAGTTGCTCAGTGTTGTGTAGCTTAGAAGTTCAGTCTGCATCCAAAGGCTGCAGGCAGCACAGGAGAGCAACATACTTGGCTCTTTTGTTTTTACAGGTTCCTCTCAAGTCTTTGGGGTTCTTGGATCCACACGGTGTGTTTGGTGGTTCTTTAAAAAAAAAAAGAAAAGCTGTTCTACATACCAGGGAAGAGTGAGACTGCCCCACAGGGCTAGCAGTTTGCATGCAAAGTCCTACAAGGGCCTGGGTGAACAAAGCTCTTCTTATCCTCGCTTCACAGCTGGGAAATGGGAGTTCAGTGAGATGAAGTGATTTGCCCTTAATTTTATGGGAAATGGGGACGCCAGGCACAGAGCTGTGTCGCGGGGGATCCAAGTTCAAAACCAGTTTCTTTCTGTAGTGCCAGACAAGCCAGGTGATTTGCAGTGACCTGTTGTTTTGCCTTTGGCATTCCTCAGCAGAAGAATCAGCGGGTTAGCATCTCTGCTGAAAACAAATGCACTATGGCCACTGCTTGTGACTGAGAAATGTCAGGTTCTTTGTGAGAAAAATATAAACCCACACTTCATTCAGACACTGCTTGTTACCTTTTCTCCATAGGCAGTTTGTAGTTGCTGTGTTTAGGGCTGGAAGCAAACTAGAAACTATCGTATGTCTCACAACTGCAGATTGTAGGAGAACACGCTCACTGGGGCTGATAAAAGCTGACTTGAACTTGCATTTCTGAAAGCCAGCAGCACTGAAGATTGAATTCCTGGAGAAGAGGAACAGGGTAGTCATGACCAGAGGAAATTGCTCTTGCTCCGTGACAATAGAATGACTCTCACTGTGGACGTGTAACCCTCGATTTGGTGCCAGACCCAGCACATTGCTCCCAGCACTAGGACTAAACTCCTGCCTATTGCGTTCAGTTAGTGCAGAGCCTGCATGACGCAAAGCGCTCGTACTCTCGGTGCTCAGAGCGTGGTGGAAGGGACTGCTCCAGAATGAGAGGCAGAAACAAAAAGGACTGCGAGTGACCTACTTGCCTGTTGAATGTTCATTCTGGAAAGGGTCACTGGTCATGTTGCTGCTTCACATCAAAACACACAGCCTGCTTGGCAGGGAATTGGGCAGAAGCTGAAGGGATTACGGAGTGTTAGAGTATTTCACTTCTAAAAAGTTAATGTATTAGTAACATGCAAGTCTAGACACGTATTGCAAGACTGATTTAGGATCTTAAAGAGGATTCTGCCTTTCATTCTGGCTTTTATTAAAAGCTTTGTAGTACATCTTTAAAGAGCCACTAAAGCCACATTGAAAACATAAAGGAGAGAAGAATAGAAGCGGAAAGGTTTTAAAATGGATTTCTTCTTCCTCTTTCTCTCTTGCCGCTACCCAAAGTTTAGGGCTATCTGTATAAAAACATGATGATCATTTTTTTCCTCTAAAAATACAACTACTCTTCCTCTTTACTTTCTTCCCTTGAAAGCTGTGGGCCAGTGGATGAGACTGATGTCTGTGGAGGAGCAGAGTGCCTCAGATCTGGAATTGCATCCAAACTTCACGTAGCTGCAGGCTGGTTGAGATAGGAACAATTACACCACTGGTGGCATTTGGGACAAGGTGACTAGTCTTCAGTAGGAGTTGGAGTAGCTTCAAAGAAATTGGGAAAGAGATGCCGGGCAAGGGAGCTGTGTAGATATACGGAGGATGTGGGTTTTACTGTGGGTTGGCACGCATATGCCAATACATACATAGTGGTTTCTGCAAAACCTTGGAGAATACGACAGTTTGGGCAAATCCTACCAAGTACCTGCTGCATTTCACCTCCGATTTTGGAACAAAACATAGAGTGGCACACTGCTTTTGAAATACTCGTAGACTCCTTCTGCAAAGAACTGTCCTGAGCGTGCTGTGTGCTGGAAGAACATCTGCTGCTCACTTTAAATTTATTTTTTCTCTTTGTCTTTAACCTCTTATGTCCTTTCCACTGCCAGGCACCCTAAACACTCTTAAGTAGGACTGTCTGACTTCAAGTGAAGAGGGAAGAGCAGGGACAGATGTCCTCAACACCATGGTTGGTTTCTTTGCAAATACAGGCTGCTGACAGAGAACAAGGAGGCAAACACTGCTGACAGGGGGCATGGAATGGCAACCAAGTGGAGCTGCTTTTTAAGCAGAAGGGACTTTTTTTTTTTTAAATGCAGCCTAAGTCACTGATCAAAGCCAAAAGAAGTTACGGCAGCTTCTAGTGGAATGCAAGTGCAGTGCTGTCATCAGGCACCTTATAACCATCTCACCTGCCCTCAAAGGGGAGGAGGGAGGCACCACAATTTGCATACAGATAAGGTCACACTGTGTTCCTCTGTAGGCATCAGGGTGGGTTTATTATGCTCTTTGTTCTTTATGAAGCTGTTCACCACATCACCCCTCTCTGACCATCTCCTGGCAACCCAGTTTGTCCTTGGCTGGTGGACGGTTCTCCCAGAAGGTCTTCCGGGTGTCACTCTGCACAGCATCCTGCCCTGGCTCATCACTTTGTCTCTCAGGAGAAAAGAGAAGGAGGCCCTTGAGCCTGGGATTCTGCTCTGGACCTCAGCCACACCAAGCTGAGGTGATGCTCCACTACTGGGGTTAGTGCTTTGCGGAAAGGGAAACTGAGGCATGGTGTGAAAGATAAAGTGGCTACGTTCAGAGCGTGGGAGCAGGGCTGATGCCCACCTTTTGATGCAGAGAAGCTGGTCCTGACTTTCACTGTGGGAAACTTGCTCTACTGAACCCCAACTGGAGGCCACGAAGCCAGAGACTCTGAATCAAATGTAGTCTTTCTTCAGACATGCCTCAGTAGATCTGTACGAGCTCTGATGACTTTGAAATGACACCACATCAGCAGAATCAGACCTGGATCGTGGAGCTGGATACAGTGCCAGTGGCTGAGGTGTTCTGTGCTTGACCCTCTGCAGGGGCCTTGGAGCCAGAAGCATCAGGTTGGAACAGGTCTGCTAAAAGCCAGTTAAAAGACTCTGAGTGGTTTTCTGTCTCGCTTTCTTTGGAACAATCACCGAGCCATATCAAAATGCTCTGCCACAGCATTTCAGAACATTTAGTGTTCAGAAGTTTCAGGTGACTGTGCTTTGCTCTGAAGAATGCAGTAAGAGCGTGGGTGTCCCCCAAGTTATTTATAATAAAAGGGAGTTTGAAGCCAAAAGTCCTCAGATTTGTTTTGATTTTTACAAAATGTTTTCAATCAGCAGACTTCTCTTAAGGCATGGAATTTTTATCAAAATCAAGTTGGCTTGTTTTGATGGAATAGCATTTTCTGTTGGAAAAGGTGTTGTGGGGAAATTTAACTATAGCTAACACAACAGAAGCACTCACAGACACAGCAGGATTAGAACAGAAATGTGCAGAATGAGAGGGAATGCATTCAACCCTGCCTGCTGATGGCCACTCAACTTTGTGGCCCTTTAATTCACACCCTTCAAATGCTCTACATGCAGCAAACTACACACCAGTACAGCATCTCTGCATCCTGCCAGCACCAGAAGGCCTTGTGTTAGAGGGAAATAAAGCTGTGCCTGCAAAGTGTCTGCTCCTTTTAATAAAATATGGGCTTTCGTTTTAGCTTTTATCTCAGTACAAAGTGCTAAGTGTTGTAAACAGTTTTCAGCAAGGCATTTTAGGTGCTGAAAACTGACTACTTACTTAGGTAACTGCAGTTGATAAAAACCAGATGTAAAAGCAGAAGCCTTTAAAGCCTCTTCTGACTACAGCTGACTCTGTGACTGGGACTGCAGCTCTGACCTCTCTGTGAGTTTTGTCTGTGCGTTAAGAGCTGCCTCCAGAACATGCATCCCAGGCACGGGCTCTGCTCCGCGTGCTCTGTCAGCCAGCTGAGCTTCAAAGAATTTCTTCTGTTTGTTGTGGTATAACATGAGTTAATTCTATGTGGAGTTTCTGTAGATGATCAGTGTGGCTTGGGTTACTCAGGGTAACCCATTTTTTAAGTTTCTGTGTCTTGCATTTCTAAACCCCATAGCACAATACAGGATTCGCTTCTGTTCCTTCATGGAAAGCTGTAGGGCTGTTCTCTGGCCCCTGTGCTTTCTTCTCTCTTAGTGAAATGGTGTGAAATATAGAGGAAAAATCAGGACCTGGCCTAGGTCTGGCTGCTCCGGCTGCAGCCGGTGTTTGCTGTTTCCCTTGGTTTGGCACATCTACCAGTCTTTTCCTTTCAGGGCTGTCCTGTTGGACTTGTAGTGCAGAGAAAACTTTGGACACACAGGGAAGCATTGATCAAAAAGAGGCGATGGCTGAGTCCAGCCAACCAGGAGGAAATACTTTCTAGGCAATGTGGAATTTAAGCTGTGGTAGTCCTTGCTGTTGGGACACTGAGGTACAAAAAAGCCTTTCTGGATTTGAGGAGGAGTTGAACACAAGGAACAAAAATGTCTTGAGGGCAGTTAAAGACAGACACAAAGCTTTAACGTGGAAAGCTCTGTGGCAGATCGCTGGGAGCAGGGGGAATGCGCTGGAGAAGGGTTGCTGTGTGTTTGTTCTGGTCTGATGCTGTTCCATGGGTGTCTGTTGTCAGGCATTAAGTAGGAGATGGGCTTGACCTGTGGTCTGGCCCCCTGTGTCACTCCTGTGCTGTCAGATCCCCAGGCTGTGTCTTTCCAGCAACCAAGATTCAGTAATGCCTCTATTCCTTGCTTCATTTTGCCTCTTGCCTCCGAGTCCTTTCCAAACATCCCCTTCCACCTGATGAGAAAAAGAGGGAGCTGAGCTTACCTGTGCAGTCCCTTGGAAGCAATAAGACTGAGAGGCTGCCCTGAAACACATCCCTGGGCAACCTACAGTGAGGCCATAGCCAGTGCGTGGACGTGGAGTGGTTTCACAGCAGAGGCAGTGAGGAAAACGGGACTGCTTCTCACCTTGGAGCTGGAGTGCTAAAACTACTTGCAAATACCTCAATAAATAGCAAGCTCATAAATAACTTGCAACATTGCACTTCATAATAGACCAGTGACAAATGTTACATCTTTCTACAACGTGGATTAATGGTAATGGGGGTGGGAAGAAGGAGTGATGTTTGTGAGGTGGTATTAAAAATCACTCACATTTCACAGGTTCCCATAAAAAGGAGACTTGTGCAAAACAATTAATCATGCATTATAAATGCAGCTTCTATTAAAGACAAGCAAAAGCATAAATACAGCCAAGCCCTTAAGCACTTGTTCTTTGCAGTGATTAGAAAGCGTTTGGAAATACAAGCCAACACTTGGGATCCAGTTTAGCTCTGTTGTTGGTGCTAGAAGAAAAGCTGGGATGTGGTGGTGGTTTTGCTGCTTTGCTTTTGTCTTTTTTACAGTCTGGCAAGGACTGCAGTGGGTATCCACATGTTTTCTCATACCTTGCAGTCCCTGAGGTCCAGGAGCATCCCAGCTTGATCCATCCAAGGCCCTTGTCCTGGAGATGACTGGTGCAGAGCACGGCTCTACTTCTGTCTGCTTCCCCTGCACTGGCTGGAGAACCCCCAGAAAGAGAACACGAAAATTTTTGCCAAAGCTGATTCAAAATAACCCTCACTGTCTCACTAAAGCAGCAGAGAGTGTTGAAAGGAGGGGAGGGAGCTGGTATTCTACTTGGAGAGCTGCCAGAGCAGCTTTAAGAAAAATTAATTTGTTGATTAGAGTTGTAGTGCTGCTCTCCCAGATCCTGGACCTGAGGAAACCTTGGAGGAGTTCTTGGATTAGATCTGATCTTTCTGGTTAGGTCTAAGTTTTTATAGGGAGAAGGTGGCAGAACTAGAAGGTGATACAAGAAGAATATTAAGGGGAAGGGGGATTTTATGACAGCACAGTAAGAGAGATGATTTATTTTGTCCTTCATGCACTTTCTCTCAAAGGCTTCTAAAGCCCATTAAAACTTTTGTCCGAAGCTGTGGTGAGATTCACTCCCTGGAAAGGACAGGGGTTTTACCATGGGGAGCCAGAAGTGGTGATGGCTCTGATTTAATTAGCAGAGCAGTTATCTGAGCTAAGAGTTTCTGCTAAATTAGCAGGGGCCCTTGCTGCAATTTAAGTGCTACTGTTTAGCAACCAAAGTCACTGTCGTTTGTTCAATTTTTGAGGGTGAGCCAGCAAACCGTACTCAGAGTCAGAGAGCTGTCAAACAGCAGGTGCCAGTGGGATTTCAGGAGATCATCATCTTCACAAATTCTTCCCAGTTCCACCTGTGCTGGTCCTTTCCCTGAGCATCTCCAATGTTCAGCACCCCGGGGTTCAACCCTAGACATATTCAACCTGCAGAGCACCGATGGTACAGAGTTAGGATGTGGTGTATAAGCAAGACCATTCCTTGCATGTACAAAGCAGTGGGTTTTCTTGCTTGTGCAATGCAGCATTTCTTTGTGTGCAGGTTGGGGATTGGTTGCTGTGCTGGCTTTTCTGTGTGACTTGCAGCCTCTGAATTGTTTGCCATGGTCCAGGACTGTATGAAGGCATACATGATGTAATGAATATTGTGTAAGTCTCGTAAGGACCCCCTTTATCAGCACAGTGTCAGCCCAGAAAATATTGGACATTCTGGAAAAGCACAAATCTTGGTGTTGAAATTCTCCTGTTCTGCTCAGATCCATCCACTTGGGTGCCAGGTCCTGGTTCCTCCAACTCAGAGTCAGTGATTCCAGTTCTGCTCTGGAGGCCAGCCGGGTGTGCTGCTGACTCTCACTGCCTTTGCTGGGCCTGCTGACTGCTGCGAGGTTTACTGTGGCCTTTTAGCACCCATTTTGGCGCAGCGGCTATCCTGAGCTGTCACACTGCCTGTTAAATGTTTAATTCGTCCATGTCTTGAGGACCAGTCATGATCAAAGGGACAAAGTAGCTGCTACTCAGTAGTGCTTGTTAATCAGAGCGGTTGTGATGAGCAGCTCTGACAGGATTCTGAGAGTGGGGTTTTAAATTTCATTGGGGTACTTGGTTCTGTCACCCTGGAAAGAGGATACCTGTCAGCTCACAGCTGAGCAGAGCATCCTCTTCTTTCTCTGTGTCCCTAAAGACCAGATCTCATCTAACCTAGCAGTGGGGATGCCACATCTGGTATGCCTTTTGTCTGGCTGCTGGAACTGGAGCTAAGCTTAGAAAACTGTTTTGTCTTTGAGTGGCCCCAGTGCAGAGGGATTGACAAGAAATTCCTTCATCATTCAAGCCTAAATGTGATGGTTCTCCCTTTCCTTTGGAGATAAGACATGATCTAGAATGAAAATACAACTCATGCTTTTTGCTGTCACTTAATGTTCAAGAAAATTAATTTTCAACAGCTTGTGAAACTGGATGTTAGTTTTCCTGTTGTTCTCACTAAGTACAGGGACCTCAGAATCACTCTCTTCTCTCTGTCTTTTCTGTGCCTTTGGGTCTGTCCCATGTCTGTCTTCCCAGTCTGAAAACTGGCCTCTCCATACTGGACTATCTCCAAACATTGCCGCTGCCTGAAGGATCCCCAGGCTCCAGCATCAAATCCAACTCAAATTGCTTTTTCCTGGTCGTCTTCACACTGGAATGACAGAGGTCCAAGATGCTTTCCTGCCCATCTGTTTTCTCCACCCCCTTGGTGCTGCTTTCTTCTTTGTCACTGTGCTGTTTGACATGTGTGAGGCTACGAGTGTCTGAACGGAATACAAGTCACTGGAGTTACAGCCTCTGGGACACACAGGGGTAGAACAGGAATGGTGCAGCAATCCCTCGTCCTCAATCTCTCTAGGTGGTGAGAGATCTTACATCTGTCACCTCTTTTATTCCTTGCCCTAAATGATGATGAGGCTTCTCTTGCCTGTCAACTTGCTCTGCCAACATTGTAAATACTTTCCATTACCCGTTCAAACACCCCTCAGCCAGCTGTTCCTTATATCTCTCTTGCTTATAAATCCTATCTTTAGTTCATCTGTTTATTTAGGGCAATTTGTTCTACAGCTCCAGATACTGCTTCTTAGGCCAGTCTGCGTTAGCAGCACTTTTTGTCCTCTTCCCCCTTCTTTTCTTTTTGCAGTCCCTTTCCATGCTTTCTTGCCCAGTTTTCTTTCTGACCTTTTTTACTACTGCTAAATTCAGAATCCTCTTTGTCCTGCACCCTCAATTTCTCATGGAAATGCTGTTTCCACTCCTCAACCCACCTTGAACCCTAGATGTTAACTGACCTGTTTACTTCTTGATAACCTGCCTCCCAAAGCTGAACCTGAGGAATCCAAACCATCCGCTTTTCCTCGCGGGACACCCTGTGTGTCCTGGGCCTCTGCACTGACTTGGGCTCCAGCTTCCTTTGCGAGTGCCGTTACGCACTTCAGTTCTAAAAAGGCCTATGCCCACAACGAGTGAAGGCTCCCAGTTTGACTGTTGTCCTTTATACCTCTGGATCTTTTCCAGGTCCTGGAACACCATTCCATAGGCTTCTAATTAAAATCTTCAAAGCAGCAGAGAGAATGTAGGGGGAGCTGAGATCAGCTGAGCAAACTCCAGATGCCTGTTCCCTGATGCCTTCTTTGTCCTCAGCTTCTGTAGCTGGGGTGTTTGCGGGATCGTCGGTTCTGATCACAGGAAGAACATTTCATACAACCACTGCTATGAGCGATAATGAGAATAAATGATACAATAATGAAATCTTATTATACACTTTTCAATGAAGGCCTTTCATCTGAAAGATTTCCAAGTGCTTTACAGGCTGGTGAACACAGAAATCATTTTACTCACCAGGGAAATTCAGCCAGTACAGGATTGGCATATGGGGAAATGTTGGAAAACATACATTGAGCATGCGGGACAGTTCAGTAGGGGGAGCAAACATACTGCATTCGAACAAAATTGCTGCATATATTTGGGGCAAGATGCAGGCTAGAACACCTTTTACTTGGAGCGTTAAACAGCCACCCCTCAGCTAATACCTGTTGCAGGTAAGAGAGAGACAGGAGATTTCTTTGATCAAGGCTTAAAGGACGTCAAAAGACACTTGATAGTCATCTAGTCCTGGTCCCTAACTACCCTGGGTTCCTTTGAAGATGCCAGCCCACCCCAGTTTCACATCCCACAGGGGAGAAGGAACCTTTTGCAGCTGTGATTGCCTGCTTAACACTGCCTGCAACAGGGATTCAGGGCTGGCTCAAAGGGAAGAGCACTCTTTGATAAAAAGCCGAAGCACAGGTTTTTCTCTTCCTTCTATCCTGTGGACTTGGTTTCCCTCGAGATCTGCCCAGTTACTGACCAGTGCTAGACCATGTTTAGTTTATGAGAGGTCAACAAGATGAAATCCATAGCAGAAAATTTCTTGAGCATTTTTATCTTATGTAAAGGAGGAGGAAAACAACACAAACCCCTAATATCTAAAGACCTCAGCTGCCTCCTGCATATTAAGTGGTCCTTTTTTCTGTTTATGGGAGTAGATTGAATAGGGTTGGCCCTGGTGCTCCCTGTGAGCGAGAGCTGTGAGCATCCCTCAGTGATGTATGAGGTTAATAATGTTTGCAGTACAAGCATTATGCAAAGCAGGACATCCGTTCTGCTGGTTGTCAACCAAGGAGCAGGAGGCAAAGGCGACAACACCATCAGTCTACAGGCTTTCCTCACTCCATCGCTGCCTGGGCTGACACTGGCCCCGTGGAATGCTGGAGCGTGGCTGAGCACGCTAGCTGTCTGCCTGGGCTCTGGGCTTGTATCAAAAGCTGGATTTGTTGCTGGAAACCCAGTATCTTGAGATCTTTAACAGACTGTGTTCCTGTAAGGATGGGCCTGCTAATAATGCATGAACCTCTTGCAAAGCCTTGCATAGAGGGGGTAGATGGGAGACCTTTGAGAGGAGGAGGGAAGGGAATTCCCTGCCTTTGCTGCTTTGACAGTCTGCAGAGAAACATAACAGTCTCTCCAGGCCTCAATGAAAAGCCCTGAAAATCTGGAGAGAAACAGAAGTGGGTGTTTGGAGCCCAGTCTCTGGTACCCATGGGGCACACAGTTGGGCTGGGAGAGCTCATAGCCTGGAGGAGATCACAAAAGGAGCTGTATTTGCAGAGAACTTGAGTATGACCTTCCCTACCACTCCAGATGATTAAAAATCCCACCCTGGATTGACTTGTCCTGCAGGAGATGCACTGTAGTCTACAGGGCTCTGGCAGCAGGTAGTGTTCTAAATGATAGGAGGAGGGCATGTAAGGGCAGTGTGGCAGCTCTGTCACCAGAGGTGTTAAAGAACAGATTAGATGGCTCTGATGAATGTTTAGGATGTTAGACTCCTGCCTTGGAGCAAGTGGAATGGACAAGATGCCGCTCAATTCTTCCCAGCCCTGCCTGCCTGCTGCCTGTGATCAACACTGCAGGAATGGGCACTTGTGCACCGAGGCCTTTACTCATTCTGCCAGAGAGCAGGATTCACCCAGGGCAACACATTAGTCAGGGTAATTTGTCTACCCAGAGAGAGCGGCACTCAGCTCTGAGGGTGATCCCACATCCACTGAGGGCCGTGTGCTGCTCCACAGGCTGTGTCGGCAGCATGGGTGGGCAAACTGCAGCTGGAGCCATTACAAAAACTGCTTTGTTGCTCTTCTCTGGAGTTGCTCCAGAGCCTCAACATCCTTCTTGTGGTGAGGGGCCCAGAACTGCACACAGGATTCGAAGTGTGGTCTCACCAGTGTCGATTACAGAGGGAGAAGAACCTCCCTGGACCTACTGGTCACACCATTTCTGATACAAGCCAAGATGCCATTGGCTCCAAACATCCACTTCTGTTTCTTTCCAGACTTTCAGGGCTCAGGGAGGGAATGGTGATTAACATCCCTCATGGCCTCTGTTTTCATACTAGACTTTACAGTTTGTACTTACTGGCACTTCCAGGTGCTCCAGTTGCCAGCAGAGAGCCCCCCCATGTCTTGGATACCAGTGGCAGCACGGACCCCTCAGCCTGACTGGGGCTGTTTTGCTTTCCCAGGGAGTAGGGGCACGGGGCAGGAGGTAGCTGGAAAGCAGCTTCAGAAGCAAAGGGCAGGGGAATCTGGGCTTTGGTGTTTAAATGTGCTGGGTCAACTATGCTAATTCGTTTTGGCTGAATGCGAAGCATTTATTAAATGTCGAGGAGGGAGGGGGTGATGAATGGGGAGTCAGGTTTTCGCCTGTATTATTTCAGGTCTCTTGTCTGAGGGTGATATATTCAGTAGCATTTATGGTGTTACTAGTCTAAAACTGAAGGGGAAATTTATTCAACCCTTTCCTGTCTTCCTTTTTATTCCCTTCTGTTTTATTGTATTTCTGCCCTTTCTTTATTTCCCCCCGCCTTTCTGTGCCTTGAAGTCCTCATTGCTTTTTGGGTGGATGGGTCGTGTTCCTGCACCAGGCAGCTGGCTATTCTGCTGTTCGGCAATCCCAAACCAGGGCAGCTTTACCAGGGACTTCAAATGCCTCGCTGGGGTGATGGGCTCTTTGCTAAGTCCCATGTGCCACCAGAGGAGCTGCTGTGCATCAGGCTTTTCTGGAAGGCTAGCCCCGGTGGTGAGCGCCTGAGCTTTGAGAAATCAAACCATATGCTCTTTGAAAATAAAACAAATACTCCAGCCTTTGTCACATAAAATCTGATCACAAAGCAGATGGGACAGTTTGGGGCTATTGGCTTGCTCCTGGTTTTGGTGTTTTAATCTCATTTGACAGGAAAAAAACACTTCTCAGTATCCTAAAATAAGCATGGTTGTGTTTAACCACAGAGCTATGTACTAGGGGGCTGGAAAGGCTCGGGGGTTTCAGATACCTTTCCCACTGCTGCTCAGAGGTCACTGTGCGTTGCAGGACCTGCTTGTCTATGCAAGCTGGCGTAAAGTGCCGTGAAAATCAGTGTGGCTTCTCCAGTTTAATCCCAAAGGAAGGTCTGAACCTTTATTTACAGAGTTTCAAATCACACAGGCATTCTTCGTGTCCCTCAGGCACAGCAGCCTCTGAAGTTGCCCACCAAATCAAACTGCAGAGTGATGCAGCACCCATTTGCTGCATTGAGAGCAGTGTCTCCTTCTGTCACAGAAAACCTGCTTCCCTTTATGCAGAGCCTGTAGGGGAGCATTATTCATGCCTTGCAGTTCATAAATTGTGCATGCTGGGTTCGATCTTTTGCTGTAATTGTAGTTGGGTTGGTGTGGCTGCCCGAGAGGAAGCGGTGCAGGATTAGACCCTACTCTGGAACCAGAAACATTGACCTTTGGGGGTGCTGTTGAGGTGTGGGTGGCACAGTGCTTCTGCCTTCGAGTCAGAGCACACAGAAACTTGCGGAGGGAAGTTTGTTGCTGGTAGTAGGTTGGTTTTAAGTGGCACATAAACTTGCTGGCTCTTTATGGAGGCTGTCGGGCAATAAGGACATGGGAAATTATGACAGTGGAGGCATTGCACGATAGTGCTTTGCAGATGATGTCTCACAGGGGATGCGCTATTTATTTATCTAAAGGAGCGGGTTTGCAGTGCTTTTTCAGAAGAATGGCTTCCAGGCCAGGGTGTCTCAGTGCCTGCATCCACTTCTTCATATTAGCTGTGACAGGCTCTAAATCTGGGGCTTGAGGTTGGGGTTGGAGGGGCAAGGAAAGGCCTCGGGAAAGCTCAGAAGGATATTGAGAGGAGCAGTTTCTCTCTGGAGACCTGTGGTACTTTGCAAAGAAAGCTGGGCTGCTTTTGCTGAGAGCTGCATTTTTTTTGTCGCTATTGTTGTTTACAAACCAAGCTGTTCATTTAGGAGCGGATCGTTTAACTGCGGTTGGCTTTTCTCTGGCTTGTACAGGCTTGTACCAACCAGGGAAGGGGAGAGGGGGAAAGGCTGCAAAAAGAGAGAAAAATTAGTTTCCGTCTGGCTTTAACAATTGCGAAGGACTTCCACTGCCGCTGCAGCAGGAGATGTTCTTTCCTCATGTCTGTCCTGTGATCAGATGCCGGTGGCTCTGCCTGGCTGAGCAGCCGCAGTGGGCTCCGTGGAGGCTGCTGCGTGTCAGTGGTGAGAGGGCTTCTGCCTGCAGCCAGCAGGGCAGCGCGAGGCTGGACACGGGGGCCTCCAAGCATCCCTGTGGTGCTGGCACAGCTCAGCCTTGGCCGAAGCCACACCTGTTTGAGGACACTTGCCTGTAACTGTAATTGCCAGAGCCCTGTGCCACTTGTAGGGAAAATCTCAGCCTGAGCTGGCAAGGCTGATTCTCATTTCCTGCTGGATGATGTGGATCATCCTTCTGTGCTCCTGAGTAGGAGCTAGTGAAACCCACCCAGTCTTCCAGGCAGCATGGGACAGAAAAACAAGGAGCGGGCTCTTGTAGCAGTGCTGGTGGGACAAGATGGGCGTCTTCTCCTGAGCTGCGCAACCCAGCATCCAGGGATGCCGTGGGAGGG
This sequence comes from Piaya cayana, assembly GCA_013389865.1. Taxonomy (NCBI): domain Eukaryota; kingdom Metazoa; phylum Chordata; class Aves; order Cuculiformes; family Coccyzidae; genus Piaya; species Piaya cayana. The sequence goes on from WAAB01015765.1 coordinate 263,392, forward strand.
GATGAGCAGAGTGCCATGTCACAGGCTGGTGCTCGGCGTGCTCTCCTCACCCTGGAGGGGGTCTCCAGCACATTCGTGTTGCTTCTCTGGCTTGGCTCATGAGGCAAAGCAGCCTGAGCAGCCTCCTCTCAGGTTCTGGTAGGCAAGAGAGCTTGGGCAGTGCCTGAGCTCGTGGCAAGGGGTGAAAGACAAATACATTCACCACCTCCCTCATCAGTCCTATTCCGTGTATAATTTACAATGTACTGTGTTACATTTTTATTACTACACCATTTCTCAGGCTCTTGGCTGGCGTGATTCCCAGAAGGTGATGCAGGAAGGCTTTTGTATTGAGACCTTAAACAGGAGCAGTGATTCCTCGTGAGCCTTTGTATCTACATGTGGATTTAGCATGCAGTTCCTAAAATAGGCTTTAATAAAATGTGATTCTGTGTGTTAATAATTTCTGAGGTTTTTTTTTAAAGGAATTGATACCGGAAGAAAAGACTCAGAAGGAATTATAGAGGAAATGAGAGTCACCCAGTCATCTGCATATAATCGCTTCCAGTATAGACTGCAATTGTGTGTGAATTATAGGGCAATTAATCTGTCAGGCTGGTGAGTGTTATACAAGACCCCTGGAATTTCCTTGGAAGCTCTCAGCACCGCTTAGCCTTGAGATCCAGAGAGGTTTCAATATGAAAAGATGGGGTTCTAGGCTGTGCTAATGTCAGGTATTGGTCTAATGCTCACAGCAGATGTTGCAGGGCAGCTGACAAGTCAGTGACGTGTAAATACCGAAGCCCCTGGCACCCAGATGTGGGTGAGCCCTGTGCAGTGGTAGAACCAGCCCTTCTCCACACAGGAGCCTCCCTTGCCACGGCGTGTGCTGCGAACAAGTGTGCAGGAAGCCTCCCCTGGCTTCGAGGCAGGAGCCTGGTGCAGGACTGGATGGAGACCACTGTTTATGGGTGCTCCCTGAAGCATGGTAGGTGTCACACTAGAATGCCTAAATTAACAAAATCTAGGAGGTTTTGGGGGAATGATAAATTTAATGCCTGGCCTCATTCTGACAGGAACAATAACACAAGTGCCAACGCAGGTTAAAAATAGGCAGCAGCTCCAGCAAAGTTCAGGAGACCTGGAACTGCAGGAAGAAAAATCCAGCACAGAAAGAGACACTGAGGGCAAGGACCAAGATTATTTCTTTTCCAGAAATGTTTTTTCTTATGTTCTAGCTTGTTTGTTTCAAAGAAGGGCATCTAATGAGTCAATAGCAGTGGATGAGTTTCATCTGAAAGTTTCCTCTTCTTGTTGATGGCCTGGCTTACATCCTGCTCGTGCCTGTGCGTCGCCCTGCATGCTCTGCTGGTGTGGATCATTCAGAGGTGCAGGATGTGCTTTGCAGTGCTGAAGTGACCTTCCTAATTTGGGTGGTTTCGTGTGAGCCAACGTAAATTGCCAGTTCTCTCTCACTACCTCTCTCCCCTGCTGCCTCTCAAAAGCAAGGCAGAAAGAAGCGTCTTCTCTGCTCTCAAGCAGTAATCACACTGGCAAAGGGAGTCCAACCTCCAGCCAGGAAACTCAAGGAAAGACTGTCCCATGTGCTGGCAGGTTCCCAGAGATTTGCCTTTGCCCGCTCCAAGATGTGGACACGTAGGTTTCTTTATAAGCATCCTGTTGCTGGTGGCGCTCCTGTTCATTTTCTGCTCTGAGATTCACAAGGTCCTAGGCTTTACACAACATGAAGAGCTTTAGAGATAAGGGTAGGAGGGAGAGGAGAGAGAAATCCTATGGCAGCCTTGAAGCCCAGCTACTGATGCTGCAATATCTCTGTGTTCCTCTGCTTCTGTTGGCTTTTCTCAGAAGGGTATTTCCAGCCTTGACTCCTGGGGAGGGAGGTGCAGACTCCGAAAAATCTCAATTTAATGTGAGACAGAAATGTTCAGTAGATAAAGTGCTGCAGTTGTTCCTTGCTTTCCTCTCTCTGCCTGGAATTGAAACAGGTCCCTCTTTGCTCTTAACCAGTCTGAGCTTTCACATTGCTACTGTATGGATAGATCCCCTGTTTCTTCGTGCAGATGTTTGTCTCAGGTAGTGAATTCCCAAATTTGCCTGGTCTGCAGGCAGTAGATCTAATGAATATATGCACCATGACCTATAGTTCTTGCCTTTGTTTCTCATCAAACTGAAAACCACAAAGTAAAGCAAAACAAATGGCTGTGAGCAGCAGCGGGGCTGTTTGGAATCCAGGAATCTTAGAACATCTGCAGTGATTCTGCATGGATTTGTAGCATCCCAGGCTTTCTTCACAGGTTTTTGTAAGATACTGGTTGCACCTCATTCTCTAGCAGACGATCACTCATGAAGTCGTGTGTTTAGTTTGAGTTGTGATGATGTCCTCAATCTCTTCCTCCCTGCTGTCCTGACACTAAGTAGACTTTTCCTTGCTCTCTCCACTTGACTCCCAAACTCTCATCCTATTTGAGTGCAGGGATGAAGAAAACGCCTTTCTCCTCGACCCGGTGCTCTGTTTGCATCATTTTTCCATTCCAGCTTGTGAATGAAAGTCTTACTGCCTGTGAGGGTGTGCTTGTAGCTGGTAATTAACACCCGGCACATGCTGCCAACGCATCTCATACTCGCTTTACAGAAAGCCAGCACTGGAACAGAAGCCACATGGAAAAACAATGTCTGCCAGTTGAGCTAAACCTTAAGTAAAATCCCCAGCCAAATGTCTGCAGAGTAAATCTAATGAGGATGCCGGCTTCTGCACGGAGCGCGGGAGGTGTTTTCCAGCTACAGGGCCCAAGAGATAACAAACGTTAAGCGCTAATGGGACTTGTACAGACACATATCCCCCTCTTGTAAGCTGTGTTCCAGCTGGGAGCGGATGCTTTATGGGGAGTTAACTCCTCCAAACTTGTGGTGGAAGTGCTGACAGAGCTGAGTTTTAAGCACTGCTAATGGAAGTGTCTGTGTTCCAGATGAACTGAGGACCTGAGGTCAGACACAGTGTACACAGAGGCAGCATCAGTCCTGCACTGACAAATGTGATTTGCAGCTTTCAAGTGAAGAACTAATCAGTACGTTACATACGCCTGCCGGCCGTGTGGCCTGGATCCAGAATTATGGATTGCTCTCACCCACGTGTTTTTTCCCCGCCTTTTGTCATCCGTTCTGAACATAAGCTTAACAGAAAGGCTGACACCCTTGTCCAAATGCCTCCCTAGCAAACAGGCCAAAGTGGTTGTCAGAGCTGAGAGTGTGAAACTGCCCTGAACTCCTTACATGTGCTGGCACGTACAGATGGAGCTGGGAGAAGAGGAGTTCAATGGAGTTGATAGCATGGAGAGCAGCCTTGCCCCCAGTGGCCAGCTTGCCCTGTGCTGCTCTGATGTGACACCACTTCCACCAGGGATGTCATCTCCAAATATGTGGGATTTTCTGGCAGCTATAAATTAAATGCTGGTTTGCAAGGGGATAGAGCAGCTGGTTCGTTAACTCTCCCTGACAGCCACTGTCCTCACTGCTTATGCATGTGGGTTGGGGGCTTGGTGTTGTTTCTCTCAGCTGAGGGCTGAAGAGGTTTGTTTGCCGTGTTGGAATTATGGCAAAGGAAGTACCTGTGACTTTCCCAAGGTTCTGTGAGAAGACAGTGGTAGAACATCCTCTTTCTTTCATTCTGGCACTCCCCAACGCCAGCTCTCCCCTACACCATTAGTGCCAGGGCTGAAGGATCTCAGACTCACTTGTGCAGCTCCCCAGCTCTCTTCTTCCTGCTGAGTCTGCCCAGAGCCATCATGCATGAACCTCAGGCCAATTCAAAGAAGTTTCTCTGGAATCTTTGTGCTCCCAGAAGGGGCAGCTCCAGGTGCAAGCTGCAAATTTGCTTCTGTTCTCCGGTTTGGCCCCCTCCGCCTCTTCTTCCATCTTCTGGCTTTGTTCATCTGCTGTTTTCTTTTGATTTGCAGCCTTACCTAGCACTGTGTTTGCAGCAGCTTGTGATTACCCTGTGTGGAGCCGCTCCCACTGACAGCATGATGAATGGAGACAGTGTTCGACACATATACAATTTAAGCTAAGCAGGAGTCCAGTCCAACACCTCACTTGCCAATTAACCGAGTCGATATTGTGCACAGGATAATGTTTGTTGTTTGCCTGTGTTGCTAAAACACTTCCAGAGCGTTTAGAGCAATATAGCAATTTCCTCACCTCTCCCCTGTAGGGAGGTTCTTCAGCTGACCAGGACGCTGTTGCTCTGGGATTAACAGCCAGGGATGGGAAGAGGGGACTGTGAATCTCCATGGCTCTGTGGTCCCTCAGGGTTTGTGGGAAGGCTACAGGCCTCTTCAGGGTGTGGGAAGACAAGAGTCTCTGCAGCTGATAAAGTAAGGAACTGAAATGAAAATTGCTTCTGTGTAGATAAAAAAGGCCTTCAAGAAGATGTGAGGCAGTGGACAGACTATCTATCTGCAAAGCAACCACATAGAAGAGCTGTGGGCAAATCTGGTTCCCACTGTTATTCTTTGCTTTACATGTCACAGGAAACCATACCCCCTGATTTGCAAAGGCTATAGTGTCTGAGCTGTTCCACTGACAGCTCAAGGCAAAGGGAATCCAGCAGAGAGAAACTACAAGTGGATGCAAACTCCTACCATGTAGCAAGCACCCACCCTGGGAGCAAACCTGCTGCAGCCACGTGACACTTGGACAGCGTGGGAGCACTGCTGCTCATCCCGGAGGCAGCTGTGGTTGCCAGGGGAGGTTGGGCTTCTGCTGGCTTACTTCTCATTCCCTGAGGCTGAGCTCCCACTTCTTTCTGGGATCAGGTGGGATTTGGAGGCACTGGGATCCGATCCCTGCCCAGCTCTCAGATTGCACATGAGTGGAAATCACTCATGCCTGCAGGGGAAGGAGAGACACCTTCTTGTTAACGCTAACCTGATCTTCTGAGAGGTGCCCCAGGCAAATTGCTCTAGATTCTCTTAGGGCAACATTCTGCATCAGGTTCATTGCTTTTCCCAACAAGCACAGATCATGTTTTCCTGCCTCTCTGCAGTGACGTGATGGTATGTGTCCATGAAGCACTTCCATACCCAAGCAAAGGTGACCACAGCAGCATTTTGGTGCACAGGGCCATCGGCACTCAGACTGTGGAACGCACCAGCCCTCTGCATGTGGTGGCAGTGGAATGATGGCAACACGAGGGAGGAGAAAGGGCCACACAGCATTTTGTTTTGGTATTTGTACCCTTCACCCATCCTTATGAGTATCATGCAACATCAGTGTCCGCAGAGGCCTTATGATGGTTATGGACAAAAGAAGACCTCATCCTTCCATTCCTCTAACAGGTCACAAGTCTGTGCTTGCTGGTTGGTCTCTTACCACCCTTCACCCTGTGCCACATTCACTGAAAGCACCTGGTGACCGTAAGCACAGGTTGTCCCCCTCCTTTCTTCTCTTCCTCTTTCCTGGGCTTCATCAGGAAGTATTTATTAAGTGTCAGGGTTATAAATGAAAAGCCATATTTTACTGTGAATTATTCCCACCCTGTAGTGGAGCCCAGATCTACAGCCTCAGAGTTATTAACTGCTCACCGCAGAGAACTGTAAAATCCTCATAGTTTTTCCCAGTCTCTCTGTCAGGGTGAAGGAAAGAGAGCTGCATTATCACAAGTGTCTGGAAAGCTGCTTCCAAAATTCCTCTTTGACTGGAGGCCAGTGCTGGCTGGGATGATTCCATCAGGTCTCTTGAGAAACAGCTTTGCTGGGGCTGGTTCTTTCCAGCTCACTCTTCTTTTCAGGTTGCACTTCTCAAACCCCTATGAGACAGCACCCGAAACCTCTCACTGAGGGTGGAGGCTGTGTTTCTTCCCATGGTGGTTTTCACTTGGAGGCACAAAAATAAACAAATGCCACTTGAATGTGCAGTTAGAAATGGCTTTTGAATTTTTCTCATTGTCATATTCCAGAGCCACCCCAGAGCTTTCCAGATAGGTAACAGTGTCTGCGTGCCCTTGATTGCTGCATTTGGGACTTTGATACATCAGGTCTGTCTGCTCCTTGCCCTGAATGGAAAGTAAATTCCTGGTGCAGTTTCACCACTTCAAATGCCCGAATAGGAGCTGAATTCCTGTTGACACCAATTGAATTAGAAAAGCACTCTTCACCTCTTTTACTTGGATGAGAAATAGAATCATAGAACTATAGAATCACCAGGTTGGAAAAGACCCACCAGATCATGGAGTCCAACCATTCCTATCAGTCACCAAACCATGCCCCTCAGCACTTCATGCACCTTTAATCGATGAGGTCCGTGCCTTAATCGCTACAGAATGATGGGAGAAATTCATGTTTAGAGCTTTACTTCTTAGCTGGAGATGCAACATCTTAGCCAAATTCGTCAGCATCGTTTGGAGTGTGTCCAGAGAAAAGCAATGAAGCTGGGGAAGGGGCTGGAGAACAAGTTTTATGAGGAGCGGCTGAGGGAACTGGGGTTGTTTAGCCTGGAGAAGTGGAGGCTGAGGGGAAACACTCATTGCTCTCTATAACTACCTGAAAGGAGGTTGTAGAGAGGAGGGTGCTGGCCTCTTCTCCCAAGTGACAAGTGACAGGACAAGGGGGGATGGCCTCAAGCTGTGCCAGAGGAGGTTCAGAATGGATATCAGAAATAATTTTTTTCACAGAAACAGTCATTGGGCACTGGAACAGGCTGCCCAGAGAGGTGGTTGAGTCACTTTCCCTGGAGGTGTTTAAAAGATAGGTAGACAGGGTGCTCAGGGACATGGTTTAGTGGCAGATAAGAATGATTGGACTAGGTGATCCAAGAGGTCTTTTCCAATCTGGAAATTCTATGATTCTATGATCTGGGTCATCCCAGTGCAACAGGAGCTTTATATGCTCCAAAACAGCAGCAGAGGGGACTGAGGAGGAATTGTAGCTTGCAGCTTGGTGGACTCTGGGGGCACTTGACACGTTGCTGCCTCCACTAAATGAAACTCCACTTCTAATTATATCCCATAATTATAGCCTTCAACCAGTGAGATTTGTAAGAGAGGGGCTGTCAGTAGTGAGGTCGCTCTGAGATTGACTGTGCAGTGGGTATCGGTAAACATCCCTGACTGCCCACCAGCGACTGACAGAGATGTAGGGACTAATGTGGTGAGGCAGGGCACGCAGCTGGATTGATGGAGGCAGTGGTGTGGCCTCTGGCCCCTGAAGATATTACGTGACAAGGCAGTGAAAGCTGCAAACATGAGGGCAAACCATCTATTCAGCGTGACAGCATTAAACAGAGGTTAAGAATCTTGTGGACTGCTATCAGTGTCGATGAATGGTCTCCAGCAGGGATCTGCATTAACGCATTGAGTGCCAGGTTCCCTCGTGTGTACAGCAGCTGTGTCAGACCAGATGTCCCCATGTCAAAAACAGAGCCCGTCACCCTGAGACTGTCACCCATGCAGCAGGGGTGCTGTGTCCCCAGAAATGGGCTGCCCCTGTGAGGGAGAAGCTTGTGGAAGCTGGGCAGCCCAGAAGGGGTTCAGTTGCAGGTGAACTCTTCAGGAGCATGGGATGACACAGTTTTCTCCTGTTATCTGGAAACGCCTGTGATCAGACTGGTTGTGTTGCCATAAATGCTGCAGTTTCAGCTTGACTCTCTTCATGGGTCTCGTGCTTTTCTGCTGTGTGTAGTAGCCTCCGAGAGTGGTGCAGTCTCATCTGCTAGAGTTGGTCTTGTAGGTCATCCAAGCAGAGAGAACATATGTGCTTCTCTGCTCTGGCCTCTGGCACACATGAAGCTTGGAAGAGCTCAGTGACCGACCTCTGCACTGAGTCTGCAATGAGTTATAATTCCTCCTGTGCTCTTCTGGTTTGGATACAAGTGTTGGAGAATTAACACTTCTCTGTGGTCCATTCTTCCAGGAAATGGTTCCTCTCTCTGTTAATGTTTTTGTTCCAGATGTCATTTAAATATTTCAGTCCCAGTTTAGAGCCACAGGGTCCTTGGTGCATCAAGGCAGCTAAGACTATGGAGATAAAATGAAAATCAAAAGCTTGTCTTCTTATTTCCCTGGTGATATAATTCCCCCTGGACTTAAACTGTATGGGAAAGGGGCCAGAACTCTTCAGAAGACATGAACTGATCTACTGATTGAGATAGTGGAACTGGCTTTGCTCCAGCTGGATGGTTACTGAGTTTGATTTCCTTGGAAAAGGGTTGTGCAGCTATGTGTCCTTTGACTTATTTAGCCGTGTTTGATGGAGGGGCAATGGTCTTTAAAGGGATGATGTCTGTACAAAGTGTCACAGAGCTAGGGATGAGGAAGAGGAAAGGGATTTTGTAGGGCTCAAAAGCTATAACTCCAGTGTGCCTCATCGGAGAGAGAGGTCCAGAATGTCGCCCCAATTGAAAAGCTTCAGTAATCTACTTCTACTACATAGGTAGTAAAACATGAAATACAGTATCATTTAGAAATTTGATTTAACTGTGCCGGTGTTCAAAAATTTCCTCTTTATTCACCTTGACAGCAATATGGGATCCACTTGGCTAGAAAGTGTGCAGACCGTCTCTGACCCCAGCATCCTATCGACTGAACAGGTAGGGTGGCCAATAGCCATTTTATGGATGGGGAACTAAAGCAAAGAGAGATCAAATTGTGTTCTCTGAGTCTCACAGGGTGTCTGGTTGACTGTCAGCCAGTTCTCCCTTTCTTGTGTCTAATTCTGTTCTTCGATCAGAGGCTTTGGCTTTTGTTTTTATACCTCGTCCAACCTTCTTGTTGTTTTCCAGCAGCCTTGTTACAGATTTTAGCAGGCTCCGCTGGGCTGGCACAGGCATTGTTGTTCTCTGCAGGATGGGATGTACATCTGAGTCATTCTTTGCATGAGTTGTCTTTGTCTTGGAGACGTTTCTCTGGTTTCTGTGATACGGAATAAATTGCAGTACATAGCTTATTAGAAAAACAACAAAGAAACCCAAACAAACCTTCAAAATCAGGGTGTTTCAAAGGCGCACCCAGTGGAACCTGACATAAACAAGCGGTGGGAATACAATTAGAAACTCTCACGCTTGTTTCCAGGATAGACTTATCGACAGCCTCTGCTCCCTGGGTCATCAAATGCTGGAGGCTGGGTTTGCATTCATGTTCCCACCCTCTGAGCTGAACAGCAAAGGACCTCCAGCCCTGCCAGGTACGGTCTGGGTCGGAATGCTCAGCTGTGAGATGCTTCCCACTGGTGCCCGTGGCCATATCCTGGGTCCTCTTGTGGACCAGCTGCATTCCCCTCAAGGAGAGGGAACCAGTGTGGATAATGCTTCTCTGGGAGATGAGCACATCCCCTGGCGCCTGCCTGCTGAAGGGGCTGACCTGCAGGGCCTCTGCTGCACCAGTGCAGCCAACGAGAGGCAGGATCTGGGCACTGCACCAGTGTTAAAGCGCCCAGCCAGGAGTGAGTCAGACTCACACATAGAGGGATGAACTCCCTGCTGCCAAGAGAAATCCAGGCAAGCTCAGAGGGTTATTCTGGAAAGATTCCCCTGCTTTGCTACTTTTTGCTGTGCTCTACTGCCTCTGAACACTGTGGAGGTTTGACAGCCTGGTGGAATATCTTCCAGACCTGCAGACTTCCCATCTCTTGGCACTTGAAGTGGAAAGCACTTCTCTCTATGTCATGCTCTTCTTCCGTTTCTGGGGGAAATAACAGCTTCCCCTTCTGTCCCTCTTAGTGATGCGGCTAAAATCATACCCAGATGGAAACCAGATTTACTAAAAATGTCTTTATTGATTTAGAGGGTTCACCTTTATGAACAACTCTGGTATTTCTCTTTGAACAAAATGAAGCTCTATTAAACACACTAGCAATAAATCCAGGGCACCCTCTTCTCTCCAGGGCGTAAGGTTATCCAAATGCGTTTTCTTGTATTTGTCATTTACCAACAGGGCTGTTTAAACTGTGATACTTGACAGGAGTGGTTGTGTCAGATGTGATGGAGTGTGTGTATAGAAGGACAACAAGAGAGACTTTGCCTTTGTCCTTCAAACTTGTGGTTGATTTTTGCATGATTGGTACTTGAGAGATCACCTGCAGGTGATTGGCAGGACAGTATCCAGTGCCGTCTGGTGTCTGCGACCCAGCACTGCTTGACAGGCATGGGGAGGTGTTTCTCTCCAGCCTGGCAGAGCAACAGGTGGCAGAGGGAGGAACAGATGAGGCCATCTCTGTCACCCCCTGGCAGCTTCCTTGCTGCTGCATTGAAGAAGATGTAGTTCTGGGCTGTGAGTGATGGGGAAAGAAGGAAATATTGAAAATCAAGACAGGGGTGAAAAAAGGACCAGTGCATTCAGGTGTTTCCCTGTTCCTCAGGTAACTCAGAGCTCAAGTGTCTTGCTCGCAGCGGTGAGAAGACATTAGCTTTGTAAACCCTTGTTTGCCAAAGTACGAACCTCTGCACGCTCAGCCGTTGAGCTGGGATCTTAAATGACTCTCATAATGTATTTACCAGTGCTGCGAAGTTCACCCTTTTATAGTAGATTATGGTAATAATGCTATTGTGAAGCAGATGAAATTAGTTTTTCTACACAGTTTTGTTTCATCTCGGCGGATAAATGTGTGAAATAAAAGGTGCAATTGGCAATATTTTCATGGGTAAGCCAGTTCCCTCCCACACCCACCCTGCAAACACAGATGCTTCCTCATATCCTGGGGACAAGCTTACTGCCAAGCAATGCATGAAGGGGCTGTGAGAAGCGAGAGCTTTTTTAAGATTTATATTTGCCATTAGGATAATTTTGGAGATTCATGACTTTTCAGATGATTGGGGACTGTTAAATGCATCTCACATGGGCTGACATCTAGCATGGGCTGTTGCAGGCCCCAGAGGATAATGGTGGCATGACCGCCTCTCTTCCCTCTTGCACACACCATCAAAAAGCGCCCCACAGGTAGATGTAAAGACTTGTGTGCGGCACAAGAGACTCCCCTGTGCCCGTGCGTCCTCTTTAAACCAACTCAGGGTGGTCACCACAAGCTGCTTGCCTTGGGCTGAAACATCAGCATCTCTGCAGTGCTGACAGCAGTTGTAGAACCTTCCCTGAGCACCTGCTCAGTACGTTGGTGAGAGCTGCCCAAGCTCAATACATTGGAGAGAGCAGCACGCTGTGCAGGAGGGCGGCTCCCATCCAGTGCTGGCCTGCACACCGAAGCCCGAGCCTTCAATCAGAACAATGCGACACATGGATGAGGAGGAACGTTTAATGGACTTATTTGTTGATTTCTCAACCCAAAGCCCTTTCTCCTGTTTACAGGAGCTCTCTAACAAGAAAGCTGACCTCCTTCCCCATCCCTTTCTGAACCTGGCGTTTGCTGTGCAAAGATGCCAAACCCCATCAACAGAGAGGATATCCCTCAGCATCAGGTTGCATCTTGATTCTAAAAATCAACTGACCATAACCTGGCCACATGTCTATCATTTTGTTTGGGAGATGCTGGTTTCCCCTGACTTCCTTGTGCTGAGTGCTTGTTTGCACTTGCAGGAAGCATTCAGAGTGGTACAGACGTGAATCCAGCCTGAGCTGAACTGCAGCCGCCTCAAGGGCTGAACGCAAAGGTGCCTTAACAGCTGAGCCCTGACTGCTGGCAACTGAAGAGGTGGATGAAGCCTTAGAAATCACAGGTTGGAAAGAGGCGAGCCTAAGTATCTTGTAGACACCTTACAAGCCCCTTCCATTGCCTTCGTGGAGAGCACTTAGAAATGTCACTGGTGTGGCTGATGCAGCTGTGAGTAGTGGCTGGTTTCTCCATAGCTGCCTGATGTGCCTGTAAGCTTGTTAGCTTTCTCACCAGGTTAATGAGACAGACTGCTGCTCTCCCCACTCCTCACCTTGCTGACACCCTCCACCTCCCGCAAAATCAAGCCTTTAATCAGCTGAGGCGGATAGGTCCTTGCTTTTTCTGTTTCTACCAAGAAGTAGCACCTGCAGCCACACGCCCACCCTAATGGCACACAGCGGAGCTGCTTCACCGCATCCAGGAAAGGAAGAGTGATACCCGCTGTGCTGCCAGCGCTGCACGGAGTCAGATAAACACCCTCCCACTTGTGAGATGTGACAAAGTTATTACTGTGTGGTGATGGCAGAGAGGAACTGGCTGCATTGTGACACCCGCAGTGAGAAGCACATCCCACCATGCGTGAAGAGGGTGTTCAGGGCATCTCATGAGACGCTCAGCTGCCTGCTCCAGAATGAATCCCTCTTCTCTTGCATTCTAAGCTGCTGGTGGGTTTCAGATTAGCCCTGGTGTTCTAACAGGATGGGGGTGTACGTGGTTCTTCACTTCAATATAGTTTTTGGCAATGATCATATGTAATTTTCATGTACTGACTTGCATCTCAGCTTCATTCATCACCAGCATGATGGCCAATTAGTCATCTCTCACTATTAAGCGGTGCTAACAGCTACTTTAAATGCAAGCAGAGCCTTAATTTAGTTCTAACTCAGATGGACGGCGATACTTGTAATTAGGACATCAAACAGAGGAGAAACGTGATATGTTTACAGCTGAGGGAACTTTTGCATTGAACTATTACAGTAATACTTACATTATCTTTATTAACATTTCCCAAGTTAGTAAATAGTGGGTCCTGCTTTTGCATTGGGTTGTTAAATATATGTATTTTTGATTCAGGCTAAATTCCAGATTTCAGTGCTGTCTGCTTTGCTGTGAGATGCTGCCTTGCCAGAGCATCTGTTGCAGGTGCAGGTTTGCTGGGAAAGGAACATCAGGGCGTACCCACACCCCTCTCCAAGTGGGTATGGATGCTAGGACATGCGATGTTGCTGTGTGGTTCCTTCCCACCCGCTTCAGTCCTTTCTGGAGCACCTTCCCAACACACCTGGATCTGACCACGCCCTGATGTCACAGGCTGGGGATGCTCGGTTACGGTGTGCTGGATGCATGCCCCCACCTGCTCAGACACGTGCTGTTTGCGGATGGTGAGTAACAAGCGCAGCACCAGGTCCTGTTGGAGTGTGAGTGTGCGTCCCTCTCCAAGAGGTGCGGATGCAGGGCAGAGCATTGTTATTTGTAGCTGTAGCGTGCACCTCTCCAGCAACAGAAACTGTATTCCTCTTGGTCTTTCCTTTGCCCAACAGTGTACCTGACTGTGTCAAAGTGGTTCCATTCCCAGTGCTGCCTGGCATGTCTTTTCCTCCTGCTCCGGGCCTGGCTGGGAGCACCGCTGCTCCACTGGGCCAAACTGGGATGCTCTTAGTTAGCTAGAAAGCAGCTTGGGTGCTGGTACCCAAGGGGCTCCCTTTCAACTCCTTTGTCACTGGTTCCTGTTACCAATCTGCGCTGCTCTGATTTGAGCCTGGGGTGGGCACAGTGCTCGCAGTGGTGGGTAAAGCCAGACAGAGTTCTCCCAGAGAAAAGAGCAAAGAAGTAAAGGATGAGGAGATCACTGCAATAATTGCGTACTGATATACATCATGGCTCTGCCTCCTCAGTTGTGTTTTGGCCTAAGCAGTGTTTGTGACAGGAGTTGGATAAACACCCACCAGGTTTTGATCAGAAAATTTGAACTGAATGTTTCCATCACTGAAAGAGCTGAGAACCTGTTTGCTCCCTCGTTTTGAGATTAATAAAATGGAGAGAAGGGAAAAGGAGAGAAGTTTTCAAAGCAGAAACTTTCTATTTAAAACAATAAACAGGAAAAGGATAAAAGATCAGTGTTAGAATTCATTGGGGGAGAAAGAAAAATATGTTAATGAGTTCAAACCAAATGTATTTCTTTCTCTTGAGATGGTCTTCTGTTTCTCTGAAGCTTATTAATCAGCCTGCCTCTCCTTTTAAAAGAGACCAGGGGATGTAGAAACCTGGTGCATGAGGCTGTGGGAGGGAGGCTAGAGGACCGCTTCAAACATGTAACACTAGTGTTGCAGTTCTTTGATTCCAGCTTTAATTGACCTTCTTTTTTTCTAATGAGGCACTCAGAATTGTTTGCCTCTTGCAGTGAAGTGTTACACTTTCCTCCTGTTTCTTTTGCTGGAAATCCAAACTGGGGCTCTCACTGAAAGAATCCCTTATCCACCCGTTCTCACATCTAGGCTGGCATCCCCAGGAGGCTCCTTGCTGACCGTGGTTGGAAGAGCCTTGGCTGTGGCTGGGGTAAGAACTTTGAGAAACACGATCGATCCAGTGCAGCGACCCCTGTGAGGGTCCTGAAATCTAGGACAGAGTCAGGCACATGGCTTCCACTGCACCCCTGAAGCCAGGTTAGAGGCAGCAGGCTAACAGTACCAAATTCCCTGATGCTCTTTCATACATCTTCCGTTTGACATTTGATGTGAGACTCCACATTTTCAGGGTCACCTCAACTGACTGCCTCTCCATATGGAAATCCTTCAATGGTGCATGTAACAAATCAATAATGACTTCAGCGTGGTGCTCGCTCTGTTGGAAGGCACTAATGAACCATCGGGCAGAAGGCCCGCCTGATGTTCATTAAGGCCGGGAAATGCCCTGCAGCACAGCAACAATTGCAATAGTAAAATAAAAGTGGAAAGACGAGGCAGGGTATCAATTCACTGGCGAACCATACCTCCAGTCAGCATCAACTGGCCTGTGTCCAAAAGCATTGCCAGATCAAGGATAGAATCTGGGCTGGAGGCAGCTTTTAAGGGGTGGAGAAAACCTGGGTGAACTGCTCGCTTCTTCAGATCTTGAACTAGAATCCTCTAAAGGAAATGAAAGAGAGTTTTTTCAGGGTCTATCACTTTTATGGAATAATAAAACAGGCAGAAGAAATTAAAGTTGATCTAAGGACGGACTTAGGTTGCCATCTTAGGTCTGTTTTAGGTCAAGGAAGGTCATTACCAATGTGTGTACAGCGTTGCAGTGGAAAGGGGCATCTGACGTGTTGCATCTACCCGTTCCTGTTCTGAGTTGCCCGTCAGACACAACTGCAGGGCAGCAGGATGGGCCCCTGACTCTGCTGGGCCTCTCCCCTGCTGGCAGCTGTACTAGAGGCTGCTCTTCGCCCAGGGTGTGCGCAGGGACCTGGGATGTTGGAGGTCTGGCTGTTCTCTCCCAACCCAGTACTCCCTCCTCCTCTTGCTCCTGCCACTGTGCTCTTACAAACACAGATCTGCTCTCTTGGGTTCTTAAGACAATTGTCTTGGCTGGGAAGAAGAAAACTTTTCCTTTCTTATGCTCAACACATCAGAACCATGTATTTTGGGTGATTTGGGTTCTGCTTTTCATCCTGATCTCATTGCGTTTGCTTTTACCTTTGCAGGAATGAATATCACATTTATCTCTATCTCCCCTTTTATTCAGTATTCCTTCTTCTGTACTTTCTTTTATTCCATCCCTCACTTCTTTTTCTGTTTACTGGCCCCTCCCCACCTGCTTTTTGGTGTTTCTTGCAGGGCTGCTTTATCACAGCCTTCCAGTGAGTGGATTAACTTTATTAGTTTCTTTTGTATGTGTCTAATTGACATGCAGTTTCAAAATCTGTTTCATTTCAGCAGAACTGACCTTTATTCCCTTGCAGGAAGACTTTTCTTTCCTCCAGTCAATACCTTTGCTCGATTGCTGGAAAGGACGGAGAGGTGCAACAGAGAGTGCGGAGTAGGACAGGGACAGGAGTCACACATCAATTGGACTAGAGAACAGCTCTGAGCTTTCTACCCCGTAGAACCATAAATGAGTGAGCTGAAGAGGGTTTAGTTTTCTTTCCACTTTTGTTTCTAACAGAATCTCTTTTCTATGAGAATGTCAGTGCTGCAGGAGGAACAAAGCTATGCATGGGAGCACCTGAGCCTGGCCCAGTGGTGCAAGCTTTTTCTGGCAGCAGGAAGGACAATCTGTGTCCAAGAAAAGTGCAAAACTCTCCTCTGTAAGGCTTTGGGGGCTGTCCTTGCTTCAGTTATCTGTCTGCCAGGGCCTGTGCTTGTTCTCAAGCACAAACCTCTCTCCCTTGCCTAAAGCCCTGCGGCACACATGGCCATGTCCGCTGGCCTCCTGGTGGTTTTGCTGGAGGGAAATCCAAGAAGAAATTGCCTGCTTGTTTCTGCTGTCCTTTTGGTCCGAAGGAAGTGAGACCATGCTTGAATGTTGGAGAACACTCCTCTTTTCTTCTGTCTCTTTCAGTGGAAAAGAATCAGCCAGCCCCCAGGAGCCTTTATCTCCTTGGTCAGGGGCTCCCATTGCAGAGCCACGGGCAGTTGGGCCCTGCTCTTGCAGGCACTGTCCCTACTCGGAGATGACAACGCTTCTCTCTTCTCCTTATTTCCTCACCCAGCAGAGCAGAAATGGCAGTTGACAGCCCTTTTTATAAGAGGTTTTCATTGTAATTTTAATGGGCTAATTTCTTTCCCCAAATTGCCATAATTCAGATTTAATGAAACATGTCTTATAAAATTAAAAAAAAATACAATAATAAAGCGGAACGCCCCATTAAGCTGAAGAACAAGAAAATAACATGTGTAGAAACCAAATCACACTGACCCTGCCATTCCAGTGATGCCAGCAGCCATCATGCATGTGCTTTACATCATCTGCTTCCCACCAGGAGAAAATACATAACAGACTGGTAATAAATAAATGGAACTGGGAGGAGAACTGGCACCTCCTCTCTCCGTGCCTCTATGCAGGAGCACTGTTCAGTCGTCATTGCTGGATGGCAGCAGCATCTCAGTGGTCTTTTCTCTCTGTTTTCTGTGGCTCCTGCTGTGAGATCGCATGCTCTGTGTTCCCAGCAGCCAGTGGTTGTCCCCACACGCCATGCCAAGGTGTCCTGATCCTGCTGCCTGCAGCTCTTCCAGCAGCTCCTCTGGGGCCGTGGGCTCACCACACAGCACCAAAGCCCCAAGGGGCAAAGGGTCCTTAGCTGGGGGCCAAGCAGGTCTCCTTGTTGCGTGCTGATGCTAGCTAAGAGTGATCTCGTGTCTTTGCCCTCCCTGAGATCTGTATGTGTGGAGAGGTGGTTCTTAAGGCAGATACTGAGTAGTCTGTGATGCTCTCTTCTGAGTTGCATTAACTAGGAGCTCAATGTGGTGCAGGTGACAAAGGTTGGGATGTTTATGGACTGCTCTGTCTCCCATGGCTCCAGGCTGCTTTGTGTCCCACTAAGAGCAGAGAGTTGTGGTGTTGAGCAATTGCTTAGAGTCATGAGCCAGGAGAGACCCAGCCATGCCCAGGCCTGAGTTGTCCCTGCTCAGCGATGCCACGTGCGACCCTCTATGTGTCACAGCAGCCTATTTTACAGCGCTCACGGTGAAGCTGCTTGAAAGCACTGTTCCCTGTGAAGCCAAATGTAATAATGAGAAATTTGGGATTTTCAGCCTCATTTGGTGGACGGCTCGCTCCGAAGCCTGTGAGGTGTCTCCCAAGTGTCTGTGCACCAGCATGGGACAACACTTGTGTGCCAGTCAGGAGGCAGGTTTGGGCAGTGGTGACGTTAGTGCTCCCATACCTGTACAATGTCTGCTTTGGGAGAATTCCACCCTGAAATGCTGACCTCCAGCCAAGAGCAAAAGCAATCAAGGGGTGAAATTTATTGTGATGCTGAGGCAACATGCGAGATTGATGCTTCCCTTTCATCTCACGAGCCTTCATCTCTGTGTTTCAAATCAAGTACTGTGTAAAATATAGCCCCTAACGTGCTACCTGTGGAAAGAAATACCGAGGGAAATAAGCTGTTTGCAATTGAAGGACTGCAAGTTGCATCGGGGAGTGGGGAGTTACCTTATTTTCCCTATCTCCTTTGCAGGTGTGTGAGTGGTTGTGCTGGGAGCCTAGCAGCGATTCCCAGAGCATCATGGTGCGGAGAAGGGGTGTGTCCTGTGCTGGAGTTGGAGCTGTGTTCCTCACCACGATGGTTCAATAGGGGCGAAGGGGCCTTCTGGGAAAGCTACAACATGCAGTTGGGAAAGACAGAGTGAAAGAAAGGAGGGATGGTTCAGCTTTCTAACATGCTCAGCCAAACGTGGAAGTAGATGAGTTAGGTAAAAGTAAAGCCAAGGAAGGGGGAAGGAATCTTTGCTCAAACTTTAACGAGGCACTTATTGCTGAGTAATTACGTACTAGCAACTTATTTACAGGAGAGGAAGGTTGCTATAGTTCAGCTTACTTGTCTTTGTCAATTAGGTCCCATTTCTTGGGGATGAGCTAATTGGGTGGTGACATTCAGTGAGATAATGAAATAAATGTCATGTCATATAAAGAGTTAATTAATGATAAAGAAATGTTCCCCCTTCTAGAGGCATTGGGGCTGGCATTGATGCAGTGTTTTGGATGCAGTGCTTGGCGTAAGTGTGGCTTGGCATAAATGTTGGTAGGAACACATCTATTGGGATGGAAATTTTGCTGGGAAGATTGGTGAGGTCAGAGGGAGAAGAATACAAGCTATTCGCTGGGCTGTAGGGTGCCTCTTTTCCAATGCTGGTTTAGGCGATGGCCATGATCCCACTGTAAATGAAGACCTTGAACAGCAGAAGTGGTTTTGCCCCTTGTAGCTGTTGGTTGCGATGCCCTGTGCAGCTTTGCTGGGTGGTGTGGTTTGAACATCATGACTTTGTGACTCAAAACAGACAGGCTGGCTGTGCAAGGTTGTGAGGTCAGCACTGTGGCAACTGCTGATGCTTCTGTTTTTCTTTATGAACACCATAGAAAATTGTCAGGAAACTGGTCAGGTGGCCCATGTGGGGCTTCTCTAAAGATGGTTACTGCACGGGTCTGGTGCGAACTCGTCCGCTCCAGAGGTTTTAATGGGCAGATTTCTGGCACCATCTGCTGCTCTCTCTGATCGCCAATGCAAGGAGGGAGGAAGAGAAAGTCTTTTCCCTCTTTCAGCAAGAAGGGAATTATTAGTTCCTTAAATGCTCATATCAAAGCAGTTCCACATGCCCAGCAGCATCTGGCATTTCCCTTCCATCTTTCCCCATAAAAACTGGTGGAGGAAACCTAATTCAGGAGTGGAGCTCCCTGGCCGAGACCTGTGTTATGTGCTGGGAGCTACTGTTTGCTTTTGCTTTCCTGGGGGGCAGGTTGGGTGTCAGAGATCCAAGGCTGTTTCAGGAGGTTCTATCACCCTTCAGCAGAGCTGACACTGCCTTGACATGTGTGTTCTTTGCTGCAGATGGCATGGGAGCCATGTGCTGGCAGACAGAGCAGGAGGCAGTGTAGGGCTCTCTCCGAGTTCATATCGACCCTCTGTAGGAATGAGCTGGCTCTAGGGAGACCCTTCTGCCTCTGGGTTACTGTTTACTGAGTGCCCCACGGGGAGGGTCAAGACCAGCCATGAGAGGGATGTAGCTCATGGGCTAGGGAGTGTCTGACACAGCGATGAGATGGTTCAGCATCCACAGCACCCGGGAGGAGGAGATGCTGACACTCCCCAGTAAAACAGTATCTGCGCAAGTTACAGGGAACAGCCACAGGTGTCTGGGAAACCACATGGAGGTCAAGTGGACAAATAAGAGACCCATCTTCCCATGGCTAATGCTCAGCTTAGGTCTTATTTTCTGTTTTCCAGCCCACCTGATTGCATAGGAATCGGTGTCCACCTGGGAACAAAAGTCAAGTAGAGTTTAAAAAAGCTGCAGTAAAATTTAGTGCCAGCTGTCCTCTGAATGGGCTGTCATTTGTGGGTGTCAAGCCATTTCTGGGCTACAAGCAGCCCACTGTAGGGGGAGCAGACATGGGTAGAAATGTCACCTGCTACGTGGTGTGGGTTCAACACAACTCGTGGTGTAACATGCGTGTGTCCTGGAGAGGGCTGTGACTGCAGAGTGAATGCATCCTATTGTAGCCGCTCAGCATGGGAGGGGTCGCCAAAGCTCTCAAGGTACAAGAGCTGGGGAAGTGTATTCTGCTAAGTTGCCTCCTCTCTGTGATGCACTGGAGAGTGTAGTCATCTATATTAACCTAGTTCTCCAAGATAGTGATGGGAAGATATAGTGCAGCCATTGAAGGGTTTTCTAGGAAAGCGAGTGGAGTCCTGGGCATACAGCAAGTCTTGGACAGCTGCCCAGTGTTGAGGGGTTTGTGCTGCTAGTGGCGGTTCTGCAGTGCTCACCACTGTGGTGGAACTGGTGGCAGTTGTGATAGGAGTCAGTTCCAAAGGTGAGTGCATTGGGGCTGGGCCCCCCTCACAGTGCAGCGTGACAGAGTTGTCAGGAATGGCAGTGGTTGCATGTGCAGAACTGGCTCAAGGTGCCTCCTGAAGACTGTGGATAATAGGGAATGCAGGGCTGGTTGTACCTTGTTTAACATTCGGGAGGCTGCTGGTATTTACTAGCCGGCATGTCATCTGAAAGGTCAGTATGCACTCTTAGGGTTTCTCTGCACGTTTTCTTTGGGCCTGGAATGAGCGGTTGTTCTCTCTCATCCGTGGCAAGCGGCGAAACCATTTATCAGCAGCAAGTAGTTAAAACAAAGATGCTGAGCTGGTTGGAGAACTAAGCCTAGGCAGCAGACGTGGGATCAAAGGAGCTGCTTCTGATTTTGTACCTAGCTTGAAGTTTGCTTTTCCCTGTAGGGGTCAGCAGGCAGTGGATAAAGATAACTGTGGGTATGGCTCTAATGGGGCTTAGTCAGAGAAAAGAGGAGCAAATAGGGGAAGAAAGGAAGGGCAGAGACCCAAGAGAGGTAAAAAACAGGGAGAAAAGACACAGGTATGAGATTTTACTGTGCCTTGCCATGAGTTTCTTTTGCATAACCTTCTTTGCTCTTTAATTCTTCCTCTCAGGAGGAAATTAATTAGAAGCAGCAGAACCTCCTAACCTCGAAGTGTCTGATTTGAATCAGGCAAAGCTGAACAGAGGCTGGAAGCGATGCTAAAAGAGCAGGGCGGGCAGGACTGAAGTATGTGAGCTATTCCTCAGGAGTAATCAGCAGCTCTGGCTCTCTGCTTGATAAGGTGCCTGTGCCCTCTGGAGAATGCTGTCCCCAAGATGTCTCCTTGATCTCCACACCCTCAGGAGACTGCGGGCAGCACAGATCTGGATTTGGTGTTGGAAACCACCCCTGAACTTTGTGCTCCCTTCAGGGCTGGTTACTGCTCTGAGGAGCTGGAGATCCCCACGCTACCTTGTCTCAGGGAAGGCAGCTGAGAATTGAGGGAAGTTTTCATTCAAGGCTTTCTTAGAGTGACAGTAGGCAGCTGCTGTCTAATGAAGAACATGAGGAAAAGAAAATCAGAGATTTTTCCCTTAGTTACCGCCAACCAACCTTGTAGGTTTGAAATTCTATCAAAACACTGAAGTTGAGAAAAATACTATAACATGAGGACTTAAGTAAAATGTTTGAATTCATACCAAATGCCCCAAATCATTCTTCTCAAAGTGGAATGGAAAGGACACATCAGAAAAAAAAACCCAAAGCATCTGATATTTGTGAAGCGAAACATTTCCACTCATCGTTATGGAATGATGTTGGTATTTAAAGCCTTGCTAAATTTAACATTAAGAAAACCACACCCGAATCTTAAAATTTGTTACTTAGAAATAATAACTACTGTTGTTCTGATTAAAGGAAATTTTTGGTAAGAAAAAGCAGAGGCAAATGGTTTTAACTTTGTTAGAGGAAAAGTCATAGTCTGGGTGAAAAATACTGGCTTCCAGTGGCTTGCCTGAAACCCTGACAGCCAGGGCCTGCCTCTAAAATCCCATTTCCCCCCAGTGTTTTGCCCAGCTGAGGCAGCCTGGGTTTCTGCAGCGCCCCCAGACAGTGAAGTGACACATCCACCGATATGGCTGACAGCGAGCTGGAACTGGCGGTTTGATGTACGGAAATGGTATCAGATCAATTGTACTGCTCTTCGTCTAATTCTTGATCGCAGTGTTACATGGGTAAGAGAGGCCTGATGAGCTTTGCTATGTGATCCTGGCATTCCCTTGCAGTAATCATTACATTGCAGCTTGTCACAGGTCACCAGAGAGTGAAGATCAGACAGCGATCCTGGACGTGAAATGTCATCTCACTTTTAGTGCCATAACTGTGCTGCTTTCAGAGCTGGGGATGCCGCTTTGGTGGGCAGACACTGGTGCCTGCCCTGTGTGCTGAGTGCCAGGTGCTCCAGCAGCGCTTGTGAAGAACAGATCCAGTTACAAGGGGTATCACAGCCTGGGAAGCAGCCAAGCGGCTTATTCTAACTGTGATTGCGCTTGACACTTGTAATGAAACCAAATTCAGATCACTGCAATAAATTTCCAAACTGTGAGTGTTCCAAAACAAAGTGCTTAACGTTTCCCACAAATTCAGTCTGCATAAGCTCCAAAATAAGTGTATTTTCTACCTTAAACTAATACTTGGCAGCAACTTTCAATTGTCTCATTTAATTAAGTTGGTGTGCAGATCCCATTTCAATGTATTTAATGCTGCTAAAATGACAGGTGTGCTGATTGAGGGGTTGTGTTTCTGTATTTCTGTATTTTTTAATGTAGGCTCACTCCAGTTTCTTTTCACGTTGACAGCATCACTGTGGTGAGCACGCACCTTCAGGAGGGGACACAGCGCAGCACCCACAGCCTGGGGACAGAATGGAGTAGGGCGTGGAATGAGGGAGTTCAGTTAATGCAAGTTAATTAGGACAGTTCATACCAGAAGGATCATCTGGATCAAGAAGGAGCAACACATGATGACACCTACTTAATGAACTTCCTCTGCTGCCCAGCACGAATTAAGAGGATTTGGTGGCTCCTCACACAGTTCTGAAAGCGCTGACCAATAAGCACAACAGCTTCTGAGGCCGGGGTGGGCTGGGGCTGTGCCCTGCAGAAAGGAGGGTTTAAAATCAGCTTTATCTGTATGGGTGTCTGCTTGGCACACCCTGTTTGTGTCCTCTTGGAGGAAAGGCACCTTTGGAGTTAAACCATGTTATTAGATCCTGGAAGGTCACATGAAAGCAGGTTCAATGCTTTCTCCTGCCCCTTAGTTGATTTTTCTGTGTTGCTGCCATTCCATCAGTCTTTCAGCTGCACTGAGCAGTCCCAGCTCGGTGGGGTTGGGCAGTGCTCGGTGCTGTACAGAGGTGGAACCAGACACAGCCAAGAGGTGGTAGTTGTCTGCAGGCAGGCAGAAAACAGCCCCAGCTCTTACTGCTTGGATAAATTGCCAGTTCTCTTGGCAGCCTCTGGCTCCATGTCCTCTGCACGGTCTCTACAGGCACAGGAGAGGGATTGGCACAATTGGTCCTTGGCAGGTGATGAGATGAATCCTGTTGTGGACCATCATGTCGAGCTCTGCTCTGGAAGTGGTTAATAATGGGTCTCAAATAATTGCAGTTGTAAGTAATTGGAAGGAGAATTCAGTGACAGCCTCTAGCTGTCAGCCCTGGGGATCCAGTGGCAAAGCAGAGGCAGCTTTTCCTGGCTCCAACTAACCCGCTATGATCTTGTGAATACATAGATATTTTATAAAAATTGGTCCTATCTGAGGGGAGAAATGTGTGACTGTTGTGTTACCAGTTCTTTTTCTCATTCTTGCTCTGTGTCAGAGCATCTTTTGATTTTACTGTGATTACTTGGAATGATTTTTGGTTATTTTCACCTGCCTGTGGTCCATTTGCTTCAATCCTCTGTCCTCACAGAGATATTTTTTCCTTTCCTTGCTTTAAGCCTTGAAGTTAATTCCTCCCTCCTTCTCTGTGAGGATTTACTTCTTGAAGTTTTTGTGTGCGTGACTATTTCATCTTTCCTGAACACCACTTTGACATCATATGAACCACAAGGCTATCGTCTGGCCTTGCCGCTCCCGTCCTCCTTTCACAGCCTGTAGGAAGTGGTGAATTACCCATAGCCCAGCAGTGCTGCAAAGAGGGTTTTCAGCTCAAGTCTGGTCTCTTCTTGACTGATACTTCCCCAAAGCCCCAGAAAATGCAGTGTTCTCAGATGGCAGAAGGAAAAGCTTCTCACAGTTTATGTTATGCTTTCGTTTGCAAGTGGCTTATAGAAGATTAATAAATGATTAATAGGGATTATAGACATGAGTAGCATAATTGAGCAGGTGATTCTAAGCATGTCAGGAGAAGGCCTTACAGAATATTATAAGCAACATATTGACTAACTGGGCTTTAGAGTAATCTGTAAGCATTGATTAGCCGTTCATTAAAACACCTATTAATCATTCACAAACCTTCTATCACCTGTTTTGTGACTACTTGTCAGAAAACACAACTAGAAATAGTACCTGTGGAAACGGTACTTTCTTCCCTATCAGTCCTGAGGGATTTCAAAGCCAGAGGTGCCAAAGTACAGCCCTGATCTCGACCCGACCTCTGTGGGGACCTCACTGTCCTGCACGCTGGCAGTGAGGTGGACGTAGGCGGGTTAAGGATCCCCAGAGACCTTCTTCTCTGTTTGCTAGTGATGCTGGTTCTGCACATCTGCGTGAGATGGAGGACAGTGGGAGCTGGTGCCCAGGCTGGTTTGCGCTTCTCAGAGCATGAACCTTTAATGAACCTTCCCCCCTTTTTATAAATAGTGTATTTTAAAAACTGAATTTGGCCATTTCAAGTGATTCTTTCCTTTCCTGGTTTGAGTTTTAGTTTCTTTTCTAAAAAGAGGTAAATATGAAAACAAGGAGAAGTGTTTGCTTTGCTTTTCCTGGAGGAAAAAATCAGAAAATATCTTGGTCCAAGACAAACTACACAGAATTTGAGTGACATTTTCTGCCTGGTGCTTTGAGAGGGCTGCATACTGCCCATTCCCCTCTGGACCTGCTTTCATCCTGGCCACTGTTTAGCGTTCTGCATTCTGTTTGTGGCAGTGTCCCTCCCTTGTCTGCGGAGCTCATGTGCTGTGCTTCCTCACCTCACCTCAGGGACGTGAACCCTCCTTCTGCACCACATTTTGAATGTGAAGGTAGTTCTCATCCCAAAGAGCTCAGTCTGGGATGAGAGGCAAGTCAACACATGGAACACAGGGACCTGTGTGTGGGAGCAGTGGTACTTGGTGTCTGATCGCTGTGATGAGCTCTGGTCCTGCTGCACCAGCTGCTCTGGCACTGCCGGTGCTTTATAGGCATTGCAGTGGCAGTAATTTTTAAGGAGTGTTGTGAAGGAAGAGGAGGGAGGCTTCATAGATCTGTGCAGAGGATTAACATAGGAGAAACTTTCCTCTCCTTGGTCTCTCCTGACCTCTGACCAAAGGAAACCTGTCAGCTATGTCTTTCCCTTGCAGCACGCATTCTGAGTGCTTTTCTCTGTCGGGACTTGCGTGGTTCAATTACTGGCTCCTTCCCTGTGGAATCCTGCCCCTTTGCATTTCTCACTTAATCGATTTGGGTGAAATCTCCCTGAAAATCCTGTTTCTTTTCTTGCTCTTTTTTCACCTAATGCAGCCTGCTCTAATACCTCAGCAGCCCTCCTCCAGATCCCCGCATAGTCCATTAGTATGTTTGTGCTGTAAGATCCCTTCCTTTCCCATAATGCAGAAGAAATAATTTCATGGTGTTTTTCCCTTTCAGGATATTGACAGAGATGTTGCTGAAAGTGTTCCTGCTTGTACCCATTCACACTTGAGCTCACACTCTTGTTGTTTAGTGTTTAACGGTTCCCTCTTTCCTTGGATGAGTGCTAATTGGCTAAAATTAAGCAGAGGGGTATGAAATATCCTTCACACCCCATACTCATGCTCTCAGCTTTTCAGTGTGCTGGTGCTTCACTTAATCCTGTTTGATGTGCTGGGCAGCTCCGCATAACTTCTGACCCGTCTGCAGAGTTTCAGGCTCTCATAGAGATGCTTTACCAACTCCCTGTCATTCTTGCTTAGTTAACGTTCCCAAAATGCTGGCGTTTTTTACTGCTCCTGGGGTGGTGTGATTTGATCCTTGTTCCTCTGTTCTTGTTGCTCCTGCTCAGGGCCAGATTTCTGGCTGTTCACAGCAGGCCCTGCAGGTGCTCAGGGACATCAAGGTACTTGGCTGGGGCTTTATCTGTGACTCTGGTTTGCGTGGCTGGGAAATCTCAAGGTGTCCATTTGTTTGGTGACCATATTGACTGTCCTGCTGTGACGTGGTAGCACTCGGTGAGAGGAATGCCTGTAGGTATCTGCTGGCCTGCAGCCCTGTAAGGTGGAAGGAAGGTACCTGTGTCCTTTAAGGTCCCAGGTGACCCAGGCGTATCTACGCAGGTGAGGAGGAATTGACTTTCCTCAATCTGCTCCCACTCATCCTGTTCCTCAGCAAGAAGCGTGGGTCTGTCACTGGGCTGCCAGGCTGCCAGGCAGGGTAAGCTGGAAGAGAGCTGGAGGTGGACACCATCTCTGCTGCCCAGTAGGTTATTACAGTTGATGCTGGTTAATGTGGAAGAGCTGAGGAAATACACCAGCTTTCCCATGAATGTTTTCGAAGAAATGTCATGGTAAGATGGCACTTCCTGATGATTCTCCAAATCTGTTGAGGACTGGGGAGTATGGGGCTATGGATGTTCCCTTGGAGAGACCTTACATCCTCAACTTCCACTGTGTACCCGAGCTTCCAGCAGGATGTGTTTGCAGGTAAACTTATGCTGTCTGAGCTTTACATCTGAATTTCTTCCTCCCTTACAGAAGGACTGTAAGCAAATAATCTGTGTGCAAAATGGGATCATGGGGAAATGCGGAGGTAGCTGCACTGAGTGATTTGGACAGTAAAGAGCCATAGCCAAAGCCAATTTCTTGCCCTGACCCAGATTCCTCTGGGAACCATGTGCACATCCCATAATTTTTCGGCTCCCAGCGTTAAACAGGCAAGAGAGTAGTGAGGATATGTTCACTTTGGAATGTCAGCCCTTTGGAGATCATGGTGATTCATCAGTGCCGATTAAGTACCAGACACGTGTGGTACCTGGAGTCAGACTGAAGAGAGCCACAACACTGCAGACTGTGTAGTTCCACGTTGGCTCAGCCCGGTCATCTCCTTGCTGACCAGACTCTGAGAGATCAGGAGTCCTCCTTTGGTGCCCGAACATAACCGGGGAGCAATGTGTGGTGCAGCTCACTTCAGGCTTAGCTGGAAGCAGGTTTCATCTTTTTTCATACACATTGTGAGTTCATCCAGCAGGGAGGACCATCCCTCACGTAGATGATGGAACTGTCAGGCATGCCATGGGCTGCTCCCTGTCTCATATTTTACTCTTCTTGTTTGGCTGTGTTGCGTCAGGAAGAGTTGCTCTCTAAGCCGTGCTGCTGGGAAGCCTTTTTTTTTGCCTCTGTTGAGCAGTCAATAATCTACTAAAATCAGAACTATCCATTTACCTTGTTCCTATCAATATAACTCTGCTTTTATTGAATCTCTCTGTCGAGCTAGCTGGTGATTTGATCTTTGTCGCTGTAGCATCTGACTGTCACAGAAATGTATATGGAGGACGTGGTCTCCTTGGCTTGAGAGATTTATCTGTCTCTGTTGAGCTGGCCAGTAGAGAAAGGGAAAAAAAGAATGCAGAAAGAAAAGAGACAGGTGATATGAGGTAAAGAGAAACTGAAGAGGCAGATCAAAGATTGATAGGGGAAGAAAGAAGAAGAGGGACGAATGAGGGAAACAGCTGGAGACAGTTCCAGTCCCAGGACTCATGGGGTCAGCAAGGCAGAAGGGCTGATGTCCCAGCAGTGACCAAATGCCCTGGTCAGGCTTGGGTCCCGATGAGCTGGACACCCCAGGGCGATAAGGAGAGCCCTGCCCTACCCTGAGGAGCTCATTTAGAGAAAGCAGGAAAAGAGGAATTTAAGATGCCATCAGATGGTGTCTGAGGGGACTGCTAACGAGATCGCATGGGGTCAGAGAGAGTGCGTGCAATTTAAAGCAGCAGTTCCTGCGAAGGAAGCTGTTTTATCAAAAATATTGTATCTTGTCAGGAACCAATGAAGCAAAGTTAAAATAGGCACGTTATTATGTAAATCCCTTTGCAGCCTGCTGGGAGAAGACAGGCCCAAGAAAACCCAGGCCGGGGGTGCTGCTGTGTAGCTAACAAACACGAGAAGCTGCACCATCATTACCCCGTTCTGCAGTGCAGCAGGAGCACAAAACCTCCTGCAGCCCCTCCGGTCTCTCAGACCGTGGAGCTTCCCACAGCACTAATCCTTCCCCTCTAGGACCTCCAGCCCCCTGGCAGGCAGGGGCTTGACAACTCCTTTTGCCTCCATCAAAGCCAACCTGGCTTGGCTGTGTGGGAACTGGGGAGGCTTTGGGAGTCCCTGCGGGAAGGTTGTCTTCCCACCTTCTGTTGTTAGCAAGCAAGAGGTTCTACTAAGCCTTCTCCTCTTGTCATAGGTGCATTTGTCCTGTGGTAGTATCAGCATCCCTGTTCTACAGGCAGAGAACTGTTAATGCCAGGAGTTGAACTTGGAGATTTCAGTCCCCTTTGAGGAGATCAGCCTCTGAATTATTCCTGCCCTTACATCTCTCACCATCTTTTGTTTCTGACAGGTCCTCACACCCCTTTTCTTTCCTCCTTTGGGTGAAATCCTCAGCAATAGGCTTCCTTTTCCCTTCCAAGAGACTGTAGACTTGTTAGGTAATTTGTGGCTCAGTTTTTTTACGTTTAAACTTTTTTCAGTCTGTCACTTTTCAGGCCGTGCCATCCTGTGGAAAAACAGCATGAACGCAATTAGCAGGCACATCTCAGCCTTTGTCACCTGCTCTGAGTCCTCTTGCTTGGCTGAACTGCTGAGATAAAGCATTGTCAGCTCTGGTGGTGAGATTCTGCCTCTACAGAATCTCAACATTGAGCGTCCACAGCAGGGATGAAAGACAGCATCATTAGAAGGATGTAAATAACAGGGAAGCTCAGGCAGCCCCAGCTTTGGTGCTTTCTGTCTCATTCTACATTCCAAAGCTGTTCCCATCGCAGAATTTCCAGGCCACTCTGAACTCTCTTACAGCCTTGGTCTGCTCTCAGCCAGAGGAGCTCTAGTCCTGGTGGCCTTTGTCAGACTGGCCCCGGGAGGGGTGGAGGAGCAGGGGGTCTCAGAATTTTCTCAGCAGATGCCAACAGCATCCTAACGGGAAATCATGGCCAGGTCTTATTCAGCTGAAATCTCTCTCCCATCTCAGTGCAAACAGAGGCTTCACATCAGGTTTGATGGTTCTTGGCTCAAGCCTGCTCCAGTGTAGAGCAGTGGGTGGATTTTGCCCTGTGACAGCAGGAGAGAGGTTAACCCAGGCAGCAGCTACTGAGCAGCTGGGAAGAATCAAGGAAAAGCTGTTTGGTAGAGGGCAGTTTGAGTGCGAGGGTTGCTGAGGAGCCTGTTTTTCAAAGGAAATAGCTTTGGAAAGTCTTGGAAATTAGGCAGGACAGGTTTCCAGAAACAAATTCTCAGGAGGGAGCAAAGTGAATGAGTTTCTTGGGCAATGCCAACACAGCAGCATACAGAGGAGCTAAACTTGCATGCAAAATCTCTGTGTGCCTTTCATTTCCTATCCTTGTATTTCCCTTTTCCTGCCAATTGGGTTCTGAGTTAATAACTCCGTCTGTATGATGAGTGGTTGGAGGGAAGTAGCAGGGCACTGAGCTGGCAGAAAAGATCTCTGTCATCTTCAGCAGAGCCTTGGAGGACTTCTGAGCCAGGAGGTGATCAGAAGGGATCTGGGGGTTGCAGAAGGGCAGAGATTTGATGTGCTACAGCTGCCGAGGAGGGACTGATGGCACTTCATGCACACAGCCAGGTGTCAGACTCCCTTTCTCCATGAGACAGCTGTAATACTGCCTTCCATTGTGCACAGCTCATTATGAGATGGGTATTGACAAACTTGGGAAGTTCAAGAAAGAGCAACAGAATTATTAGGGGTAGGGAGAGTTCAGAGGGTCTGATTAACGAGGAAAGATTAAAAAAATCTAATTATGTGCAGCTTGGCAAAGTGTCAGCTAGGAGGGACGTGATGAGCATCTGCACACTGAAATAGAATAAATACCACAGATGGGTAGTATTAATGTTCAGTGACTCAAGGGAAAGTTTTAATAAGAGGAGAAATCTCTCTGGTTATCAGGAAAATATTCTTACATCTGTTGCATTAGGCAGTCAGATAGTTTGCTTAGGGGAGAGGTGAAATCGGCTGAGAATTGTAGATCTGGCAAAGCTGCAGCAGCATAAAATATAACAAGGGAAACGATCCTGAAGTGGCTGGCTGGAGAAGAGGGTGATGTGTATGTTCCCTTCAGTCACTGCATGCAATTGCTTAGCCATTTAGGTTCAGTTTCAGAAACACAGTATGTGTGACAGGGGAGTTGGCTTCATGCCAGATTTCCACTGAATGTCAAACAACTCCATGGATTTATGCTAGTCAAGTATTTGTTCCTGTTCCTCCAACTTTTCTCCCTCAAATCCCCGTGTGAATCCATCATTAAAACCATTTTAGCGTGTTCTGTGTTTGAGCAAGCCGGGAGGTTCGGTGGAGGTCCAGGCTTTAATGTAACAGCACAGATTAATGAATCCCAGCACTAGAAATAGCCCAGGATGTTCTTCAAAGCTCTGGGCTCTCAAGGTACAGAGGAGCTTTCAAAGTGGACTGGCCCAGGCTGTGCGTAATTGCAGGCAGTTTGGGACTGGCGGGAGCACGAGTCTGCGTGATCCAGAGCCATTAGGGCTGCTGGTCCCACTCTCTGCTGGGCGAGACGCGTTCGATCGCTGACAGGCTCTGTTCTTCCCATCCCTGTGGAGGAGGTTGATGGTTTAGCTACTGCTGGAGCACTTTGTGCCCTTCGCAGCGGAAGCCTCAGCCCTGGCTAAGATGGCATCTATCATGCTTAGAAAGGAAAATAACACTGGAACAATCCTACCATGGCTTTTCAGCTCCTGTAAAGAAGGTTTGGCAGCTGGAAACATGGAAGAAAAGCCATGTTAGCGGCCAGTGCTCCATGGAGCAGAGCAGGACTGCAGACCAGAATTTAGCACCAGCTGATATGAAAGACTGGGGACTACAGGCTTTTGTTCTGTTTTGTGTGGAAATTGGCAGCAGTGAATTTGGATTTCTGTCCCTCAACCGCAGTGTGAGGGTTCTGTAGCCTGTCTTGAAACTAATGGCAGTCAGGAAATCAAATCAGGGCTTTGCCAGCGTAAAAGAACTTGGAATACAAAGTTAAGCTCAAAGACTAAGGGGCTAATTCTCATTCATCAAATATACCCGCTGCTCACAGTCCCTAATGAAAACATGTGTAACCAGCCTGCAGGGTTAATTTTACAGGGGAAAAAAATTCCAATAAAGCTCCATAAGATTTTCATGTTAAATTAATGTAATGGATGCTTAAAAGCCTTTCTAATTAGGCATTGTTATTAACAGGAATGTCAGGTGAATGAAGTCAACGCCTCAGCTGACATTTCACTCATATAAACTCCAAAGTTGGTGTTTAATCGCTAGCACATTGCAGCTGCATGGTAATGTTGTCACAGGTTCCGTGTTGTAGCTGTCAAGGGCAGGTGTTTCTGAGGCGCTCTAGTTCTCTGTGCATCTTTTGCCATCCCATCCCTTCCTGCCACGACACATTCACTGCTTTGTCAGCCTGTTGGAGGGAAAGCGATGTAAATAAAGCAAAGCAAACGAGGAAAAAAAGGTAGGGAGAGAAGTGGCAGCTCTGGGAGCCGAGCTAAGCAGCGTGTGATTCCTTTGCTGGAGACGTGTCCTCAAGGGACGTCTCACAAGACACGTGGCTGTACTGTGTTGTGGTGGGTGGAATTGGTCTGGCTTCAGCTGAAAGTGTCTTCCAGAGCAAAGAGGATTGTGGCTGAACGTGAATCAGCGGGCTTCCACACGGGCTGGGTTTGCTGCCGGAAAAACACTCACCC
Organism: Piaya cayana; assembly: GCA_013389865.1. NCBI lineage: Eukaryota > Metazoa > Chordata > Aves > Cuculiformes > Coccyzidae > Piaya > Piaya cayana. The sequence continues at coordinate 295,133 of WAAB01015765.1, forward strand.
ACACAAACTCTATAGGGAAGGAGAGATGAAATCACTGTCTCCTGTGCCACTGCAGCACATTTGGCAGCACAGATCTTTCAGGTGTAGCAGTGCCTGTCTGCTTCAGTGCAGGGTCTGGAGACATCCTGGAATTGTGCATGTGCCAACTGAGAGAGAAAGTATGTGTGGTGTGAAAGGAAATAAATAGACTGAAGGGTAGGAGGAGGGCACTCATATTGCATTAGGAGAAGAAACTGGGGCAAACACCTTATCCCAAGTCCTTCTTTTACCTGGTATCTGTGGGAGAACCAGGATTCTGCTTGGGGTGTGCTGAGACCCAAGCTCACAAGGTTGCTCCTCCTCACAGGCCTCTCTGGCTTTGTAGTGATGGGGCAGCACTGCTTGAGCTGTCTACAGGTCCATGAGGTGTCTGCCTCAAACATCCCTGCTTGACCAGCCATGCACAAAACACACACCGTCTCCCTGCAGCCGATTTTATAAGCAGATGGGTATTTATAATCAGAGTTCTTTTCCTTCCTCCTGAGCTCTGCACACACAGAGCTGTGCCACCAATCTCAGCAGGTGCCTCTTCTTCTATTTCAGCTGTAATCACACCGCTCTCATACCTTCCTCCATCTCTCCTTACAGAGGAGCCGAATACCAGAAGCTTTGCTGAACTCTCTTTTGTCTGGGAATCTTGTACCCTAGCCACTGACATCCTTGGATTTCACTGCGTTTTCTGCATTTGTGGTTTTGCAGCTGCCGATGGTGCTCAGCTGCTTCTTGCCTTACTTCACTGCTGTTTCACCACCACCGGATTCATTCCAACATGAGTTTTGATTTGATGAACTGGTTGCTGTTATGCTTACACGTGTGTTTCCACACCTCCCATCTGCATCTCACACCTTACATCCACAAGCTTTTTTGGCCCCACAGCAGTTGTTTGGAGCTAAATATTCTCTGAATAGAGAAAAACAACAGTTATTTCTGCTCAGTGTTTGAGTCTTAATTTGTCTCATCTTCAGACTTCTTTCAATTAATGCCTGTAGGAATTTAATCTATCTTATTGACACCTTGGGCTATCAGCTGCTGAAAGTAGCGTTGAGGCTTTTTATCGGCCCTCAAACATGCATTTGACTTTATTTCGGCTGGGCCTCACACCTTTATTTTCCTAATGGCTTCTTTTAAGATTTTCAGATCTTTCCTTAGCCAGTTCATTGGCAAGGTGAGTGCTTTTGGTGCAGGCCACTTCAATTTCCTTTAGTTTGAGTTATAGATAGATTATCCAGGCTAACTAGAGAGTGTGCCCAGCTCCTGGGGCCTCTCCCCTCTTGTCCCCAGGGAAGTGTTTCTGCTGCTCACCGTGGGTCAGATCTTACAACAACCTGTGTGGTGCCCAGAGGGTTTCTGCTCTTTGTCCTGCCAGTTCCCCAAGGCATGCCTGCAGGCTCCCAGGATGCTGGTCTTGGCAGCTCCTTGAGGAGGTCCAAGACAAAGAGCAGAGCTAGGGTAAGGGGATGCTGAATTGTTTTATGATCGGGGAAAAGGAGGCATATGGGCATGAATTACTGTTTCTTTCCCAGACAAAGCTGGAGCATGTTGCCAGGGAGAAGAGGCACGAGTGCCTAATGGATTTTCTAGAGAAAGAAGGCATTTAAATCTGTACTCACAGATATGTCCACTCTTGTTTATCTCCTATTTTATGCTCCTGCACCCACACACCCATCTTTCCCTGCCCTGTGCATACCTCATGGTCCCTTTGCACCTTTTCTCAGTCCCTTCCAGCCCATCTTTCCTCTGCCAGTCTCCATTCATCTTTTCCCCAAGCTATTGCTGAGCCCAAGAGATTAAAACAGAAGCCCCAGTGCTGGATGGTTTGGCGTTGGTAAGGGTTTTACCAGCAGCAACACAACACTGTGTCGCTTTGAATAGCATCCCATCTCGGAGCAGGGTGCCTGGCAGAGCCCGTGGGCTCACAAGATGGTTTTCGCTTCACCCAGCACTGTGGGAAGGGGGGCTCCCTGGTAAGATGGGCTCCCTGTTATGATGAATGTGCAGTATCTCCAGGAGCCACTGATTTCCACCAGCCAATGATGTGTCCTATGTCTCTCACACCTTTGCCGAGTCATTTGCAGTGGAAAATGCCTATTAATTTGAATATACTCCCCTTGGGCACAAGGGCAGGAGAATTCCCTGCCTAGTTCTGTCTACTTATTTTCTCATTTCATTTTTTGATGAGGTCTGCATGAGAAAATCATTTTCAGAGCCAGCTGGCTTTTTGCTATGCACAAGGTATTGCTCAGAAACCACTGCTTTTCTTATTGAAGGTGTTCGTGAAGCTGTCGGCACACACCTAATAAACTTCATTGCCATTCTTAAATACAGCTTTTGAATAAGATACAGCTCTGTGCTGGGTCCAAAGGAAATTCAAGGCAAACACTTCACAGATCATCAACACTGAAAATCTCCCCTGACAAAGAAATAGTATTAGTCCCCCCAGTGGCCTCCTGCTCGTGACTAACCAAGATTCTTAAATCTCTTTCTGCCCAAGTTTTGCAGCTTGAGAGATGGAAAAAATTCTCCTCCGAGCTTCACAGGGGTGCTAAGAAAACAAAAATTTAGGCTGTCTTACTACAATCCTTGTTTTCTAAGGTACCTTAGCAATCTCTTTATTTCTTTCAAAATTGGAGAAGTGGTTTGGAAGAAATAGGATGTAGTTTAACGGAGATTCTGTATCTTAATAGAGATTCTGCATCTAGGCTGGAATAATGACATGTTCACGTGACAGATGCAGAAATACAGATTTCAGTTGGCAGAGAAGACATGGGCTCAGTTTTGTTCTCTGTGAATGAGAGTCAGAGATGTCAGATTGCTGTGAAAAATGACGAACGGGAGAGTCTGGATAGATACAAGCAGCACCAGTGAGGCAGACAGACCAGTGTTTGTGCTCTACCCAGCATTACGAGATCTCAGCTGGATGCCGGGGTCCAGTTTTGGTCACAAGTCATCCAGAAACTTGCAAAGCAATAGCAGAAACTACAGAGCAAAGAGGACTCATTGAAGACTAGCAGATATGATCTGCAGAGAAAGATTGAGTAAATTGGGATGGTTTAGTCCAAAGAAGAGGAACATAGGCAAGACAGGAATGGTTCTGAAATATGAAAGGCTGATGCAAACAGGAATGGGAATAATCACTTTTCCTTGCGCATGAGGAGCGGCACAGCTAACACTGAGCAGCTTGCAGTTCCAATGAAATCTTGGAGAAGCCTTCCTGAGAGTAAAGAAAGCAAAATGTGACACAGTGCCTCAGGAGGGGTAGGGCCTGCGTTGGTGCAGACCAGTAAGAGCGGCCTAGAGAGACAGCAGGTAAAGGTGATGCAGTTGCATCAGTCCTGTATGGAGAGAGCAGCCTGGGCTTGGGAACTTCTTGAGATCCTTTCCAGCCCTGTGATTCCAGGACCCTCAAAGTGTCACCATTCAGATCAGTGGCATCACTTAATGCTTGCTCGGCATCTGCATTTTGCAGCAAGCAGTACCACTGAGTTGTCTCAAAAGACATCACCAGCAATTGGGAGCACTGCTGCTCTGACCTCCCTCTCTAGTCTGTGAGCCCAGGAAAGGAATCATCTTCCGCATCCACAGAATGCCCAGGGTCTGGAGGACGTTGCCATGAAGAGCAGTAACTGTTTTGGCTTTATTGCTGGACGGCAGGCGGTGTGAGCCGTGCTCCTAGCCTGCAGGGCTCTAGACCCATCAGGAATGTCTGTCAGCAGACAGTCCAGTGCTCCAGCAGCTGAGGACAGAGGTTTCCCTCCAGTCCCTGGTGGGTGCAATCCAGTCACCACTCACTCTGGACACCTGCTTGTGTTTTGCAATATTTGATGATGATTTTGTTGGGCGATGTGTAAGGTGTTCCTGCATGGCCCCACCTGAGTGGCTAGGATTTAAACACTCCTTTTTCTGGCTGTGTTGGCTGCAGTTGAATAATGCAGCACAGCCCATGGAGAAGCAGTGCTGCAAACGGAGAACATCGCTGCATCTGCTTCAAGAACAAGCTTCTCTGCATCTTCCCCTTTAATGCCTGCTTTCCCCTGTTTAACAGAACGAGTAATTAACGATGTTAATTTTAATCTCATTTGCTAATGGAGGCAGCCTAATTGCACAATAATTGGCAGCAGCTATAGCAGAAAACAGAAAATAAACCCTGCATATGTAATTCACTCTAACATCTTTCTAATTGCCTCTCCAATGGCTCTCCATCATCAATGGTGTCTTCAGGGGATTTTGGTAATGAAGAGGAGCATGGGATACGGAAGATGTTGTCGCTAAAAGGAAGGAGCTGGCATCACAGACCACTGCCTGCCTTTTCCCAGCTCTCTGAGCTGGGAGGTGATGAATCTCTGGATGTGCCAGGTAGGGAGAGAAGTTATAGCTGGTATAGCTGGATTCCCATGGACTGGAGGGACTATGGTTTGGCCAAAAACTCACCTCAAGGATCTCTTGGGCTCCTTTTCCCAGCCATCTGTTGCCCTGCATGCCCTCCCAAGGTCCCAGACTTTGCAAGGAGACTTGTTCTTTTGGAGTCCATTTGGTCTGAACATTTCAAGAACTCAAGATTGAACTCAGCCATGCTGAGTTGATCCAAACCTAGCCTACAGGATCAACACTTTCCTGCAGGAGGGCTGTGCACTGGGAATCCCACCTCTGGCAGCTTCTGTGCTCTGCTTTGGGTTCTTCAGCTTGTTGCTCAAGCCAGAAGCAGCTTTCATCCCTCCGTACCCACCCACGTGCCCCAGGATGAGCAGAGCTAAAAGGAGAGCACAGGGACTCCAGCCTCGCCCAATGCTGGATTGCATTGGTAGCATCTCTGTATCGGGCATCAACTCCCACATAACTGAGCAGATGCACAGAGCCTGATGCAAGTGCATCTGGAATGCCGAGCCTCCTCTGAGCAGCAGGATCTGTTCTCTCTCTGACTGGGCTGTAGGTCTCGCTGACATTTGTGGGCTGACATGTGAGAAGAAAGGCCAGGCAGCCGGCAGTGGCAGTGTCAGCAGATGCGAACTGGGAATGCCCTGAGGCCTGGACTTGTTTTCTTCTCCAGGGATTCTTCAGTGCCAGCTTGCAGGCAGGGCAGGCAGAGGGACGGTCTGAGGCTGTTTGTCACTATCGGAAGGGGTCACTGCTGACAGATGTCTCAGAGCTCTTAGAGCCTGCAAAGCTGCTAAACACTAATTTTTAAAATGAAGTTGTCAACTGATCTGTGATTTGATTGCGCAGTTGCAGCATTCAGGATAAATCATGCAGAAAATCATCTAATTAAACTAATAAGGAGTCTGAGGCAGGAGATGTTCTCTGATTGTTGCCTTGGTCACAGGGGGAAGAGAAAAGGCCCCTTTGGACAAATTTTTCTTTAAGACAGGAATGGAAATGAGAGTGACAGATAGTTGCACCTGGGCCTTGATGCCGCCCCAGAGCCCCTGGTGCTGTGGCGTACGTGGATCTTTGAGCAGTGCAGAAACCACGGGATGATGTGGCTTTCCACCTCTCACCACTGGGCATGTCCTATGGTGAGACCAGGAGAGGGTATCGTGAGGGCAGGGAATGTTATTCTGAGGGCTTACCTGCCCAGCTGAGTTGCTCTGTTGGAGGAACTGGCATCCTCTGCATTGCACCACCTTTTCCCTGGACCATTTCCCTATGCTTTCCATGCTAGGAGTGACCCTGCAACAAAGTGAGTGGTGGTGTGGGCAACTCGTTACGCGCACTCAGCCTGCCCTGCTCGCCTCCTTAGGACATGGCCGGAGTTGTGTGTAAATGGTGCACAGGGCTCTGAGACAGGATTTAAGCAGCAGCTAATTACCCAGCCCAGAATCTGGGCAAGGTGGCAGATAGAACACTTTGACTCCTGTTAAAATGCAGCAGGAGCTTTTTACTGACTGCAGTTGTACATGAAAACAAGGCACCAGGAGCCCTGCACCAATGCTGCCCTGGCTGTCCTTGTTCAGCGCTCATGGAAAGAAACACCACTGCTTTCATGGGCACCTGAGTGCCCGTTCCAGGAGCGGAGCTAATGGATTCCCAGAGCTCAACATCTCCTGGCTCTGCTTCTGTCCCAGTCTGCCCCCTGAAGGGGGGAGGAACTGGCCTGTCTGCCCTTTACAGGCCTTAAAGGCCTGTCTGGCCTTTACAAAACTGCTGGGAAATGCAGGGGCATGTCTGGAGGGTGCTCAAGACCTCTTGTTCACCAGAGTCGTAGGTGTCTCCCTTTAAATGACCCCATGCACTGGGAGGTGATCCTTTTGGGGAGTTGTTTTTAAATCCTCTGGGAATTCTGATGTCCCAGCCCTGGGATGGGCTGCCCCAGGCTGGGTTCAGTGCAGCAAGCATGGTGGCTTTGGCTAAGGAGCAGCAAGGGATGGGAGCGATGTGGAGAGCTGAATGACTTGTGTCAGGGTTATCTGAGTCTGATGTTTTGTCCTGAGGTAACACCTTCCCACTGGTGCTGCTTTTAACAAGCACATAGAAATACTGGAGTGGGAGTCAGTAGCTGTTAAATCACCCCAAACAACAACATTTTGGGTTTGCCTTACATAAAGTGGGTAGGGTGGTTCTTTCTCCCTTTTTCTTGTCTTGATTATTTCTAGTTTGGTCACTGAACTGAAAAATTGGTCCTTTGCGCTCCTTTAAGTAGAATTCCATGTCAGAGATTCTCTCAAGAAACAGTAACAGTGGGGATGTTGGCAGGAAAGGCGACAAGGACAGCATGGAGACCAGCTCTGTGCTTTGGGCCTGAGGGAGTCATTAACTCTCCATAACACCTTGGGGTATCATTGATTTTCAGAGTGACTGTCTTGTTTTTGATAACATGATTTTTACTCTCTCTGAGTCATTTTACTTTCTAATGGGAAGAAAAGTGAGGGGATGAGACTCCTCATAAATGAAGAAAGAGTGTCCTGTCTGTCCAGCTGTTTTTTGGCACTGGGAAGCGCATACTTGCGACAGCTGGAAGGGGATCCTGCACAACTGTTCTCATGCTTGCTAGCTTGTTAAGACCTTGGAATCTTTATTAAGACCTGTGAGTTAATAACAAGAGAATGCACTAGACAGAAAACATGAAGATAAGGGGCACATCTGTGAAAAACAGGGAGTTGCACTCTATCGCTGTACTGCGGGATTCTCACAGGTGGAAATTCACAGGGATGGCTGTTAGTGGATACAGAAGCACTAGATAAGGTTCGCATCCTCTCAGTAAGGTTGATCTCGCTTATTGCCTTGTCAACAGGGTCCATGCCTTAATCGCTACACGTGACAACGTGAGTTTGCCTGTTCTTCATGAGAATGGAGCCAGAAGCTTCTCCATCCTGCTCTGCAGGGCATGAGGGTGGTCACAAGGACTGAAAAACCTTTGTACCTTCTCAGAACAGCTCCCTGGGTGGCAGAGTTGTTTAAAGGTGTTGGCCTGAGTTATTGTTCCTTTACAGACTTGAACTGTAACTCTCCAGTTATCAACTTCCCTAGCGTTTACTCGAGGGTCTTGAGGGGAAAGGGAATTGTGTGGATGGGGAAAGACCTTTGCCAGATGAGTTTCCAGCAGCTCATTATCTGCTGGGGGAGATTTCAATGCATGCAAAATATGAAGCTGCTAATTTGTATTTTAATATTCCTCTTGTGTCCCATCCTCCTTATAAATTAAGTAAATTCAATGGAAGGCTATCCCTTATCTTCTGCATGTGCGTGCCTTGCTGGGGAGCTGGATCGGTTACTGAGTGAGAGAGGATGGGAATAGAAATCTGAGATCTCTCCCGATAAATCAGAGTCAGAGAGAGGGAGAGCATTGATCGCAAGCAGAGAGACAACAGCCTGGGCAATAAAAGAAAGAAAAGACGAAAGAGGAGGAAGAAGCAGCAGACAGAACAATCTCTTTTGTCTTCCCTATCAGCATCCTGAGCTTTGAATTACAAGTGAATGAGAGCTGACTTATTCCTTTTCTAAGGGAGAAACACACGCACAGGAGTCAGGGTGGCTGGAGTTATGGCTCCCCTGGCTATCATAGATTGGCCCCCCTGTGTGCGTGTAGTATTTTGTGTTACTGTTTATGGGGCTAACTTTAATGTCTTAATATATATGTGCCGAGTACCAGAATTACAGCTGGAGGGGGAACCATAACTTTGAACTTCCTGACTTTTGTGCGTGTGAAACTTCAGCTGCAATGTTAATTTACTCGGCATTTTTTTCTGTTGTTGCTGTTGTCGTTAGTCAATCCCCACCCCGTTTCTTTATAGATACAAGAAGGACAATAAAGGGAGGTGTCAGCATGCTTATCGGGTGCTGCGAATGACAGATCAGCACTGGTGGTTCCCAGCACTGCCGTGACAGTTGGTGCTGGGGGACCCAGGGGGTTTTGGGCTGCACTGTGGTCAGAGCAGCGAGGCCTGGAGCTATTGCAGTAGCAAGGTGTAACAGTGCTTGTGGGGAGCAGGATGGTTTGGGAGGGTTTGGTGCTGCTGTAACACTCGGGGTGAGGGTGTGGGAAGCAGCGCCGTGAAGCCGAGGGTCAGCTCATCTTCCTCACAGGACCAGGGAGGCAGAGCCTGGGAGGGAAACCAAACACTGGCAGCTCTTGTGCCACTCTTAATATCAAACCAAGGAGAAAAGTAAGGAAACAGTTCTCTTGAATGGTGGATCCAGATTCCTTTGTATCCTATGCTGTTCCCTAATGGCTCAGTGAGAGAACGTGCAAAGGGAGCCTCTCTCTTCTGCTTCAGCTGGGTCGCTTCACTCACTGGCGTCTCCAGGGCTGAAGGATTCTGTGTAGAATGCACTTGAAATCAGCTCAAAAGCTTTAAGGGCGGGCGGGCAGACAGACTGACAGATGGACAAACTCACACACTGAAACAGTTTGATTGCTGCAGTGTTATTTCCATCAGCAACCTGATTGGAAAATAAATTACAGCAAATAAGAATTTGAAGGGAAAAAGTCCTGTGAACCAGTCTAAGGAAAGTTGAAGTGAAAAACTTAAGCCCTCCTGCAAATGTGTGTTTCCTTCAGGCAACAGAGCCTGTCTGTTGGAGAGTCCCATCCCGCGGGCAGTGGAGGAGGCATGGAAAGAGCGGGTGCCTTGCAGGGCTGGTGGGGGAGCCTGGTGCACAGAGCTGGGCTGTCATTGCCTGCCAGGCACAGCTGCTGCTGTCAAACCAGGAACACACCCCTCAAACCAGAGCACTCACGTGCTGCTGTTGCTCCAGAGCCTGACAAGAACATTGCTTCTCTCCTTTTCCTCCTAAACATGTTCCCACTCCCATCTTTGCCCAAATACCCTAAATAATCAATAGCATCAAAATCAATGAGACACAGAAGGAGTGACCCACTCTCCTGAGGACCCTTTTTTCCTCCCTTCTCACTGTGCAGGGAAGGGGGAGGCTCAGAGGCACCTGCTCTGCCCCGGAGCCTTGCACTTCAGCAGTGCACAGCAAATCCTGCAGCCCTCCCAAGGATCTCAGTTTGTTTTCCCCAAGGCTGGCGTAGCATTAAGTTCTTATATCCGAAAGCAGCCTTTCAAACTGCTGCCTGGTGTGTTACATAAATCCTCACCAGGATCCGCAGAGACTGCAAGCAATTACACTAGGTGCTGAGGAAGCAAGCAAGAGCTCAAAGAAAGGTTAAAAGAAGGAGGAGAAGGACAAAAAAAAGAAGCATCAAAAATCCCAGCACTGGTAGCAGCTTGGAGTGGGAGGGGAGGCCACATGCACAAGACAGCACTGCGTGACTTGTGTGGGAATTGCTTCATCCTGGACCATTGCAGCCAGGGCCCAGGGGAATTTCACCCGTCTCTTAACCATGATGCTGTTTGGTGAAGATCTGGAACATTCGTTTAGGCCCTAAAACAAGAGCAGCAGTTGTCAGCAGAGCCCAGAGAGTCTGTAGGTGGTTCCTAGATGTTAGTGCTTATGTAGGCATTGTCTGGATGCTCTGCAGTCAAGGACTGTCTCCTCTTCTGCTCACTTATCTGGACATACCTGGATGCTCTGGGCAGGGCCATTCACACCATCTCACCTTGCTCTTCAGCAATAAATGGCGAACAGCTGAAGTCTGACTCCTTACAGCACACAGACTGTGCAAGAGGTTTCTCTGGAGAGCAGTTCAAGGCTGAGGCCGGCTTTCTCCAGGCACATGTTGGAGCTCTTCCAAGGTCTGTCTGCAACCTGAGATCAAGTGAGGAACCAGGACCCAGAGTCTGAGCTGAAAGATCTGAAATCCTGTGGGTTAGGTTCGTAGTCAGATGTCATCTCCAGTTGTGGGCTGAGGTCCTCCGCCCTCCGGGTGGGCTCCTCAGCTCTGCCAGTGCATTGAGTTCACTCAGGTCTGGCTCAGTCAGAGCCAGTGAGGGACTCTCCAGTGCCTTAAAATCAGCTGAAATGTAAGCTGTTACCTTCCTTGCCTTCCCATCTCCCCTTAGGGCAATAATCTCCATTAGTGAACGTCTCCAAAGTGCTTCCAGATCAGCGCATGGAGCCCGATGTCTCAAAAACTTCCCCCACACTTGATGCAGAAGTGCTGTTTTCCCAGAGCTGCCCTGTGCCTAATGCAAGCAGCAAGAAGCAAGCCTGCCTTCCCTAATGTTTTGCTCTCTGTTGGTCCCATAATATTATCCCTCACTGACCTGACAGCTCTAATGCCTGGCCGACAGGCAGCTTTTGGGGGAAGGGGGATTAGGGTTGCAGTGAGTGCATCACATAGATTTAACAGAGCTGCCTGGATTCATGGTGCTCATAACACATGCATTTCCCTAATAGACACAGTCATGGATTTCACTGTCAGGCAGATGCATTAAGAAAATGGATTGCAGAACCCGGAGACATCTGAGCTCTGAGTGAAGGAGATTTAATCCAGGTACGTTGTTCTGGCAAATGTGTCCCTCCTTGATTGGAGGATCCAGTAATAACTATTGTTCTTAGCTATTCCCTGGCGGCAAGGCAGATCCAGATAACCAGCCTTTATGATAGGTGAAGGCAGAGCACAGGGAAGCTGGAGCAGCAGGTCAATAACAAGAAAAGAGCCCGTGTGCTTTCCCACACGTGACCAGCTCTGTGGGACCCTGGAAGTGAGCACAGTCAGCCTGTGGGCAAGTGAGTTAGCAAAACATCCAGGCCCCTTCAAGAGAGGTGCCAGGAGCCACAGGACAAGTGGGTGATGCACAGCCATTGGTCAGTCAGAGAGGGTGGCTGGTGTTCCCCAAGCATCCCACAAAGCAACACCCATCAGCACTGTGTTGCTGCTTTGTTCTCTCTGCAGGTGGAAACATGGTTTCAGAGCTGAGCCAAAACCCGGGTTTGGGACCTCGAGGTGGCATGCAGCCCCCTTCCCTTGGGCTGTGGTCCCAGGCCCAGCAGCACCTGTAAGGAACTTCACTTCCATCATCTTTTAATTGCTTCCCATTTCACGTCAGGCCCTTTCCCAGGTGGGTGTAGTCTGCAGAACTGCCGCGCTCCTCCTCAGCACAAGCTGGCAGAGACAGGGAACTACGGAGGCTGAAGAAAATCTAAGAAAAGTAGGAAGAAAAGGAGGATCTGTGAGCCACTGACATCTTTCCTGGTATCTCCAAGTGTCTTTGAAAGACTTCTTTTGGCAGAGCCAGCTAGCCCTTCATCTGGGAACTGCACAAGTCTCAGACAGCTTCAAAGCAGGATGGCTGCATTCACATTCCCAGCTGCAGGCACTTTCAGAGTCTATATTTAGGCTTTTCTATAGGATAAGGGGCAGACAGCATGGTTTCTGCTGGAGAAAATTGTGTTTCTCCGACCCACTTAAATGCTTTGGATGAGCTCAGAGAGCAGTGGATGAAAGGGGATGTGAGAATATATATACACATGCTCCTTTTGAATTCCCAAAGCCTTGTTTGATAAAGACCCTGATAGAGAGCTATCAAAGCTTGATGGTGACCAGGGGGTGCAAGTTAAAATCCCTGTGCTAGATTAATGCTGTTGGAGAGAATAGGAAGAAATGAGCAATTCTCAGCAGGGGAAATGGTGATTGTCGAGGGGTTCCTGCAGGTCAGCGTTAGATGGGGATGTTGCTCAGTCCATTTACTAGCAGTGGTGGCCGGGTCTCACTAGGAAGATGGGTGAGTTTGATGATAACATGGTTTTGTATTTGTTTTCAAGACCGAAAGGGAGTGGAGAGTAACTTTAACCAAGCTGGGAGTCTGGTGTCCTGATATGCACCTCTGACTTAAGCTGGCCCAGCTCTGCTACCAAGAAGTGCCTCTGGTTTGCACTCAAGGCCCTTTTGTTTGCAGGCAGTGAGGGAAGCAGACTGGGGAGGCTTGTGATGGAGCTGGACTGCTCATTCCCAGCTGCCGACAGTCTCCAACAAGTCGTGCTGCTTCGTCTGGCACATTCGGCTGCCATATGTCACCAATCTGAGGGCTGCGACCGTGAGTGCCCAAGTCAGGACAGCTTCCCAGCATAGGAGAGGGGGTTCTAATTAGTCTGCAGCCCTGCCAGGATATTTGTGAGAGGAAGTTAATTAGCAGAATCCATTTGGACAGCTTCCCAGGGAGGCTGGACTTGTGCTTCATCTTTTACACCTAGTCTCTCTGTTCCCCTGTCCTCCCATCCCCATGCCCAGCCCTCGGCAGAGCTGGCTGTCTGTATCCATCCAACCATCCATCATCATTGTCCTGCTCTTCATCTCTTGTTCTTAGACACATGTTAGGGCTCTTCCCATAGAGCACTGTTTGGGATCCCACTTTCCCCTGCTTCCCAGGCTCTGCACGTCAGGCAGGACCAGGCTGTGCCAGGTGTCCCCTTGGAGCAGAGATCTCAAGATCTTATTCTTCAGGCAATGCTGCCACAGCTCTTCTACCTTTGCTCCCTTCTCTGTTCCCCCACAGGAACTGTAGCTAAATTGAATTAGAGTAATTAACTTCTGGTCTCACTTTCAACTGAGTACTCAGGAGGAAGCAAAAGGAAGGGAAGTTAATTGAGATGAAAGAAGGTACCATCAAGCAACAAATTCAAGTTAACGTATGTTGGTGAAGCCCAGACAAGTGCTGCAGTGTTTGTAGTGGTCATGGGAAACCTGTGACATCTTATTCATAGACTTTGTGTCAGACTGTGCTCTGGATCTAGTGATGGCAGGGATTCTCCTCTCCAGAAGGGACTGTCAGGATCACATTATCTTGTCATTCTTCCCCAAATTTTCTTTGCACCATGTTGATAATTCCAACAGTCCTTCTCTGCCACCCACACCCAAAGGGAGGTGGTTAGCAGGGCAAAAGCAGGGGAAGTGTGAAAAAGAAAGCTCTCGGAAGCCTGGTATTAGGCAGGGATTTGGGAAGGCTGGGAAGATGTGAAAAGAACTTGAGAGATATGTTTTCTCTGGGATTAAGACCACAGAGTACATCTCGCTGTGGCTTTCAGCTGCCTTGAGGCTGTGCAGCACAGCAGCTTCAAAGAGGAGAGCTGGAAGAACAGAAGACTAATGGGAATTCCTATCCCACCACCCCACCTGTCCCACTGCTCTCTGAAAGGGAAAGCTTTGTGAAAACTCAGGATAAGCACTGAATTTTGGAGATACAGCCAGTTCAGAGGTCACCAGCAGCTTGGCTCCTGCTGGAGTGTTTGGGCTCCATGCAAGACCCTGAGCTGCTCAACCAGACTCGTTGCAGACACTCCCTCCTGTCCCATGCCTGCTCGTGCGTGAGCAAATAGTAGGGGATAAAACCTTGCATACATGCTCAGAGCATCTTTTCGCCTTCTCCTTTTCTTGGCGTATCATTGCTGAGCATCTCCTTCTTTAGAATGCAGTTAAACCCAATAAAATAATCATTATTGCTGCAATTATTTCCAAACAGATTAAATGTCTGCCATGTTCCCAGTTACGGTATAAACCAGGAGGAACTATAAACCATCTCGTGCATAGAAATGGAGCAGGGAGAAGGGAGGGATGACATTTCATCTGGCTTCCTCATGGGCCTCTGTAGTTACTGGGAACATTTGCATATTTTTAATGCAGTGCCTTTTTAATAAATTCCTCCCTCCAGATGCATTAAAAATGGTGCGCTTGCCTGAGCATCGCTGACGGGTAGGGAGTGTTACCAACTTCCAACTCGTATTTCAGCTGCAGAACAAATGTGATGGGGTACATGTGTGGTATTTTGTTGGGGGGTGTGGGTGGGGAGTGCAGGTGTGGAAGGAGGGCAGGTCTCTTTCTGCTTTGTCTACACCACCAGAGCACGACATCTGTTTAATTTGTGACCTTCTTGTTGTCTGACCTCCTTTGAACTTCACCAGAATTCTCCAGGGTAATATATTTTCGTTGCATTCAAGGGCAGGATTATTTGCTATTAAATTGGAATTCAGGAAAGAAGGAGACTTAAATTCTTCTCCTGACCCGTTAATCTTCCATGGAGTAAAAATATTGCCTGTAATTACAGGGTTTTCTCTCTTTTTTCCCCTTTTTTTTCTTTTTCTTCATTTTGGCTTGAGTTCAGGCCAGACCCCAAACTTGCACTTTAAGCCTCTTAAGGCAAATTCTTCTTTGCTGAGAGTGGGCCGTGCTGTTATGCTGCCCTGCCAGCACAGAGGCCCCGTGCCCTCTCCACTGCCACCAGCAATGCTGCTGTGGGGCCAGTGAACACAAAGGGAAGGGGGCAAACCAGCCCTGGGCTTCCATGTCTGCTGGGACCAGGAGCTTGACAACAGCTCCCACACAAGCCCAAGAAGGTTTGAACAATCCCAAGTCCATCAGGATGATGTTTGGGGTGTCTGCACACATAGTAAGGATGAGTATGCTCCCTTTGTCCTGCCACTGGCTCTCACTTAGACATCAGGAGGACGTCCTCATCATAACTGTTTCCCTGGTGCCATCAATGCCTTTTTTCTTCTACCCTTTTATAGAATCACAGAATCACTAGGTTGGAAAGGACCCACTGGATCATTGAGTCCAACCATTCCCATCAGTCACTAACCCGTGTCCCTCAGCACCTCATCCACCCGTCTTTTAAACCCCTCCAGGGAAGGTGACTCAACCCCCTCCCTGGACAGCCTTATCCTCTTGTTCACTTCTGCCCGCCCCAGTGGGGCTGCTTGGGAAGACGTTCATGTCAGTGTGAGGGTGGGCTGGCAGACAGGGTCCACAGCCATAACAGATCTTGCTCCGCTGCAGTTCCTGATTGGTGGGAATGGGTCACCTGAAATGGTGGTTTGTTCCTAGAAAATTTCTGGTTTCCTGAACGCTGCCATCTCTGCTCAGAAAAGTTGCTTTCACTTTTCTCCCAAGACACCTGAAAAGTGGAAGGTGTCCAGTCTACACCTGCTGTTATTCCAACCAAATGGCACAATTTCTGTCTTGGTGGACTGACACGATGCGAGGCAAGACCCCTAATTTGGAGGCAATTGGTTCTTCATGTCCTCTTTGGGCCAGGGGATCCCAAGTAGGCTCCCATCTCCAATGATGCATTGCAATTGCCATTTCTTGACTACTGAGGGTTGAGGAAGATTGCAGTATATCTCGAGAAAGGGTTTCCACCGTGAACTTTGCCTCTCTTGGAGCATTACAGCATCCTCACAAAGCTTAAGTCTCTTGAGGTTGGCTTGAAAACTGAGCGTTCTCATTGAGTTTTGTTCCCCACTCTTGTTGTTCCTGGTTCCTGGCCAGCTTAAGTGCCACTATCAGAGAGATGTTAATAAATCAAGAGGGCTACATTCCAGGGTCCTTTATGCACTGTATGCGTAATGGGTCTAATTCTACCTGGAAACCGAAGGCACAGAGAAGGCGTATCGAATCAAGAATAAGAAGAGCTTTAGTTAATACACTCCAGCAGGTTGCTTTCCAGTGCCCCTCAACCGACTACTTTATCAGCAGAACAGAGCACAAGAGAAATTGTAGATGAAACAAATGCATAAAATACATTAAGAGAGTAAGTAATGAGATCTGGGTGAAACTGCATCTTATGAAAACGTAATCTGCAGCTCAGTGTGCAAGGAGGAGGAATTTGATGGAATAGTGGGACTCTCAAGAAAGGAATGAAGGAGCACATTACAAACAGAAAAAGACAGCCAAGTGTGTTGTGCAACACAGGAAATGGTTAAATTAGGACGTAATGGGAAAGGTTATTTTAGTGTTCTCCTTTATGGCTTTTCATGTTAATGTTGTCTCATGGAGGGAGAGTGAGGGAGGGGGAAAGGGGTACGGGTGTTTGGGGAAAAAAAAAGGCAAGTAAATTGTATCATGTGCAAATTCACAAGTCCTTTCATCAGGAAAAACAAAGATGCAAGTGGAAGATATTGCTACTGGTATTGTGGTAAGACAAAGAGTCGCAGGGTTTGTGGCATTACCTGTGCGCACAGCAGCTCTGGCTTAGGCTGGACTTGAAGGCCGCAAGGAGTGTCCCATGCAGCACTCGGCCAGCACACGGCCACTGGCATTAGGAAAGCCCGGCCGTTTCTTAGGCCTGATCTAGGAAGCTTTGGGAGGACATGCTTTTCAAAGGCCTTCCCTGAGAACCATGTCCTGAAGTCCACTCAGCAGCACGACCCTCATGTCAGCCTCTGCTTGGGAAAAAATAAGTTTTCCTTCCTCTTCGGGCTGTTTTGTGGCTTCCTCCTCTCCCAGACCCCACTTGCCTTTTGCTGTCTAGCAGATCATGTCCTTTGGCTCCTTTTCCAGGGCACTTCGTGCGTGTCACAAAATCCACAAGATCTGAAGAAGGGAAGGAAAGGGAAAAATACAACTTAACAGCACAGACAGCGAGTTTATTATTTATAATGCTCAGCTGTAAGCAATAAACACAGGCACCAAATGTAAATTCTGCCACTTCCCTTACCCTCTCTATGTAATTCCCTGGTAAATTCACATCATTCACTGTCAGCCTTAATGTGTTTCTGTTTGTCTGAGCTGCAGATTTCTTTGTGTGATTCTTTTTCCTGAGGAAATAATCTCTCCATGGATGGTTCTCTTCTTCCATCCTCAGTCTTGTAAATTAAATTCATTTAAAATTCAAAGGGATGATATTCTGCTGTGATGATCTGTGTATCGTTGCAGGTCATAGTGCTGGACCGTAAAATAAAAGCCTATAACTCAACATTCATGAAGCTTTCTTCTCCCAGGAGCCAGCAATGCGCTGGGCAGAATCATCAGAGGGTCTGGAAAGGCGAGATGCCCGTTTCTTTATACCAGAGGGAGGTGGTCATACGTCCTGGCCTGTGGCATCCCAAAGGTGATCTAAGTGGTGTTTAAAAACCCAGCGTACCATTGCTTGCCCTTCCCAAGGCTTTAACTTTGCAGAGCAGTGCTTTGGGGAGTTCAGGGAAATCCAGGAGTGGGAATCCCACGGTTCCCTTGCTCCTAGTTGCCATCACGTGAACACTATGGTCCCAAGTGGCAGCAAAGCCAGGAGGAAAGACAAAAGATCCATATCCCATTTTCCTGTCATGGATCTGCTCATCAGACTGATGTATTCCAGGGGCACAAAACTTGATTTCTCTGGACCGGGGTGTGTGTGTGTGTGTGAAAAATTGTATTTTCAAATTTCCCCATATCTTTAAAACAGCAAAAACTTCTGTCAGAATCACCCAAGACAATTTTCTTCAATGTTTCATTTTCCTGTTTTCTATTAAAGTGAAAGTTAAAGGAAAGATTGAGGAGAACAACCTCACTTAGGTTTGTAATGAGCTGGAAACATTACTGCTGTCGAAAAAGGCTCCACTCCCACAAAATCCGTTCAGCTGGGAATACCAAGGAGTCCTTGGCTCCTCCCACTCCTGAGCACAAACACGCAGGTACAAAATCCACTCCGGGTTTTGCGAAGCATCTCTGGATTCTCCCGTCCTTGGCACTGGGCAATTCAGTTAACCTGGGCGAGAGGCACAGGCGTGTGGCATCCATTTTGTGGAGAGATTGTGGAGAAAAGACTGGGTTTCACCCAGGCTCCCACTGCAGTGGGGTGAGGTTTTCTGGCTGAAGAGCCATGGGATTTGCAGCCATTCCAGGCGCTGTGGATGCTGTGTCCTGAAGGGAGGGAAGGCCGGTTCCCGCTGCCCTCCCTCAGCTGCTGGCGGCCATGTGACCAGACAGCAGCGAAACGTGGCTCTGATGTGATGCAGTGTGACTGACTTTAAGGTTTCTTCACAGCACGACCAATCTGTAATGGTTTTGTTTCAGTTTCTTAATGAAGACTGTTCAGTCGTGCTCCTCATACATCATCTCTGCGATGGTTCCTTTGGTGTGGTTGGTGCTTCAGTGGTAATTTTGTAATTTATGAGACTCTTAGTGGCTTAATTATGCTGTCAGCTCCATCTGTCACTTAACTGATATGAGGAATGATGGGATGCCATTAGTCAGCTAATAGTTGCTGTAAAGAGTATTGTTTTATGCCGTTAAATAGCAAGAACATAAACAGGTTTTGTTCCCCAATATCCATGCTTGCTTTGGTAATGATATTTAAGAGACCGTTCTTGACATCTGTCCTTCTACCTAAAAAAGTGCAGGAGGAAATAAGAGGGAACTTTCAGCAACCACTCTAATTAGATTTACCATCAAGACAACGATCATTTGACTTCATTTTTTTTCTATGGTGGTGGAACATTTTATTTGAATCTTGGGGCCTTCCTTGCTTCTTATCTTGATCTCTCATGATCAAGGCAAGAATGTGGTGTTTTCATCCTCATGAGGTCATTACTGGGCTTGCAGAACTTGCACCCAAGCCCCTCAGGTCCTTTAGCATCTGCCCTCTTTGCATGGCCATGAAGTATTGTTCATTTAATGGACAGAGAGCTGAGGAATAGGATAGTGTGAATTAGATCTGCTGGAGGACAGAGACACTTGGTTTCCGTTTTAGATGTCAAAGTTAAAAATTTAAAACCTATTAACTCCTCTCAGTTATTCTTTAACTCTGGAGCTACCTAACTTTCAGCACTAAAGATTCTCGGGCCCCAGTATTCCTGCTCCTGAGCTCATCAAACGTGGTTTCGGCCCCAGCAGGACTTGGCAGCTCTGAGCCTCACCTGAACTTTTGCACAGCTGGCAGCTTTGGCAGGATGCTTGGTGCCCATGGATGATGGGCAGTTGTGGTGGGTGAAGGACTGGTAGGAGGGAACTGGAGCCACAGAAGACTGTGCACCTTCCTCAGTTCTGCTGTTTTAATCCCACACAGAGCTGTCCCACCCACCCTCATGCTTCCATTCCCACTCATCCCACATCTGATTTGGTTTCTGCAAACCTCACCTTCACCCCACCTGACAGCATTTGCTGCACCGAGCCAGGAGAAACCCTCCTGGTTCAGCTGTGTGGTGTTTCCAGCTTTTTCATTTCCAAAAGGTGCTTAAGGAGTGCCCAGAACCAGAGGCACGAAACCTGGTGCCTGATGGGTTAAGTAGGCAGCACCCTGCATGCACAGTGATGCTCTGTGCAACGAGGCCATGAGCCCCTTTCCCAGGATACATCAGGGCCTGGAAAGAGGCAAATTGCTGAGAACACACTGTTCAGTTCTTTTGGATGGTGCCCAGGTTTCCATTAAACTGCCACAACTCTTTGGCGTGACCTACATCCTCTTCCGCAAGGGGTTAATGCACGTTGGCTGCTGGTCACTCTGCCCAGGATAAGCAGCCATCAATCAGCAGGGATCTGCTGCAGTCACACCGTAATAAAACTAGAGAGATTATTTGCTACTGTGTCATTCATAATAAATGTATCCCAAAGTGCTTTGTAGAATTAATTAACAGGCAAAGGAGAGAGAAATTAAGAGCTGGAGCCTAGGAGTAAAATCCAAGGCTTGAAGTGACATGTGGAAATACCTCCTGGAGACAATGTCTGCAGTGGGTGGCAGTGTGTGCCATGGAGTGGGGTGCTCAGATCCCCCTAGGTGGCCAAGTGAGAAAAGCAGGTGAGGGTTTGGCCCATGAGCGTGTTGTCCCCTGTGTCACTGGTGACAACAGAGGCTGCAGGTCAGTGCAGGCGTGCAGAGGAGAGTGTGGGTCCTCCTGCCAGCCTTTTTTCTTCATGGAACCACTGCTTCCTATGTGCCCCAGTTTCCTTCACAGCAGGCAGAGACTGCTGCGTTTTGCAGGACACCACGTGGACATCAGTGGCTGTAAAGTACACAGCAGTATCCAGGTGAAAGCACTCCATAAACCCAGATTTTATGGGTTATTACTATTTATGGGAACATGCCACTTGGGGACTATCCCTCCATAAAAACGTTGCAACGCATCAGGGTCAGCCCAAGATCATGAGCTGCCCTTGGTCATGGCAAGCAGGGAGCCAACAGAGAAAGAAGGGAAGAATTTGCTGTGTTTCTAAGGAGTATCTGTTTGCCCCCAGTTCCTCCCGGCACGGTTCAGAAAGCCTTGGCAGGCCACCAGCACTTTCACGTTCTGCACTGTTCATGGAAGTAGGTGGAGAAAGTGAGTGGTGTTAACAGTGCTGCACAGGAGCAGGCTGCATGCATGCTCAGCCTTATCAGGCACTGGAGAATCCACTTGGGAGCAAGGCATTTGATTGCCCTTAGTGGAAGGAAAGGCTCAGCAGCAGGAAATTCGCTTCCACCAGCGTTACTGCTCACCAAGTGGGTTACTGTGGGATGTGACGCGCCCAGCCCTAGGGCAAGGGTTCTGGTTACTGGGACAGACCAAGACTTGCCTTCATTAGCGGTGGGTTCAGATGCACCTTATGCTGCAGCAGAGCCTGGAGCTGCTGCTGAACCCGTGCTGGGCATAAGTTTCATGCTCAAAGCATGACCTTCAGCCCCAGGGTCCTGGCAGCCACCATTCCCCAAAGGTGGGGGGTGTTGCTTGGGCCTGGGAACAGGATGAGTCCCATGCAGCCCTGCTGAAGCAGCTGTGCAAGGAAGCATGGGTCCTCCAACCCTCATTCTCCCTTTGTTAAATCACAGTGCTATAAAACAAAATGTCAATTTTCTTTTTAAATGTCTTTTATGGCAGATTTGATGTGGCTTGGCAGATTGATAGCCCTGATGACTGGCGGCTCTCATTTATCCTCACTACGCGTGTGTCAGGCTTGCAGGATTCCCTGGTGCAGGCAACCTGATGAGGAAGGAGAATCGGGAGGGGGCAATGGGCCAAGGAGGGGATTATGACACTCAGTCAGCCCAGGCACTGTCCACGTTGCTGCACTGCAGGGCTGGTTCGTGGCATCTGCATGCTATCAGGCTGACTTTCTTCACCATGAGAGTGGTGAGGCACTGGAACAGGTTGCCCAGGGAAGTTGTGGTTGCCCCATCCCTGGAGGTGTTCAAGGCCAGGCTGGATGGAGACTTGGGCAGCCTGATCCAGTGGGACATGTCCCTGCCCATGGCAGGGGGCTGGGACTAGATGATCTTTTAAGGTCCCTTCCAGTGCAGACTATTCTGTGATTCTATGACTTATCCAACACAGCATGAGCGCCATTCCTTGCAGTCAGCAGCTGGCTCTGAACGTACCCATGCCACTGTGGCAGAGATCGACCCTGGGCTAATTAAGAAGGACCCTAACGAAGGTTGCAAGCAGACCACATTTCAGATCGTGCTTCCCTTAGATCCCACAAGCCCCGTCCTAACCCCTGTCCTTCTCTTTGTGAAGGCCTACATGCCTGCAAACTCTCCCCAATCTTCTGATGGAGTTGTGTCCCCTAATGAGATCCATCCAGCCTCCGCAACAGCTGAATGATGCCAGGCTTTGTGGGGGCAGTCAGGAAGGTCTCACTGTCACAGGGCAGCAGAGCAGTGGGCAGAGCTGCACAAACACATCCCTTGCCAGGCACATTGGTGTGGAGGGGTTTTCTGTGTCTATGTGGAGCGTTTCCCTGCAAGTGGGGGTCTTTATCCATTTTCGACCTCATATAGTCTGTGGAGCTGACAGCCCAAACAGACCCCCTGTCCTCCCATTCTAACCCATCAGGGCACTAGACCAGTGAATGCTGCCTGTAGGGGCTGGGCAGTGCTGCAGCACTTGAACTGCCTCCCAGCCTTCTCTGGCATATGTGCATCTTCTTTTTGTCTCCTCCATTTATTTTTCCCCCTGTGGGTTCAGAAGGAGAAGAAGAAAGCAGGAAGCTGAAATAGCAGAGTCCCTGCAGTTGCAGGCTGTGGGTAGAGATGGCCCTGTCTGTTCTGCTGACTTGGTGCTTCCACCAAGTGAGAAGGTACCCAGGAGCTGGCAGAGGGAAGGGTGGGAACAGCCCTGCCTTTTGTGCTGAACAGAGTACTATTAGCATAACAAAGACAAAATTTTTCAGTGTCCTGTAGATAAGCTCAGAGATGCAGAAACAGCAAATGCAGCCCCAAGTAAATATGTTCTTTTCTCTCTTTCCTCATCTGTTCTTTCCTCTTTTCTTCCCTAACTTTGTTACCAGACTTCATAGCACCTCCAACACACACCAGCTGCCAGCAGTGTCCAAAATAATCTAAGCAGGTTTATCTGTGCTGCTGTGTACTCCCCTCCCTGAGAGGATGCTCATGGAAACACAGAGCTCCTCCGAGTGAGAGTGCCAGCTGGAGAGCCAAAACCTACCGTATGGGGAAAGGAGGAGGAGAGGATGGTCACGCATTGGCCAGTGAGGATGCGATGAAGGCCGTCCTGGCAAGGGGGTCCAGGTTGTTGGCCAGATTGGCCCACTCTTCAACCGATACGGCACAGTGGGAGTCAAGGATGTGATGACTCCAAGACAGACTGCCAGTAGATAGCTTTGCGCAGGGGTTGCCAGCCGATGGAGGTGTTGCTTCAAGCTGGGCAGTTGTGCACCCAGCAGTTCCTCTTCCATCCACCATGGCTATCTTTCATCGCAGTCCTTCCCTCAGAGGGTGAGCTATGAACAAGAGGTCAGATTCCACTCCTTGCTGCGGAAAACACAGTCGTGTCAATTATTCATTTAACACATTCTTTGGCAGCAGTTGCTCAATTCACTGTGAAACAGGGTGAGAAAGCAGAAAACAAAGGAGCTATTGTATAATTGAACTGCATCTCTTCAGTACAGCACGCTTTAAAAATGGCACTTTCTCTCCAAAAATTCTAACAGGATTATTTTTTCCAACAGCCTAATTAAAAAAACTCAAAACCCCAGCATCTCTCATTAAATACTTAGCAGCGGTGAACCCTCAAGTTTTAATTTCTTGACTTAAACGCTTTTCTTAGGTGACTGGACGCAGCCAGTGTTTGACCTCAGACATCTCAGTCACAATGCTCTCAGGGTTTGGGAGGACAAGGCAATGCTTCCCAGGGCTGCAGACACTGCTGAAGCTTTGGTTTCATCTGCAGTCTGGCTCTGGAGAAGCTCTGTCATTAGGAAAGACTCACCTACGCTCCCCTATTGATACCAGGGACTCTCAGTGTTAATTTTAGTGCCTGTGCAGTGGGGGAGAGCAGCCAAGCTTTGTGGAGTCCATATCAAATGGACTCCAGTGGGTTTACTCTTTTTCTTTTTCTTTTTTTCCTAAAGCAAAGTATAAATACCAACCTTCACTGCCTCTTCTAAGGGGAGGAGGATTGGGCTGCCAGGTGAGCAAAACTACAGAAATAGTCTATTCCTTGTTGGGCCTTTAATGAAGCATTTACAAGATCAAACGGGAAGAGGTGCCCTCCCACGGCCTTCTTAAAGCTGTAATTAATTGCAAAGTAACTAGCATATAATTGCTTTCCCAAGAGCACCCTAGAGAGCGGGGTGATACCTTGACAAAGGTGCTAGAGCAAGCGAAAGTTAATTAACATTAAGAATTAAGTGGCTAATTGCATTGTTCTGACAGTACAGCTCACCCTCTAGTCGAGGTGGTGTTGGGAGAGTTATCCTGGCACTGGCCTGGGGCCGTTTCTGGCCACATCCTTCCATGTAGGCCAAGTCCACATGGACATGTTGAGTCAGGCGGTGCTGGTGGCATCATGGTATCTGTGATGACCCAAAGGACAATCTTGCAAATGAGATTTCACTGTGGCAGACAGGCTTGTCTGGGTTTTGGTGGGTCGGCCCCAGTTTTTGGTCCTCCACCTCCACAGGGCATGCGGCAGAGTTGATGCTGTGGCTGCTTCTCAGCCAGCAGCAACATTAACACCAAACAGTTGTGGTTAAAGTAGAGAGTAGAGGACACACCAGTCACCTTCCCACACAATAACCCTTGTGACTCCCAATTTCCTTGCAAACCTTCACCTATTCTAGGCGACTGCAATGAGCCAGAGTGATCAGGAGCTCCAAAGTGTCAAAGGGCTCAGCTGCCTGCTCCTAACAGGATACAGCTGCTTCAGCCTTCCCATTGCTGAGACAACAAGAAGTACGTGTGTGAGATTCCCTGATCCCAGGGTTTAGGGTGTTATAGGGAGGTGGGTGTCAGTGCTGTACTGTTAGGAGCTATGAGGATGCTCAGAGCTTGAAACAGCTCTTGAGTTCCAGAAAGCATCTGCATGACCTTTGGAGAAAGGGCAAGGGTGCCCCCTTACATAACAGTGGCTCTGAGCATGGGCCTTCTGTGTGGAGGGATGACCTGGGGCATGCCAAGTTGGCTGGGATGAGCTTTGATCAGTCAAAGAGGAGCATGGGTTTCAGCTGAGGATGTATTGCCTGCTTCCTCCCCTGCCGATCCACTCAGCGGGAGTTGCACGGAGCAGCTCTGTCCATGGTGTTGTCTCTTGATTTCCTAGATAAAACAAAAGCATGAGCTAGAAAATGCCTGTGCAGGTGAGAAGGTCTTGGTTAGGGGGTGGTGAAAAGGAAATTCATCCTGGTGCCAAGCGCGAATGGCAGCTCAGTCAGTTTCACACTGCAAACTGCTTTCCACTGTTTGATGTATAAGGATGTGGAGAGATGGCCTGCAGCTCCCTTCCAGTCTGTTTCATTCCCGTTCGTATTCAGGTCCCTTTGGAAGCAATAATATACTGAGCCCTGGTGCTTTTTATAGCTGGGACTTGCATTCCTGCTGCTGCAGGGGTCTCACGAAGGCCTGAGTGCAGTACTTCACTTTAGCAGCACTGTGGTTGCATGACATGGCTCATAGCCCACTCACAGCACTGCAGGGTCATAAACTGCGAGGAGAAACTGCGAAGGCTTCGTGGCTTTCCTCCTATCTATGAAAGACCAAGGCATCACCAGCTCCGTAGGATCCTGGCAAGGAGAGGGTGGATGGCTCTGAGTCCTGCTGAGAGATGCAGACTTTTCTCACATAACATGGTTTGTAGCAGTCAAGCAGTACACTCAGTGTGCGTTTCTTTGAAAGCCGCCTCCAGAACAAGTGGGGATGCCTTGCTGGACACTGGAAAGATCTTCATCCAAACCTTGGAGTCTTGATGGCTCTGGATATGTGAGCAACACTGGATTTATTTTACCTAAGGTCACATGTACTTGACTGAGCTTATCCTGCCCTCTGTTGCTGCTGCTGCTGCTCCCAACCAGACAATCCCCTCTCTGAAGGGCACATCATGCCTCAGCCAGCAAAATGAAGGTTTTTCCAATACCATCTTCTTGAGCTGTTCAATTCTTCATCCTTTGTCTTCATTTTGGCCCTTCCTGTGTTCCGTGCATTTAGCTGCCTCCTGGACTGGGTGACGCCTCCCTCAGCTCAGAGATCCCACCTTTAGTCTAGTGGGCTCCCTTCTGTCCAGTCTTTAATTTCTCTTACTGAGAGTTTACAGTCCAGCACTGGGTGCTAATGGCTGCCTCCTCTGCCTGTGACCAGGCTGCCTGAAAGCTCTGATCTGTAGCTCATTTTGTCATGTTAAGCACTGTAGGGACAGAAAAACTGCTCAGGCCTTCAGGGACGGAATCTTAGCTCTGTCTGGGAATGTTTTTGATGAGACCAGACACATTTTCATGGCCTGAGCATTAGCATCCATGAAGGCAAAGGTGATGGGGGAAGCCTGGTTCTCCCCAGTACCTTGCACGCAGCCTAATGTGTGTTGAGGTGCTGCCATGGGTAAGAGAGACCACGGATCCCCTCTCAGGCACCAGGAGGGGTGTTGCCATCTAAGCACAAGTCATTTTCAGTGAAGAGGGTTTATGAGCCTATTTCTTAGATAACAGCGCTTGCCTTAACCTCTCCCCTGACTCTTCTCCCTCTGTTATGTTACTGTTAATTCTGGGGATATTTCTTCATCTCATGACAGTCTGAACGCAGCAGCGAAGGTAATAAACACAACATTAGCTGTGCTTTGTCAGGGTGAACGAGTCTTCCCTGATAAAGAGGTGCTGGGACCCGGCGAGAGGCATTGCTCTCCTGGGCAACATCTTCATCATGTACGGCTCTGAGTCATTCCCTCCTGCTCAGGAGCCACTTTTGCTGCCCTAAGTCTGGGTGAAACGGTGATGGCCTCACTCCCCAGTTTGCCGCAGCAGGAGACGACCAGACTGGTGCTGTGGCAGAGGCTCTGTCTGGGTCTGGGGGAGGTGGAGATGGGAGTGGAAGAACAGGAGGAATCAGGTGTGATTCCCAGTAAGCCCAAGGGAGCCCTTGGTTGCTATAGCGATAGATGGGATGCTCTAATTGGGCAGAGTTGGTCCTTAATGTGTGGGAAAAGTGATGTGAGAGACTCCATCAGTCAAATTGAGGATTTGGTGGTGGTTTGTCTCTCAGGTTACAGTTCCTTATCTCCAAGGGGCATGTGAAGTTCAGGTCCGGGTGGATGGCTTTAAGGAGGTCCCTTTAGCCAGATCCCCAGAAAGCAGCGATTGAGTCTGTGCTGAGATGAGATACCTCCCTTCATTGCCAAACCCTCACCTGCTTGTTGCCCTGACGCCAAGGTGGGCACAGCAGAGGGCCCAGGAGACAGAAGAGCATTAAGATCTGATTCACTGGTGGAAGAGCAAAAAGTCCATGTTCCATTTTCACTCAAACGTGCCTGTGAATGCAGACATGCCTGTGAGCTGGGGAGATGGGGCCGTTGGTCAGGGTGGCAGCTGCTGTGCTCCTCGCCGTGCCCTCTGAGACAGAAAGCGGCAGATGGGTGGTGCAAACAAATCACTCTGTGGCACAATTCTCCTTGTGCCACCAGAAACCATTGGCCTGCCCTTAGACTGAGACAAATTCCCTGTCCCATGCCCTTCCTCTTCCAAAACATTCTCTCTGAGCACCCTCCTGCCCTTGCTGTCTCCCAGTCACATCTCACCTACCACAAGTGAGTTAATGCTGAAATGGGGAGAATAAAGCACGTCAGGCTGGAGGGGAGAGGAGGCTGCTCTGTCATTTGGCCTCTTGCATTCCCACTGTGGATGTGAAATATCTGCCCAAAGGGGCCTAATCTAGTGGTGCACCAGAAATGCTTTCAGGCTGTTAGGTAGCTGCCCGACGTGGTATTACCCCAACAGCTAATTAAACTGGTGCCCATCCCAAAGTGATGAGCTTGCAGGGAGACTGTGGTTCTGAAAGTGATTGATGTTCTATGGCTTATCAATTTTCAATCTCAACACAGCAAGATATTTATCAGGCTGCAGAGAACAAACACTAGTAATGTCTAAGGGGGGAAGACTTTAATGGAATCCATTGCAGATCACCAATTTCTGTTCCCCTGGGCTCATTCCTTTCCTCTGCTTTCAGTTGTTTTCTTTTTTTGAAGCTTATTTTCCTTTTTTTAGCATATGGCGGTCAATGACAGAAAGAGGTTTTAATTTAAAATGCTGCTTGCCTTCATCTCCCCCGCCCTCTTTCCCTTCCTAGAGGTTTATGCATTTATTTGGATAAAAGGTTTTAAACAATAAAGAACCGTCTGCAGTAATTTGTGGGGATAATAGATGGTCCTGGGAGGAGGCCTAGGCTGAAAAATTTCCTTCTGCAGAATTCAGTCCTTGTCATTTAGTTATTTTATTAGGAAAGAAAAAGAAGGAGGGCAAGAGAGTAGGAGAGAGAAGAATACAATTACTGGGCTGAATTATTTGCTGGAATAAATCCTCCCGGTTTTATTGAGCAGAATCGGAGTCTGGTCCATTCACACACTTGCCCTCAGGTCAAGGCCATGCAATCAGCGCTGAGGGCTGCCAGGTAATTTTACCAAAGTCACCTCAATGGGAAATAGCACAGTGGCTCCATCCCTGAGAAGTCAATTGGATATAGGTTGGGTGAAAAACACTCTGCAGCTTTCTCCGAGGGGGCCTGGAAAAAAATTGCCTGATGCGCAGGAGCAGCCCCTGGCATGGGATCCAACGAGGCCAGGCTGAAATGTGTCTGCAGTTCAGGACTGGACCCACACTTGCCATTTAAAAACTGCTTTAGGTTACAGGTCTGTTCCCCAGTGCTCATTAGTACGCCAGGAAGAGATATTGTAATGAGTGCGCTGGCTAAATCACTAATCAATAGCTAAAGGCTTAGCTGATTCTTCTCAGCTGCAGCGCGTGATGGCCTTGAACACCTTCACTGATGGCTCCGCTGAGCACATGCTGCTCCTGCCTGGAACACGCGTCCGAGAGTGACTGATCACTGATAAACAGCGTGTAAATGAGGACCGCCTGAATAACTGTTTTTTCATTTCACTGCCTAACCAGAAAAAAATGCAAAGTGAGATTTCTTTTTAGGAATAGCTCAAAATAGAAAGTTTTTCAGCTTTTTCTTACCGCAAAGGATCTTGCACACATGACCCTCTATGCCTTCACAAAGCCTCTGAGGTGAAATGGAAGGATTGTATAATCCAAAATAAAACAAATTCCTGCATCTTTTGTTTTAGACTCATTTTCCTCACTTTGGAAAGCATTTTAAAAGTTAAATTGAGGCAAATGAAATCTTTGAGTAGTGTTTCGAATTGAAATGGTTTTATTTTCCTGTTCTGGGAGTAAAAGATTTTTTTGAAACCACGTGCAAAAATCTTCTGGCACAGAGCAGAAAAAGCCCGTTCTATCAGTCATTAAAGCTGGCTGAGGGAGTCTGAGATCACCGTGTTCTTCGAGCACACCTGTCATTCCTCCTACAGTTCTGTCACTAGAAAGATTATATGATTGTAACCCGCGTGTGAATCTGACCTCCAAGAATATTTACCTGTGGACAGTTCGGCATTTCCATGGGCTTTCTAGATTCATCAGGTTGGCTGTTGTCTCCTCCCACAGAGTTTCACCTCCAGAACTCAGGAAGTGGCGCACACTGAATGCAAACAGGATCTGTATCCACTTTATTTGCACCTGCTCAGATGTCTGTGTGGATATTTTATTCTTTTTTAATGGTAAATTTGGGTTCAGCTTATAAAACTAGGCCCTAACTGAGCAAAAGAAGTTTCAAATACCCTAAACTAGACTAGCTCGCACCAGGCTTTAAGCCTATTTTGCATTAAATCAGGTTTTCTCCATAAATGAGACCTTCACTATAATTGCTCTGGAACAGCTTATTCTAATTTCTGTGCCTCTTTAGTTCTGGCAGTTGCCTCCAGCGAAACACTGCACACAGACACACCGTGGTGGCAGCAGGGATGCTCAGCAGGACCGATCTCACAGGCATGAGTTTTCCTCTCTTCTGCTCCCATCTCGGAGCTGACCAGCTCCTCACCTGCCTTAGTAGAAACCTGCATGGGGGGATTGTGCCCTGGCCAGTGTCTCCCCTGACGAGTTATGAACCTCTCTCCTCAGTGTCAGGGTGGTTCTCTGTGTCTGTGAGCCTGGTGGATCAAGTCTCTGCAGCCACCAGTCCTTGCTGGGGTGACAGCAGACAGGTGTAGGATGGGAGGCTGGGCGAGCGAGATTGAAAAACGAGTGCTTTTTGATTCCAGTAGGTGAAAAAATCCTGTGTTCTTAACTGGGTGGATTTTGCATGTCCAGACAAACCCAGTCTCACCTTGTACACTGGGAATGGGTTTTCATGGCTCTTTATGCACATCAGGGCCACCGCACAGCATTTCTTGGCACGCTCTAGCCCTTGCTCTGAGCACCCAAACCTGCCCCTCGGTGTGGGAGTGCAGTGTGTGAACCCAGCTCTGTGCACCCAGGCACATCTGGGCACACACACATCTGGGCAGCTGCATCCCACTCCTGGTCTCATGCCCTCTCGAGGTCAGAGCACTCCCAGGACATGGGCCAGGCTGTGCATTCCCGCGCTGTCTGCATCTTCTGCCTTACAACCACGACGGCTGCGGGGGGCAGAGATTAAACACAGTATCTGCTGGAGGTATTCCCTGTTGCACGGATAAGAAGAAGAGCAAATACTGGCGATGCAGTAATCCGTGTGGTAAACAGCACCAGTAAACATCCTCAGCAGGAATGCGCTGGCAGGATTTCTGCGCCCAACACATGAATGGTGCCTCTGGTGCAGGACTTGGGGTGGCAGCTGTGGTTCTACCTCTATGTGCACCACATACAGACCCCGAGTCCATGTGGTGGGGACAACCTGTAATAATCCAGGAGGGCAAACCTCCCGGAGGCAGCAGAATAAATCAGCTAGTACAGCGACTTCCACCACAGTTTAGTGATCACAGCTGGTCTCTCAGAAGGAGTTCAGAGATAATTCCACCTCTGCATTGAAGACTTTGGATGACTGTTAATGAATTTAAATGATGGGGATTTTCTTTTCATGCTTCATTGCATATGCTCCTCACATTAAGATGCTAATTAAGAAAACTTCAGCCCAAGCTGGGAATGATGCAGACACTGAGCAAATTGGAGCTGAGGCAGCGTCTTTGGGGCTGCTCAGTGGGACTTGTTATGGGGGTCTGATAAATTATTTGCTTCCATAGGTCTGCTAGGCACAGGTCACAGAGTGAGTTAAGATTTGCTGTGGCGCTTGTGTCTTGATGTCTTCTTTGAGCCCATTGGGATGTCTGAGGGCAGTGAGGGATGCTCAGGCATCGGGACATGCTCTGGCAACTGGGCTGTCAGCGCTGAGCAGGGATGTGTGCATGAGCAGGACAGAGGAGGGGGCCCACCTCAGGGCACAGGACAAATCCCTCCAGGGCTGATGGATAAAAAAATCACCCTCACTGGCTGGGCAAGTCCCTGAGCTGCAGGTTGCTGGAATTTCTGAGATATTTGAGATAACACCACAACACGTTTGTGCTTTTCTGCTGTTTTCCCATGTAGCAACTCTGGAGACGTGTGTTCTGGCCTGTGGTAAAGGTGATCTTTTTTCAGGGGATTCAGAGCAAGGTCTTGACTGGAGACAGCACACACTTTCTGTCTGGACGGTGCTTCCTAGCGGCCTGGGGCTGATACAACTCACCACCAAGCATGCCCTTTGTAAGAAGGGTTTGGCACCGGGATGTCTTGATGTTCTGGGTGGGAAATCTCCCCTCCGATGTAGACAACCCTGCCGGGACATCATGACAGTGGTGACTGAGAAGGTTTGGCCTGAGCTAAAGTCTGCGATCGCTTCTTGAAGTCAAGGGGAGGGCAAGAGAGAATAAAAGGTTTATTCATCGTGAAACCTATTAATCTAATCCTAGAACAAATTTACAAATTCTAAAATGGATTTGCAGAGCCAGCGGAAAAAAATTGATTTTGTTAATCTTAACAATGACTCCTCAGCAAAAAGTGTGGTGCTTTCCAGAGCAGCTTTGTGTTTGGGGTAGTTCAGTGGGAGATTGTTCCAGCAGGCTGCCCAGGGCCCATCTTAAAGAGGGTATTGCAAATGCTAATTCTTCCTCTGGAATGCTGTGCTTCAGCCGGGGAAGCTCTGCTGCTGTGCTGCTGTGTGAGATGATTTCTTACACTTAACCACTTAACTGCTGCTCTACTTTCTAGTGATATCATGGCAGAAAATAGCTGTAATTGCAGATGATTTCTGAAACAGTGACAACACTCTTAATGGCAGTAATTGGCTTCCAGGCTTTATAACCAGGTCTCTATCCGCATGCACCATGAGACTTCAGTTGAAAGAAACAAAAAAATTGGTTTGCCTGAAAACATGCAGGATTTGGAGATATTCTCCCACAGCTGCTGGGAAAGGGCACAAGGAGATCCCAGGGGATCTGGGCTCAGGGAGGATGAGAGAGCCATGAGATGTGGGAGGGAATACAGCCACCAGCCCAGCAGTGCACTCACCCCCAGTTAATGTCTCCTGAAGGATACAGGGCAAGGAAGTCACCAGGAAAGGGATTGAAGATCTGCCAATGTGGAGGGAGCAAACCAGGAGACAGAGAATCAAGGAGGCGTGCAGCCGAAATCTTGGATCTGGCTCCAGGTCACTGAACCTCAGGAGAATATTGGAAGGGAATGTCACCTTCCCCAGTTCACATCCAAGTTTTGGGTACAGCTACCGTCTCAGGTTCTCTCCTACAAAGGAGAAAAGGCTTGTGCAGTCACTTCAGAGAAGCTCATTAAAGGTTTTCAAATTATCTCTGGTTTTGTGGCATCCATCAAAAAACTGGAACAGCAGAAAACAAGGCTGGCTGGAGGAGTAAGAAGCATGTTTTGCAGTGGAGACTCCCAGCTTATTAAACTTAGCAAAGTAGAAGTTGAGTGGGAACAGGATCACTCTATCTGTTTATATCATACTGAATAGCATCACGAAGGGAGAAAATTGGGACAGGAGGAAATGGGCATAAATACATTTCAGATGGAAATTTTAAAAGGATTCTGCTGTGAGAGGTGGGAGGTGGTTGTCTTTGGCCATGATGACCTACAGGAGAGATGTAGTATCGGTTCTGGCCTCCTGAGCAACATGTGGTACCATACGGTGCCAGAGACAGCAGACATCGACGGAAGGAAACATGTGGCACAGCAACATAGGCTTCTGCTGGGGAGACAGTTTATCTCAGTGATGAAAATCCAGGACCCAGTTGGTGGCGGAGAGATGGAGAGAATGTACACATGCGGCTGCACGTGTGACAAATCAAAAGGGACACGATAAATTAGGAAAGGGAAACATTTATTTTCTAGCTTTTGAATGTGCTTCGCACCCAGTTGAGAAGAAAATTAATTCATTCATTAAATCCAGTGGCTGCATCGGGCGGAGCAGCAGCCATGGATTGCAGGAGAGCTGCTGGCAGCTGGGAGCCAAGTGGGCCCACAGCCGTGGGCACGGCATGGCCACGTGGTGAAAGCATGGGGGAAGCTGAGCTCCCAGCCAGGAATCCCAAGGGGGAAATTTGTCTAAATCAAAGATAAGTTTACACAGTTTTTTTTCCTCTTTGCTACAAAACTACACACGGTGTCTCAGATTTTTGGCTCCTGTGATGTCTGTATCAGCTTCCACCTTTTCCCTTCCTGTTTTCAGTCTCAAGAGAGACCACGCCGTGTGCTGGCTGCTCATGCCTGGGGGTTATTCCTTCTTCAAGGGAGGCTCTTCTGGTTGTGCTGGCACAGCAATGAGAAGCACTTCCCCAGGGCTTTATGAACAAAAAACCACAAGCTGTGAAAAGAACGAGCTGTGCCCTCTACCTGGGCTTGGAACTGGCCATGTCCCCACGTGCCCTGTTTGGGAACACAGGGAAGGCAACATGCACCAACATGACCCGTCTCACATTGGCTTCAGTGAGATTCCAGCACTCTAAATTATGCACTGGACTTCTGAGCACACCTCTCCCAGCCTGATGCTCAGCAGCCCTGCTGGCTACCTCTCCTCCCTCCTGCAGCCCTGCTCCCAGCCCACACAGGTCCCACATCTCTGGATCCACATTGCGCTGTGTGGCGAGCATAGCACTCTCAGTGATCTCCAGGCAATCCAAGCTCCGTAGTGGATACATGCATCTTACTGGGCTTTACAGCTTTCTGGAGGTGAGGGATTGGGATTTACTGATGCATAGATTGCCCTGCGGTGTGTTGCGTATTGTGTTTATTTGGAGAGTAATGAATTGCACAGATGCCTGAAAACCAGTATCTCGCATGTTATTCAAAGGCCACCTACAGTCCACAGCCCATGTCCCAGCCTCTTGTCAACTGGATCCAGGCCAGAGCATGGGCTGAAGCAGCCCGAGTGCCAATGACAGCTCCTGTCCCACTGTCAGGAGGTGGCTGGTGCTCACGTGCATCCTTGTGCTTCATTCTGTATCAGACAGGATGGTGGTGCCTCACCTGGGAGGGGTCCATGGGCCAGGGCATGACACACGTGTTCAGGATTGCACCGCCGCAGCAGCTGGCCTCCCTTGCAGCCCTGGGCTCAGACCTTCATGCCCCTCTGTGGGCATAACACAAACCACTCCAGCAAGAGGCCTTGAGGTTAGTGGGGTGCAAAGAGTGGCACAGCTTCCCGCTAGCTTGAGACTCCGGCTCTTGGATGGCTGACACCAGCCGGGAGCTGCACAAGGCAGGGTGGCTGGATCTGCACAACACAGGGAAAAAAGCACTTTGGAGAGTTTGCATCTTCCACCAAGAAAGCCTCTTGTTGGTCAGAGGTTCACATCTGCAAACAGTGACCTGGTTTTTTTGCTGTACTTTGGATTCCTTTCACATAGGAATGGCCATGAGTGATGTTTTCTGTCATCCCGAACTGGCAAGGAGATTTTGCCTCATCCTGGCAGATAACGACCTGGCTTAAGTTATTCATGACTTCATCACCCCTTGGCCAGGCTCCCGGGCACAGCACTGGGAGCCAGTCCCACACTGAGCATCAACACCGAGCCTGATGGCTGCTCCTGCTGGTTGAACTCAATGATTTTAAAGGCCTTTTGCAACCTAAGCTATTCTGTGATTCTACCCTTCAAGTGTCGAAACCTGCACAGGACACCCCCATCTGCAGGGCTCCCGATGCTGTGTGCAGCTGCAAGGAGGCAGTGCCTGTGCTGGACGTGAGCCAGGCTGAAGCAGGAAAATAAAGACTCCATCACCGTTCAGAGCAGTGTGGATATTGCGGTTGTTCCTGCACTGGGCAGGAGAGGGTACAGTCAGTGTGCTTAGGCAGTGCTGAGGGTGAGATGTGTCCTTCTTGGGCCCTGAAATCCACCTTCCGCCAAGGGACATATGAAGTTCTGTGCTGAAGAAGACTGCTCTGAGCAGGTCTTTCCTGCTGACACACAGGAGTCACATTTTGGGGATGAAAGTGGAGCCTTGCTTCCTTCTCTTCTCTGTTTGGCCCGTGGTCTGGGAGCAAGACACCTGGCATGTGTGAGTCCCAGCAGAGGGAGAGGAGGGCATCGCTGTGTGACTGACACCCGGTTTTGCCTTATTGAGTAGACATTGATCCGCTGTCTCTGCCCATAGTAATGATAATGGAGTCAATGCTAATGAGTCCGTTTGTTTCCAGAGCTAGATGTGCAGGTGTGTGTGTGCGCGCTAGTGAGGCTTATTTGGGTTGAGAAATTACTAATTGAAATGATGCATTAATTCAGCCGGTTCATTCCCTTGCAGTCCTTGGACACCCCATAATCATCCCCAGCTCGTGGCACACAGAGCCTTCCCACGTCTCTGGGTTGCAGGGCAGGGAGAGGCAGCAAAGGCCTGGAAACAAGATGCAGATTTGAACTTGCAGCCTTTACCTTTTGTCCCAGTTTGTAGCCCAGATTCAGTGTTTTAACTTGAACCAGGGTTTTCTGATCCTGTAAGCGCAGAGCCACCAGCCCGCTCTGGAGAAATACAAACATAATCTGTGCAGTGTGCACAAAATCTGTGCACCATGTGCTGTGGCCACAATTATTTTCATTTATTGCTTCTATTCCTTTTTCTCTATCCACAATTTGATTTATACACTCGCAGAGGAAGCATCCTTCCTCTTATTCTGCAGGGATGTTGGCTGGTCCACTGTGAGACTGTGAGATAATCTTCTGTAGGTAAGTCACTGCCTTTATGCAGTCAGTGTCTGCTCACGCAGTCCTTGGCCAAAAGAGCTGGCTCTTTCCTATGCTGAGTGCAATGGGCTTCAGTTATCAGCAGCTTCTATCTGCAAAGCAATTGTTAATAACAGATAATTAACAATGCATTTCAGCAGCCTCTGGCTGCCCTCCCTAGCTAAAAAAAGAGCTTGTCAGTGTGAAGGGCCATAAGAAAACCTGTTTTTCTCAGCTGTGAAGTGCTCCTGAGTCCTTTTTTCATTCCATTCTATGTCCACTTCATGTTTTGCTTCAGGTCAGGGCTGTATATTCTCTGGCTCTGCACTGTGGGATGCCAAATGCAGGCAGTTAGTTGTTATTTTTCCATGCTGTTTGCTTGGTTGCTTGATTTTGGGGCTAAACTGACATGTGGAGTCGACTGAAAAGCTCTGTTTCCACTCTTAAATAACTCCCTGGGTAGATGGCCTTCTTCTGGAATGCGAATGGGATTTCCTGATTTAGCTAAATCCAATTCTAACCCTCTTCTTTGCTGGGAGTTGAGTTGTCTGTGAAGACAGTTGTCACGGGACAACTCACCTGGATGGCAGGTCCATGGAGCTCTGTCCTGAAATCCCAGCCTCCATCCCGCATTGTCTGTGCTCTGCAGAGGCTGGAGCTGACCACCCAGAGATGTGTCTGGGCAGCAGCGAACAGAACGTCCCAGAAGAAACTAACCCTGGCTTCTCTTCTCCTTCTGCCCACCAGTGTTTTTATGTCAGTTCAAGCTGTTTGTTTATGTGGTGTAGATGAACTCTGACCAGTGGAAGTGGCTGGGATAAGGGTAAGGAAGCTGCAGAGCGTCTCGCCAGAGGAGCACCTGCCTCCCCTGTGTCCCGTCTCCAAACTCCTGTTTCCAGGGTCTTTCTACCAGACGTGCCACAGGTGCATGGTCAACGCTGGGCTCCAAGCCCTGGCTCCTTGGATGAGTGTCCGAAGAAACAAGATCCCCCAAAGACCATGTCCTTACCGCGGGCAGAGCATAGCCACCTCTCCACCTGCGCAGGAGCCAGGTCTGCAGGATGCGTGGAACCACTGGGTGTCAGCAGCATCTCACTTCCCAGCCGCTCCTGGAGTGGAGGCAGGAAGATGAGGCTTCTCCATGGAGAGCAGAGCTCTCCCTGCACACGTGCTCCAGAGAGCGGTTGTGCTGCACGCCCACTCAGGGAAAAGCAGCTTGCTCCTGTGTTCAGGAGAAGGTGGTACCAGCTCTGTCCCACTGGAATTCCTGGTTGTGGGTTGGGTTTTCCAATGCTGTGGAGCCACAAGGAGGGATGTTACTACTCCAGGAGATGCAGCAATAGACTCTGAGCCGTGGGATGCCCAAACCAGAAGGAAAAAAAATCCTGTGCCCTATCACAGCTGGTAAATCCATAATTCCGCCTCATTTGAGTGGTAGCTGTAGCTGCAGTCATCCTCATCTGCAGGCAGGATCCGACCTGCCATCTTTCATGTAATGCATGAAAACCTGACTAAAGAGCTTCCCCTGTTGCAGGTTGAGTCCTCACAGTTTCTCCTGGTAGAGACGTTCTGCCTGATGTTAATAATTCAGCCTTTCTTGGATTGAAAGGAGGCTGTGTCCACAGTCTGTTGGTTCAGCTTCACCAGCAGGATAAGATGCAGTTGTTCACACAGCCCTCTCTCCCCACGCAGCCCTATGGGTCTCACATCCTAGCTGCATCCACTGGTCTGTCCACGGATGGGAGATGTGTTTACTGGGGTCTTGAAGACCCCTTGGTTCTCAAGGCATTGGGGAAAATGTCTGTTGTCTGGGAAATGATGATGGTGTGGGACACCTGCCTGCTCCTGGCAGACTGGCTGGGCACCAGTTCTGCAGCCCATTGGTTTCATTGACTTGCCTAGTCACAGATGGTGGGATTTCCATCCATTCCCTGGGATGCATTTTTTTATCAGGCACGGACACACTGTAACTTGCCCAGACTCATGCAGCCCTCTGCTCGTGCACGTGGGAGAGCAATGCCCCCGCTATCTCCTCCTGTCAGCAGGTCTCTGATTTCCCTGGAGCGCCTTGGGGTGGAAGTACCCATTTCTGTGTTCCCTTGCTTCCCAGTGATTGCTCTGTAATGCAGTTTCCAGGGCCATTATTTCTTGGCTGCTGATACCAGTCCGGGCACTCAGCTTGGGGAGTTAATGGTGTAATCGGAGCCGTAGTGTGAGGCCATGAGGGAGACAAGCTCCATCAATCCTTTTCCATGTACACAAGCCTTTGATTAAAGGTTACAGGGTTAACTCGCTCTTGCTCACCATGCCGAGGCAGGGAGAGTGGAAGGTGGAAGGAAGAGAACCAGCTAAAAACCCTGTTTTGAGATGACTGCTGGGCTGTAGGCACTCAGGTCTGACACACAGCTCTTCTCCACCATCTCACTCACCCTCCAAACCCTCTCCACCTCATGAGAGCTGTTTGTGCCTCTCCATGCTAGGAGGAAAGGACCTTTGTGAGAAGTCCGGGCAACAGAGGAAGAAGAGGCTAACTTTTTCACTCTCCTTGCTTCTCCTCTCCCTCTGCACAGCAGGTTTGGGTCTGTTAGTTCATCCCACCTGCACAGGGTCCCTGCCAACCATTCCACACTGGATTACGTACCCCTGGGAGAGGAGCTTCGCTAGTCCCAGAATGGGATGGAGGAAAGGCAGATGTGTCCAGTTCAGGCGGGGACACAACTGGCATCACCCTGCACAGGACAGGGAGAGGATGAGTCAGAGCAGCCCCAAGGCTGTTGTAGGTGATGCCGAGCCCTGGATGCACACTGACTGGTCCCAAGCTTCAGACCTGTCCACTTCTTTTTGCTTGTGTGCGGTAGCAAAGCCTGGGCCAGTGGTTCAGGCTCAGCGTGTGCCCTACATAGCCTCAGCTCTGCTTCAGCCTAGGGGACACTGGCACCAATGATCCCAGAGATGCAAAGCCCAGCTCCAATCTCATGTGACATCAGGTGCCAAACAAGGCTTACCCTGCACACATAGGCACTGATTTGCCTTCACTTAGACTTGATTGATAGCTGTCTCATGCAGAATCAGCAGGGAGATCTGTCATACCCATCCAAGGCCACAGGTTCTGCTGCCAGAGGATTTGATTTAAGATGGGCATGCTCAGCTGACGCATTGTAGTGCTACGGCCTATGGGGTCAGCCAGCTCCCAGCTTGCTGCTGGCAGTGAGCATCTTCACATCTTCCTGGCCCCGACCCACCTCCGCTGGAGATGAGCAGCGTGTTTTCCTGATGCTCTTTCTCTGGGCAAACAGGGATTGCTTTTAGCCTGGCAAACATGATGTATTGGCCTGCGGGGAGCATGCGTCCCTGCGAGCCTCTGCCAAGGCAGAGTAGAGAGGAAGAAAATGGATCAGCAGCATCCCAGTACAAAAAAATATTCTTCTCTTTCCCTTCAGAGGGATTGTCCTTCTTCTAGACAACAGGCTTGTGTAGAAGTATCTGCAGATGTGAATTTATTTGGTAGCAAAATGTTGTGTTAAGATTAGAGAGGATTTAAATGTTCTTCAGTTCAGGTCAAGGGCTCATTGGCCCAGGGACCTGGAGGCAATTTGAAGAGAAGTGTGCTGAGGCCACGAAACACCATTCCAGTGCTGAGCTTGGGTGCTGCTTTGTTCAGAGACAGAGCCATGGTTTGATGCCGCTGGCCCACGCTGGCCTGGTGGAGAACACTGCAGGCAGCTGTTGCTGAAAGAAGAGTTCTCCTCATCACTTATCTCCTTATTTTTGTGCTTTGTACTATCCTTGTTTTTCTTTGTTTTCTTTACTTAAGCAGCTTCAACAACCAGCATTGTTAACACTTGGTGTTTGGGGTTCTTTTTTTTCTTTTCTTCCTTCTGGCCCAGAATATTTCAAACTTTATTGTTTTTCTGGAAATAGCTGTTTATTTTCCTCTGCTGTTGTTTTCTGCTTTCATCTCTTCTGTTCAAGTCAGTAGTGCCCCTTCTTATGAATCTCTTTTCTCCTGAGGCCTTCCTGATATTTTATCCCGTTTTCCATACTTTCTCCTGTCAGCTCAGTAGTTTTTCAGTCTTTCTCTCCTCATTTCCAGCCCTTTAAATTTATTTTTCATTACATCCTCTCTTAAACCCTCCCCTACGTCACTGCACAGCTTCTGCAAAGCAGCCCTCCGTCCTGGGGAAGGGCAAGGAACATAGGTTGGAGGGCAGAGCCCACATCAGCGGCCTCTGCCCTGCCCTTCCCACTTCATGCAGGTGCCCTGCACAAGGTGCCTCAGTGACCCGCAGCCTCCATCAGACCCAGGGGCCCACATGTTTTCCAGGGGGCAAACCCATAAAAAGGTTTGTAGCTGGTGCTTGGGCCACAAATGCTCCTGCGAAATCTACAGAGCGTCCAGGGTGTGTGTGTGTTGCTGTGTCCCAGCCTGTCACTGTCAGCGTGCTGCAGATGGTGTCTCCTGATACCCCTGGTACAGGCATGAGAGAGTGCGCAAGGGAGGATCCCCAGGCCCCATGAGGGTGGTTCAGCCAGCAGCAGGCACAAAGGAAGGATGGAGTCACCCATCAGCCCATATGGGTTCTCAGGGAGGATTTGATCCCTGTCCCCTGGGAACATAAGTCTCTGGGTGGTGGAGCCACCCTCTTGAGCTCTTTTAAGTGTTTGCTTTTCCTTTTTTTTTCCCTCCTCTGATTTTTATTTGTGAATCTCGTTTCGGCAATTAACCTCAGGGCCTAAGAAAGATGCTCTCACTTCATTAAGAGATAATGGAAGCTGTCAGAGATTTGAAGGATTGCACTCATGATGGGAGCAGGAGGGAGAAGAAATATATTTGCTGCAAAGTTACATTTTCATGTAAATTGTTTAAAGATTTAAATGCTTTCTATTAGGAAGGGTCACTGGGGCTGTGCAGAGGGCTAAATTAGTCCTTCTGTGCAGAAGCATAATATTGTCTAGAAATGAAAAGGAATAAAGAAAACTGTTAATTTTTTCCCTCTCTCTCATTTCATTGCTCCCTCTGCGTCTCCAGGAGCCTTTGCTCTGCCTTTCTTTGGTTCTCAGGTCTTTCTTCTGCTCCATTCTCATCTACAGACTGTACTTGGCCAGCGGGGTTTGGCTTGGCCCTGCCCAGCACTGACTCGTGGCCACACCAGCTCAGGTGTTGGTGTAGTGATCACCTCCACTGCAAATGCAAATCTACTGGTTTGGGCTTAAGGCAGACAGAGCCCCCACCAGGAGGGAGAGACCTGAGTGATCAGTTAATTTGTTAATGACTATCCCAAGTGTGTTGTTGGTTTGCCTGCTGACATGTTAGGTGGAGTCGTTGCTCTGTTTTTCTGCTCCAGGCTGGTTGGTAATTCATCCAAAAGCACATCTTCATATAAATAATCACAAGATAGTAATTTGCTCTGATATTCACAGATGAACATATTTTTGCACACACCATGGCTTGTCTAAATATGATGACACCTGTGGGGAATAGGCCTTCCCTCTGTGTACAGATCCCAGCCTTGCTCAGGATTCAGACTGCTTACAAAGGGATCCAACTGAGTAGGGAGAAGGTGATTTGTCTTCCCAGGAGAGCACTGGCTTCTTGGGTATCCTGATGAAACCCCCTCAGATATTCACTCTTAGGCATCTGTCTCACCTTTTCAGGATCACTTAGAGGCAAACATGCAGTCCCACGTGTAGGTACAGGCCAGCAGAGATTTGCACAAGTGCTTCCATGCTGTGTTCATCCTTGAAACTTTGTGGCTTTCTGCAGAGGTGCAGGGGTTGTGTGTCTGCACTGGTGCGTTGTTGAAATGGTTAATCTGTGCTGCAAAGAGCAGTCCTGTTCCGCGCACCAGTACCTTGCTGGCATTCACATCAGTGAATGAAAAAGACCAGAGGAATAAAACAGCTTTAGAGCAGTCAGTGGTTTTCGTTTCCAGGGCGCCGGACAGACACTCCTGGTGGAGGGCAGGAACAGAGCACAAGGTGCAGGCACCAAGGCAGGGAAAGGTGTGTGCACATGTGCTGCACTGGTCCTTGGTAGGATGTCCTTATTTCCCTGGTGTGCCGTAAAGCCTCCTAAACACTAAAGCACATTTTATTCAGCCCCCTGGCTCGTCCCTCACATACAGAACAGCAGAGATTAAATTAATCTCTCAGCTCCAAGGCTCAACTCCAATTATTGGAGGTGAGACATTGATTGCT
Organism: Piaya cayana; assembly: GCA_013389865.1. NCBI lineage: Eukaryota > Metazoa > Chordata > Aves > Cuculiformes > Coccyzidae > Piaya > Piaya cayana. The sequence continues at coordinate 336,893 of WAAB01015765.1, forward strand.
CTTCACACACACACACACAAGACACCTGTGGAGACCTTAGGGGTGGGAGGTGTTTGGAGAATAGCAGGAGATACAGGCTTTTACATGCTGATGACTGGGAAGGGAGGAAAAGCAAAGGAAAACAGGAAGAAAGTTACAAATGCTGAGCAAATTCCAAGTCAGTCGGCAGAGCACAGAGGGAGACACGCACCCAAACACATGCATCAACATGACAGCATTACCAAAAATAACAGATCTTGCAACTGCAGGAGATGGAGAAAAATTGTGTGCTGATTAGGATCTCCTGATCATCAAGCTGAAATTCCCCTCAGTGAGAGACAGCAGCTCCGTCCTCCCCTTCCTAAACAGATCTAGCTTCTTGCCCTCTTTTCCTAGTGCCAGCCTCAAATAGCTCTTCATCCTGTCCCCACGGAATGGTCTTCTCTCAGCCTCTTGTCCAGGCTGCATCACCTCCATTTGGTGTCTATCAGTGCCAGGCTGAATGAGCCAAACTCTTGTAGTTCCTCAAGGAAGGATCTTCATCCCATGCATTTGTCCCACCCATCCTGGTTTTGATTTATCTCTGCTGAACATGGTTGATTTGAGTCCTAACAGGACCCCAAACAAGACTTCCTCAGGGCTTTGTGCAATGACAGAAGCAGTCTCCTTTCCATGAAGGGAGTATCTCCCCTGACACCTTTGACTGTCATACGTGTGTTTTTTCAGAGCCACAATACATCAGAGATCTATCATTATCCCATGATTGGCAAGTTCATCTCTGCCTTTCTCTCCCTCACTCATTTCCAATAGATGAGCTCTCAGCTTAGAGCAGAAGCTCCTTTTAAAGGAGATTTTGTGCAATTGTTGTTCCTCAAGGTCACCTGATTTCTCCCACAGGAGAAATAGATTCCTTTCAGCTTTGGGGAATCAGCAATCTTCCTAAATCCAATACGTCTTTCTGTGCCAAATCCATCAATGGAGATACCAAGGAGACAAGTCCCTTGGCCACTTGTAGTCATTGAATCCATCTCCCGCACTGCAGAGCCAGTGCAGATGTCTGTGTGGATAGATGTACCAGGCTTTTCATGCCTAAAGGCATTAGTCCCCTTTTCAAAGAAGGGTTCCAGTTAGTGTCAGGCCCTCATGGGTCAGCTCAAAGTCTGCCAGAGAAACCTCATTTTCATCACAGAAGCAGCAACAATGAGTGCCTGCCTGCCAAGGGCAACACCTTGTAGAGGTGGGTTTTGCTCCTGGACTGCTCAGTGGAAGGAATTTTGGCTGTTGATATAGACTTGTATGTCATTTTTGGCTTGTTACTGGGATCCTGTTTGCAGAGCGTGGCCTTGGGCGTGGATTGTGGCCATCGGGTGATCTGTTTGCACAGCCAGCGTGGCATGACCTGTCCTCCACAAAAGCACATTATGTACGACCCTGCTCACCTTCAAAATTGACTGGAGATGAAAGCATACGATTAGGTCAGGATAAAGGCTCTTTAGCTGTCACAATTGCTCTTGCCCCATTTCCTTAAGCAGAGGTACTGTGTTTGGTAAACTCCAGATATGGTTCCACTCCCTGTTTGTTACATGCAGTAAAATTCTCTGTTGCCATATTGGTAATTTCATATGCTAATTCATTGCTAATAGCCTCGCTACTGACCTGTTTTAATATCTCCTTCTGTTTAATTTAAATGGCATTGACTTTCGATCACTGGGCTTATGTTTATTTTCTAGGTCAACCTCTTCTGTAATGTCTTCACAGTCACTGAAATACTACTAAAATAGCCTTGTGTCTTCCTGGATCAGTAACCATTTGGAGACAAAGTCTGTTTATTATCATGCTCAGGAATAAGTGGTGCCTGCAATAAGCAACATTTGCTCTGCAATCTGTGCCTCAAAAATTAAAGCCTCCGTGATGACTCAATCCCAGCCTGACTGGGGAGATCTAAACTCAGACTCCAGTACGACCTACAAACTCTTGCAGTGTCCTTCTTCTAGACAGCTTTTATTTCAGTCAGCCTTGCCCAACCTTATCCTTTGGTCTATCCTTGCTGTCTGATTCCACTCCCTGTGCTGTTAAGGGAGGTATGGTTGTGACGTGATTCTCTCCTGTCTCTGGTCCCTATATTTGTTACAGCACTCTTCTGAGATCTGTCAGCGTTAACCTCATGCAACACCCAAACTGCACCAGGGGAATGTACTTTCTGGGGATTGTTCTCCCTTGACCAGCTCAGCATCCTCAAACTTTTCGTTTGGCATCAGTGTTTTGATCAGCCTATGCCCACCACTTGGTGTGAGTGGCTGGCTGCAAGAACAACCTCTGCCCATCATTCAAGCCTCTCTTCTTTGAAAACCTTGCAGTTTGGTGCTGGCATCTCCAATAAATTCCTGTGGGATTCATCCACTGCCACTGGCTCAAGGTAAAGGACCATCAACAGCTTCTAACTGAAACCCATAAGATCTCCTTGCCTATTTGACAGACAGCACAGTTTTCTGTTCTTTAGGTGGTAGCTCATCATATCTCCCTAACAAGCCCCTGCACACAGATACCTGCCTATTTCCAAGGTTGTGCCAGTCTTTTTCCCCCCCCCATCTGTTTTTCATCCTGTTTTCTGATTACCCTGTGTTACCTGAAATCCTCTGAGTAGCATCCTACCCCTCCTTAGGCTTCAAATGATTGTGTTTTCCATGGTCTCTTCCTCCTTTCTGCTCGGACTGGTTTCCCATATCCATTAAGGAGGTCCCTGTTCGTCTAGGGCCTTCCAAATATAAACAGTTTCTTTCAGAAACACATCTAAGAGTAATACTTGTGCCTGAACTCCTGAATCTCATTACATTTGTTCGCTTTTTCTTTGTGGGACATTTCTTCTAATTGTCACCATTTTCCTAGTCTCTAAACTTTAGCAGGGAGCATCTCACATTCCTTCCTCAACACTCGCGCATGAGATTCCTTGTTTGCTCTCTCCTCTCTGTCATGTGTTTTGTTTTCCCACAGTGTTTAATACTTGCTCTGCCATAGTCTGTGCTCAGCACTTTGTTCAGCAGCAGCTAGAGAGGTTTCTTGGTTGAGGGGCTTTGGGTGCCAGTACAGGAAATGCTGCTGGGCTTCAGGATATGGAGAAGGAAGTTCCTTTTTATTTCCAGCATGCTGGAGGGACTGAGTGAAAGAAATGGAGCCGGATGGCTGTCAGTCTGCCACGGCACCTGGACCAGAAGGGGTATCCTGGGTAGACAGGTCCATGGGGAAGATGAAAAAGATGGTGAGGTAGTCGGGAAGTGGGGGGCAGGAGTCTGAAGGTGTACTGGGTTTCTGTTTCACCTTGGGGTGGCAGGAGCCAGATCCCTTGTAGGCCTTGTGAGTGCCTGGAACATCCAGGGTGTGAGACGGAGCAATGTTCTTGCAGCCATTGAGGAAGGTGTATTTGATGTCACGGGATGTGTGAGGGAGCTTGCGCTCAGAGGAGGGGAAGAGGCTCCTAGTTGCACACTGGGAAGCTGGTGTCGACATCGTTGCAGGCCTTGTCTAATTAGGAAGAATTTCTTCACTGTGAGAGTGGTGAGACACTGGAACAGGTTGCCAAGGGAAGTTGTGGATGCTCCATCCCTGGTGGTGTTTAAGGCCAAGTTGGACGGGGCCTTGGGCAGCCTGATCTAGTGGGATGTCCCTGCCCATTGCAGAGTTGTTGGAACTAGATGATCTTTAAGGTCCCTTCCAATCCTAACTATTCTATGGTTCTCATTCCTGAATTCTCTTCCACTACCTTCTCCAGACAGTCCATCTTTGACTAAATTTATGTCAAGAACAGTAACACAGCTATGGCATGGACTTTCATGTCAAGATCAGAAGTAGATTTCCACCAAAATTAAGACTTTGTGGTTTGTTGTAAAGAAGAGGCCTGAATCTCAGGCTCCACTTCAGGGCTGACTGCAGTCACCACCAGCCTGGCTGTGGGAGGGTGCGATCAGAGACAGACAAGTTGTCTCTGCCATTCTTGGAGCTACTGTTCATTGCAGGAGTGAATAACCACCGCGTTGATTTAGGATCTGAAACTGCATCCTGGGGGAAAGGCTGACCCTGTGCACTCTTGAGAAGCCTTCTGTGTTCTTCCATCATGACCCACTGAATATTTAAGCTCTCTCCCAGGTTTTGTATAGTGCCGTGTAAAATACAACTTCTTTGGGGGGGAAAAAACCTGAACTGATGTGGCCTGCTTTGTGCTTTGATACCTGGCAGAAACCAACAGAGTTGACAGAGGGAGAAAGCAACCAACCCAGTTCATGGATAATTCATCTCATGCATAACTCACGCCCACACATTTCATGGATAATTTAGGGTGAGGGCTTACAGGATCAGGATCTCACATGGAAGTGAAGGGTCTCTCATGAACAAAGCTGGTGGGAAACTCTAGAAGGGGGACAGAGGGTTTCTGAAAGTGGCAATGTGCCAATGTCTGGGAGAGCAGAAAGTGACATGGTTCCTTAAACGCTGTTGTCTCCCAGCCCGGCCAAACTCAAAACAAGTTCAGCCCAGTCTCATCTCTCTGAGAATGGCCAAAAACAGATTAAAGGAGATTTGAGCATCCCAGCTCCACTGGAGTGTGTGGGAGCAGGAGGTCCAATATCCTGGGGCTTGTCCAGAAATCCAGAAAAAGCACTTCCCTCCACAGTCCACATGCCCAGTTGTAGCTGAGAGGTGATGCTGCTGAAGGGCCCTTCTGCTACCCCAGAGCTGTGCACAGACCAGCATCTGCCACTACAACATGGTTTAACCACAGCTGGTGGAGACCAACCTGAGGCCCTGTCAGCCCTGTCCATGCCAGTGTGCTCAGGAGTATTGTCTGGTTTCCATCCTTTTTGGTTGGTAGCACTAGAATGAGCAGATTGTAATTAAACATTTTTATCCTTATTCATTGTTACTATTTTTTCTTTTTTCTGCTTTTCCAAACGCAAACCAGAATGGGATGGTTGATATTTTTCTCATGTGTGAGAGTGATGGAATTCTGTTTAGTGAAAGAAGAAATCTGTGCTGTCGCTTAGACCCAGGCCATGCTGTGGTAACGTGTTTAAGCTACCAGCGAGGAAGGCAGATAGCACCCAACTGGAGTCCAGCGTCTTGGATTTGTAGGAGGCTGGATCTGAAAGCTCAACTCGAAGGCATCAAACATTTAAACAGACCAGTCGAAGGCTGAATTATTAAAAACACCCTATGTGAAATACTTCTCTGCAAGAAGATGAGCACTCTCCTTCCCCGGTTCATTGTCTCTGAGGGGTGTCAGAAATGCTAAGACTCATTCTGCCTTTCCCATCCCCCTTGAGATACTCGGAACAACTGAAACACTCCCAGCTGCCAAGAAACATTGAATATTTATGAATCCCCTTAATGACAGAAACAGGGACCACTCCAGCCAGACTGGTTTGGCATGCTTTTGGCCTTGCCTCCTTCCATGGATCAGAACCATAAACCCAGAAAGTTTATTCACCATGCTGGAGTCAGTCAACAGTTTGCAGTTCAGGAGGCAAACCCTAGCAGTGGCTTCTGGGGCAGAGATAGTTCATACCTGCTCCTGCATCTCCTTTTAGCGTAAGAAATGCAACTGAAATACCTTGAGAGGTGCCTCCACAGCTTCAACCTTGCAAGCAGAGAAGCAGCAAACTGCAGAGAAAGTCTCCCAATTCCTTACCATTTTCTCACCGTTGCTGTCCCGTGATTGCACTGCATAGGATGTTTGTTTCCACTTCCAAAGGAAATTCAAGCCAAATACAGCCATGGAAGTGAAACAAGCAGTGATTTTCTTGCTCATTCTTCTGTATTTTCCCTTTCCCCAGCAAACAACCACAGAGGGAACAGGGAGAATTAATCATGAGAGAAGAGGTTGTTGTTTGGTCAAAATGAAATCCAACTGAGAAGAGCAAGGTTTTCTCTTTTATCTTCTGGTTTGTCTTCCAGCATGCAGAGAAATAATTTTTTTAAATCTCTGTAAGCATTTGGTATAAAAGGAAAAGTCCTTGGGTTTTCAGGTTTGGGGATTTTTTTTTTCATTTTTAGTTAGGCATGCTTTTCCTTCTTTCAATCCGCTCTATCACACAGTGTGTTCAGAGGCTCTGGTTGGAGGAAGCTTCTGAAACTGCGTGTCTTTGACTGATGCAGGCACCTGTGAGGACTCTGTGTGGGTGCTTGCAGTCTCACAGATAAGAGAATTGCCAAGGTAAAAGGCAAGGTATTTCCAGTTGAGTTCACTGAGAAAACATCTGCCTTTTAAATAGATGTCTAGGTAGAAAACATAAGGCTTGTGCTCTGGTGGAAGGGCTGACAGAGCACTTCTATCTGACCCATTGACCAGTTCTTTTGAGTGGGAGAGTAGCATGGGCTTCCCCTGGATCTGGGGGTATGTGCAGAAGGGACAGGGACAGCACTGTGCGTGCCTGTGAGTTATTCCCAGTGCTCAACAGCAAGGGACTACGATCTATTAAACCCAGACTGTAAGAGAAGCTGCAGTGAGAGTGATTCTGATCATGCAGCAACTTGGATAACTCTCAACAAGGAATCTGTATGCAGGAGGCTGAGATGGGTTGACGATAGCTGACTTGCAGCAGTCAGCTGCCTCACTGCTCTCCTGAGGCCATCTGGTTTTCTGGTGAATTCCCTGCAGTCTGCGTTGGCCTCCCTTGACCCAGCAGGGGTGGGAAAGCTGCTCAATGTTTATTAAAAAATCAAATGTTTTGGAAGACTCACCAAAATCCTGGGTGCTTTTCTGTTTGGTCCTACCTCATGACTAACATCTTCAAAACACTTTTGCAAGGGGCTGGCTGCCATCCTCCCTGGCCTTGGGGGGATTCTGGAGAGGGGTGTGTGTTGCCATGGTGATGCCCTGTTGTCAAACTGGGTGGAATTCTGGGTGCCAGCTCACAAGGGACAGAGCTCTGACCTCATGTGGCACCAGGGCAAAAGCAGGGCACCTTCATCTCAGTTGAGATGCTGTGTGGGGCCAGGACAGGAAGGATTGGAGGGCTGTTTCTATCGCGTGACTTCCCTCCACCTGACTGGAGGTGCCACTGTTCTCCGATTGAGATGTGGTATCTGTGGGTCCCTTGGAGAGCTTGTGCCTTACCCGATGTTGGAGGACCCCTGTGATGTGGTCACAGGAGAGATGTAGCTCACATGAAAGCTGTGATGGCACTGTTAACACAGCCCTGTTTCCTCCAGCACAAGGCCAGCAATCACCCGCAGGGACACCTGTGTTCTGGGGACCCATCTGCTCCCATGTGGCTGTGCTTGTGCATGGGGGATTGGGGATTTTGGGGAACTCTGGATATTTAATTTCCCCTGAACAGACTTTACCTATCCATTGATAGCTCTCTAGTGAGCGAAGGTCTCTATGATGCTGCTACCCAGCCAAGTGAAAAAAAAATTGGTGCCTCATGTTGTATCAGAGCTACGTAACTCCCTGTGCCCAAGGTAGAGCAGAGCCTGGTGCAGTTCTGCAGGGCTCAGGATTCTTGTCCTAAAACATTCTTTGCAGCTGTTAAACAGCTTGCTGCATTAAAACTCATGAATGAATTGAAGTCATTCTTGTAAAGAAATAGGTTGTAGGATTTTTAGCACTCTGGGAATTGGGAGCAACACTGCTTTGTAAATTAGATCTATTAAATACTTAGTAATATCAAAGTTTCATGTGTACTTTTCTTCAAGGAAGCCTGAGGTGGCTCTGTTCATCAGGCAGTTTTCCCTTACCCTGGCCTGGCCTTTCAGAATCATAGAATCACTAGGTTGGAAGGGATCCACTGGATCATTGAGTGCAACCATTCCCATTCCCAGAGTCACCAGGGGGGCCATGTCTGATCCCAAGTTAATTCCTAGTGAGATTTTCTACTTCCCCGAGGTTTTCTACTGATGTATACAAAAAGACAGACCAGGCAAGAGCCTTTAATCCAGGTGTTTCTCAGCTTTGAAGAAGTTTCTGTGATACCAAGCATTGCCAATCACATCTTCCTCTTACAGGTTTGAACGGAATAGTTCTGGTCCTTGGGAACCATGAGCCTGGGCCTGAGGGAGATGGTTGATTCCAGTAGGGAGTGATCCTCACTGCTGTATGTATTTTATTGGAGTTGTGTCTGAGATGGTCCTACTGCATTCTGGCTCAGTTCAATGCCTGGTGGGCAGTGCCTGCAGAGCTCCGTCTGTGGCTGACAGGCCATGGGGTACCCAAACAAGCAGCGTGAAATGATGACTTTGCCTCGGCACATCTTTGTTGTAAATGTGACCGCGGCCTCTGAATATGATTGCTGCTACTGGTGCCAGTGGTGTTTGGTGGCAATATCAGTTCATCCCAGGGCTCCCTGAGGCCACTTTAGCTGCAGATCTCACGCAGTACAGCACACAAATCACCCTGGCCCCTGTGAAACAGAACTGTTGTGGGATGGAGCTTTAGGAAATATTTAGCAGTGCACAACAGATTTGTGAAGAAGGCAGCCCAGATACTGGACTGCTGGAAATTCAGTTTCAAGATCTCTCCAACTGGAGATGTGCTGGTGGAGAGAGAAGCCCTCCTGCCTGGAGCTTACCTGACACAGGCCAAGTGTGGGGAGCCTACACACCGAACCCACCCAATCCCCCAGCTGACAAATAGAGCCCTCCTCTTGCAGCTGCATCATTTCATAAGGTGCTTTTGCTCCTCTGCATGTGCTTGTCTTGTTTATTCCTGCCATGCATTGATACAACAGGTCATACGTTTGGAGAAGGCTGCCAAAGATAATACACATCCTGTCATAGTAACAAGATCATCAGAAGGAAAACTGAAGAGATAATAAACTGGCAGGAAAGCTGAAGAGTGAGAAACAGAAGAGGAACAGAGGAGAACTGACAATGTTATCTTTCTTTAATGCTCCTCTGAGTCACCATTAGTTAAGATACTCATCTGCTAGCTCCCAGCCCTGTCACGTTTGAGAGCCAAGGGGTAATGTTTTTTCCCATCACCAAACAAGATGCTGTGGCCCAAAGGGAAAGGAAGCTTCCATGAATGATGGATGCATTTTGTTGCAGCTCACTTTGGAGGCTGGAGGGAGGCAATTTACCTTTTAATGGCATCATGGCACATGGGCTTTCTTCTGGATATGAATGGTTCTGTGGTGGCTAGTCCACAGATGTCATAAGGGAAGGAGGGTAAGGATAAAGAGGACAACAACACCCAGGAGATAAACCACCAGACTGTTCCTGTTGCTGGAAAACAGATGCTGCATGGATGAGACAGAGGGCTGGGAGCAGCCTGGGTCACCTCCCCTTTGGAGAGGGGTTGTCACATGCTGGGGAGGAGCCCCAAATCAGCTGCTGCAGTTGCCCAAGCAGAGTGAGTGCAGGTCCGTCATAGCGTGACCACAGACATCCAGGAGAAGTGATGCTGTGACAGCTGAGTGGGCAACCAGAATGTTTTCATAGAGAGCATCAAACCTGACCACTAGCCACCCAGACCTGGACCAGGCAACATTTCTGAGTCATCATTTATGCCATCCTGCTTCTCCTTCACTCCCAAAGACAAATCTCTAAGCAAGGAGACCCAGGATCCATCTGTCCTGCTGCCCAATGAGGCTGCAGCACACCAGAGCACACGTGCACCCACATGTGTCTGCGTGGTTGGGGAAGCAGCTCTTCCCTCTACATCTTGCTCTTCTCAATTAGCCCCAGATCCAGGAGAGTAGCAAGAACATTTAAGTAATATAGGGGCTCAAAATAGTCAAGGCAGGCTGAGGGTTTGCAGAGAGAGAAGAGGCACCTGACAGGGACAAGTGATGATGAGGAAAGGAAAGAAAGGAAACACAACTGGCTGCAGGCTTCCCTTGAGTTGTGTCTAGGGAAGAGGAGAGGGCAAAAACTCTAGCGGGAGGGTTGGGGAGCCCAGGCTGGACAACTGCTTTCCTTGCAAGGGGGCAGCTCTGCAGAGCACATTGGACAGGCCTTGGAGTAGCATCTCTCCCAGAACCCCCTCAGGATGCAGAGGCCTGCAAACTGGTGAGGCGTGGGATTAAATAAATTAATGATCTGAGGAAGGTAAATAGAAACCATCGCCTTGCTAGTGGAAAAAAAGAAACAAAACCAACACAAGAACTGAGAATTTATGGCAGAGGTCAAAGGCTCGTAGTCTGTTCTGGATCTAGGCTGGAATCTCCATTGGGTCCCTCATCCCAAGCAGCAGCACATTCACTGCTAGCATGAAGGAGCAGGACAAAAATTATCACAATCAAATAATTAGCCACATAGCAGCCTGGAGGGCTGCACAAACAGATAATGTGGCAAAACTGTTAAGCAGCAGATTTTACCGTTGGCAGGGGTTTCCTGCTGAAGCCAAGAGGAACAGGGGAGGCTCTGGGGCACCAGGTAGGGAATTCTTCATACAGCTCTGCTGTCAGTGGCCCATTTGGGCTGTGGGTAGCTCCATTTGCACACTTTGCCTGTTCTATAATCTGCTCTGTGAACCATCTTGGCACAAACCAATTCCAGCAGATGCTTGCTGGCGTCTTCTTTAAAAACTCGAATAATGAAGGGTAAAACCCGTGCTGGTCCTCAGAGCAGCCCATGCCAGAGGTGCTGTGAGCAGGTTTCCTTGTGCTAATTTGGGCAAATCCCTGGGGACCCAGAGCACAGGGTTTGACATGAGATAATGGAGCTGCCGTGCCGCACTGCTTTCCAGAAGGGAAAACACGATGCAAGAGCAGAACCATCCCTCCCATGGAGAGGATTTTATTGATGCCAGGAGGGACCCCATTGCTTGTCCTGGGCATGGGCCCAGCATGGTGCCAGGAAACCCTCATCTCCTGCTTGGACAATGGGGTTAATGGGGTCTGCCCACACAGACAGTGACATGCAACACAGATACTGTACTGGCCAGAACCCCCAGCCCGCTGCACGCGTGCTATCAAACATCTGCTCGGCTGTAATGGCTTTTCTTCACTGCCAACCAGGGCCATATTCTAGCCAGTGACCTCGGGCTGGAAGGCACCGGAGCCCATCACCAATCTGCCGGACCAGCTGTCGGCTGCGTTAGCGAGCCACTGCAGGCAGAGCGGGGCCAGCCAAAAGCTTCCTTCAACTACACACGAGGCTCAAACCGAGGCCTCTGTGCCGGGAGCAACGTGGGTGCAGGTGGCTGTAAATATCACCCGTGTAGGTCGACAGCTGCAAGGGGTCTTTGGAAAAGGTGTTGGAGACCTTGATGCTCTTGTCTAGCAAAGCCTCTACCTTGTTTGTAGTGGAAAGAACCAAACATAAAACCTGCAGTGTCCTCTGCTTTTGTTTTACGTGTTTATTTTATTTTGCGTATTTATTTTCAAGGGGATTACCAATAAATTTAGTTTCAATACAGTTAATCCCATCTATATTTACTGAGGGCAATTAGCTGGCATTTATATTAAATATACACGATAGAGAGTTGAATATACAGTTTATATAGTATAATTAGATATATATACACACATATAAATAGATGCATAACTCTGTCTGCAGTGTGTACTGGTGAGGAAGGACCAGGGTAATGTGCCGTGACAATATTTATCTCATACCATATTTATACCCTGATAGCGAGTGGAGCATGGGAGGGCTACAGGAGCGGTGCTGGGAGCAGCCACAGGCAGTGCGGGTGCTGTACGGCAGACAGGCAGATGGGTGCCGTGCCAGGGCAGTTCTGAGGGGAGTGAGGGGATCCAGGGAGCTGAGGACGCAGCAGCAAGGGAAGACTGGGCAGAGCAGAGGACCCAGACTGAGGGAGGGAGCTGCTGACCGTGGGCAGAGGCTCAGGAGCTGCCCTGGTGCACAGGGTGCAGGAGGTGCTGTGGGTACATCTCCCCACTTTGCTCACAGGATCTCTGTGCATTCTGCTGTAGTGGATGCATTGCAAGTCCTGCACGTGAGCAGCGTAGCCGCCACAGCGTGGAGGGAAGCTTCAGCCCCAGGTTGGTGCAGGGCATCACATCGCTGCAGCATCAGCCCTGTGAGCAGACAGGAGAGGCTGGTTTGCTTCGGAACCAGGACAGGGCTGCACAAGCCCCAGCCTGGGTCCAGGTGTGGGAGCAGATGCTGGAGGGAAAGCTAATCTCTGAAATGCAAAGGCTGCCAATCTCCTTTGGCTTTTTCTCCAGTGTTTTTTCCAGGGGTGAAACTCTCCTCGTTCCAGCTGGAGCCTCGCTGGCTGATGTGGAACTGTCTGGCTGTTTTCCCATTCCAACCTGGTAGCTGTACTTGGCTCGGAGAGTCCACAGCCTTCTTAGAGTGGAGAGAATGGGGGAGACCTGACATACCATGGGTCTTGCAGGACTTGATCCCTCTGGAAACACGGGACAGCAGCTGAAAGTGGCAACTCGGGAGATTTTCCTTTATTTCCCACCCCTCCTTAAGAAGTCACGTGTGAACTGGAGTCCACTGCCATCTCTAGGCCGCATTCTGCCAGGAGGAGAGAGGACTTTGGAGATGGTTGGAGGCATGGAACAGGCTACCCAGAGGGGTGGTTGATTCACCTTCCCTGGAGGGCACGGGTGGACTAGGGGCTAAGGGGCGTGGTTTAGTGTTTGATAGGAACGGTTGGACTCAATGATCCAGTGGGTCTTTTCCAACCTGGTTATTCTATGATTCTATAGATTTTTATACCTAGAGAAGTCTGTGGAAAAAATCACACACCCTGGCATTAAGGCTGGGTACAAGAGTTTTACCAGTGTGTCTCTTCCAGAAAGGCCATACATTACCTGAATGTAGCAAAGCCTTGTGTTTTGCAAGCTTGCAAAGCATGCAAGATTTGCTAAACATGCAAATTAGCAGTTTATCACTAACACTAATAAAGACAAACACTGTGGTTTCCTGCTCAACCGATCTGGCAGTCATTCCTGCTCCTGCTGGAACTGCACGGCTGAGTGATGGGGGCTGATCATGCGCGTGCCTTCAACTCCATCATCCGAAACCCTTGCAAGAGCAAACAGCGTCCCTCTTTCTGCATCCAAAAGCTGTGGACCATCCTCAGGCAAACCATCCCAGAGCTCAGTGCACAGCTGAGTCATCCCAAGGCTAAATCTTTGTTTGCTTTTTTTAAAAAAAAAAGAATTTACTTCTTTGTGTGCCTTCTGCCTGCTCCTGTTTGGCTGGCACCAGCCTGGTTTTTAATCACCTGCAGCTTTCACTCTGGATTGCATAGACAGCGTTAAACTCCTGCCTGGAGCTGCAGCTATATGTGGTGTGATGCTGTGGTGCCTTTGGACTCTCAAAGCCCTCAGTGTCCCTCCATACCTATGGGCTCCTTCAGCCTTGGTCCAAAAATAAAGGCCCAGCTGAATTCTTGAAGTGCATTGCCTCTTCCCTCCCTTCAGCTCTGTCCTGCTCCTCCAGGGCAAAGTAAGCCAGACGACAGCATAATTAAACCTTCTCCTCACTTAAAGTACTGTTCAGGGAATTTGATTCCCAACCACTATTTATGCCTATTGATTTCTGCACTTCTTATTACCACAGTAAGTGACCTGTAACCAGAGCGGCAGCTGGTGGGTTTATCAATCTCTTTCAGATAATTAGTAACACAGGAAGCTGGAGAAGGGAATAAATGATGCAGTTGAGAAAAGTTTACTTATCACTCAAAGGGGGCTACTTGAGCCAGCAAAGACGCAACACAGGCTGCATGTCATCATGTCCAGCCTAGAGGAGCCGGCCTCAAGAGTGACTCTCAGCACCTGCTTATTATTTGGGCAGTAGAGGGGACAGTGTCCATCCTGGGCTCTTGTCCCATCAGAAGCAGATGCAAAGTCCTGCCTTACAAATGCCTCCTTGTCTTAGGTGAGCCTACCCTCTGTTGAAAATCCCTCTGCGCAGGAGCCCAGCGCAGGGGGGGAAGGCGTGGATGAGTCGAGCAAGGACGAGTATCTGTGTGACCGTCGATGGGGCCAAAACACAGTAACACCCTCTCAGGCAGAGCCCATGTGTTGTCCCCTGGAGACTAAACTAGGCTGCTGAGATGAGGACTGGCTGGTTCTCTCGGAACCAGGGCCAGGGGAATAATTATCTTTTTGACCTCTTTCCTTCTGAAATGTAGGCTTCAATTAACTCCTACCAGAGGAGCCAAACAGATCGTGGCCCCTGCTCAGGCCCTGGCGGATAAACTCGTGGAGCAGGACGGGATGCAGGGGTCTCCTGGGATGAGCCGAGGGGCTGCCCATGAGCAGGTGCAGGGCTTGGTTACATTGATCTCACACTATTTGTCATTACATTGCTGTAAGCAAACTTGGCAATTTGAAGATGATTAAATGAACCAGTCCTGCCAGAATAAACCCAGAGCTTTTATTAGCCAGGCAGGAGCAGCAGATTATCTGCAGGTACATTTGAAGCCCCTGTGATGCCCCTGTGCCCTTCTGCACAGGGCACTCTCCCCACCCATTAGAGCTGGGGACAGAGAGATTTCAAGGGTGCCAAAGGTGGCTGGAAATTGAGAGTTAAAAATGAGAATTAAAGCCATGTTTCCTCAAGGTGGGGACAGGGTCTTACCCCTAAATAATCACTTTGCTGCTCCTAGCTGACCTTTTTCCCATGCAAATAGCTTTTCAGTGGAAGGCTAATTCATTCTCACAGCTAAAAATCATCATTGCTGTGAGAAAGTGTTCTGGGTGTGAATCCTTTTTGCAGCAAATAGCAGCATTAACAGGTCCATTTTCTCCTAGCAATGCTATCAAAATCTCTTTAGGCTGCTTCCAGTGAGTACCACAGATGCACTAAAGCAAGCCTGAAAATGGGTGGGAGATGTGATTGCAGCTAGACCTCCCACCTCAGCCTCCCAAACCAGCTCAACCCCGTGTCGAGCAGCATCCGTGCCTGATGACTGCGAGAGTCCATGCTCCCTCCTGAAGTGCCCTGGGACCACATACTAGAGACAGCTCCGTTTCTTAGGAAATGTGCAGGAGATGCCTTGCTGCCTGCAGTGGGACATGCAGGAGAACTGCTGGAGAGCTAAGTGGTTTCCCTGTGCATTAAAGCTGTGTACCCCTGCCCCAGCTGACTGGTTTCTGGATATTGTGGTTTGTCTGCTTTCAGTTGCCACCTCCTGCTAACATGAGTACCTTGCCCTACATGCCCCCAGGCAAACTGGCCCTGGTTACTCTCTCTGTGTCCCCCAGCATTGGTGAAATCCTGGTGTAAGCCCTTATCACCTGGAGTTTTCCCAGAAGCTGAAGGAATAAGTTAAAGCCCTGAAATCATTAGGAGGATTGTTGCCAGAACTGAGAAAGAGCTATTGATCCTGTGCTTTCTCCATCAAGCAAAGTGTGGCTCGCTGCCACCGTTGGGTGCTGGCACTTTAACACAGGCACATGGACTGCTCCCACTCAGGTGCGCGATTTGGAGCCGTGTTACAGACTGTCGTAGACTTGATTTGGGGCAAATTCCAGTGGCTTACTAGACTTCTTGTCCAGAGGGAACATATTCCCAGGGACTCAGTGGCCTTTGTGCAATGTCAAATGCTAGCCCAGGTCTTGAGGATCAAAGAATCAAGGAATGGTTTAGGTTGGAAGGGACGTGGCGTAGTAGAGGTTTCTTGTGGCTCTGGAAGAAGCACAGAGGTGCAGCTTTGACAGTCAGGTTTTGAAGCAAGAAGGACAACAGATCTGAGCAGCATTTCACTGCAAGCAGCCGCAGCGCTGTGGGTTCACAAAGCCCAGTGATGTGCTGAATGCAGCATGTGGCTCTGAGCAAACACTATCCAAAGGTCATCAACAATGCTCTGTTATCAAAAGAGCCCACACGCCTTCCCCATGACAACCTGTTACATGCTCCAAAGGAAAACAATATTGCTCTTTTTTTGTTATTTACATTGAGACTGAATTGCCTCTCGCATCCATTGAAACTGCTGATGCCTCCTAAATCCCAGTTGTGACTCTTTGGGGTGATGCGAGTCAGTCCTTCCACAGGCTAAACTGGTCATTTTTGTTGACCCTGTGGTGCTCTGCCAGCTGAGGAGAGCTGGCTGCATTTCCTTGGCTTGCTCAGCAATGGTCCATATAAACCTCCTTGTGCTCCAGTTTTGTATCATAGTGATGCAAGCCTGGAGGAGCTTAACCTCATTTTGCCGTGGCTATGATTTTATTCATCCCCGTCTTTCCCTCTGCAATCCTTAGGACCTGGCTCTTCTGCCTTGCTCCCTTCTGAAAGGCATCCAAATGGCATGTAAATNTCTCTGAGGTGGTGGATGTATCTCTGCCCAGCAAGGTCCCAGGGCACCAACCCCTCAGCAGGGAACGCAAGAATCACCCGCTGCGGCCAGACACGCCGGCTGCTCAATGGACTGTGCAAAGACCTGGGCAGTCCCAGGCTGCAGCAGGGACAGGGAGGGTTGGAACTCTTTGGAAATTCAGCATAATTCACAGTGACCACAAAAAAAAAAAAGTAGAACGGGAGCCAGAACTGTGGCACAAAGGTTTTGAAGGGAGTTTGACAGAGATGTCACTGTCACCAATAGCATCTGCTTGGCGTGAAGAGCAGCTCACACGTGGAGGAGAGGAGCTCAAGCACTGCACCAACCTGGTGCTGCTATGTGGGATGGTGCCTAGACCTGTACAGCACTGGATGTGGCCCCTGGGGCCAAGGGGACATTCGATTGCCCCAGTCCGAGGGGTAGGCTGACTAGAGCACAACAAAGAAGGAAGTGAACTCAAACCCCAAGTCTTATTCACACGCCCTGTCATTTGCCTACCTTGGGCAAATGGCTTAAGCTTTCTTAGCAGCAGAATAGCATTAACATTGCTGTCCTACTTTGCAGTGATGTTTTGAAGACAAATTTGTGTTTCCCTGGGGAGAGAGACTAGCGGAAAACCTGTTCACCAACCAAGCAGGGTTGAGCCAGCCTGTTTGTTAATGGCAGGCTATGGAGCTGGACTCCTGGGAGAACCTTGCTTTTTTCCCCTCCTTTTTCCAGTAGAATTAAAATCATCAAGATAAATTCATGGATATAAATCAAAAGATCTTTGGTAACCTATGTGGCCTTTAAAGAAAATAAAAGGTAATAATGAGCATTGCAATCTCACTCATCTCAGAAGATAAAAAAAAAAAAAAGAAAATTCAGACCAATTTCTTTTTGCTCGACAGCAGATGAGAGCCTGACCCAGATCAGCAGAGCTCAGTTCCCTCTGCAGCTTTGATTGTCCCGAGGGAGGCTTCATCCTGGCTGCCAGATCCCTGACCCTGAGGCTGCAAACCACAGGCAGAGCTGCCAGTTGCTCGCGCGCCCCAGTGGGCTGGTGGGGAGGATAGGGTGGAGGCTTTGGGCTGGGTTTCTGATGGGGAGCACCGCTCTTTGCTCTCCTGCCTTCAGTGCCACTGAATCTCTGCTGGTCTGCCCATCAGGCTCACAATGAGAACTGCTGGGTTCTGAACACACAATCTGGCAATTTATTCAAGTGACTAAATAAAAGGAAAGGGAAGAAAAATACCCTGCCTCAAGTTGTGAGCACTGAGCCCTTGGGAATCACAGCACGGGGCACAGAGAAATAGCAAATGTGTGCTGTGGAGAGGACAAGGTTTGTTCTGCTCCTCCTGCAGACATAATGCCCTTACGTTAATTAGAGTTAGAAGTAATTTCTGCCAAACCTTACAGTTCAGTGTTACAAAAAGTTTCTTTTGTCGCTTTTTCCCCTTTTATTCTGCACCACTTTGAAATGGCAAGTTAGATGGAATAGGCTGAAGTAATGTGATCTGATTGAATAATGAATAAAGATTAATGAATTTTTGCTAACTTAAATGATAACATGGTAATTGCTTTAATAATATAAAATTATTTTCTGCTACAAACTATGATTAAAGATACCAACTGAGCATTTGAATCATGTGCCTTGTTTTTCATAAGTTCAGTGATTAAATAACTAATAAAACAGTTTACTCTTGATTTTTCTATAGGTAGCAATCACTGGTTAATTGATCTGGACACAAGGGTTGAGCAAATCTACAGTTTTATATATCAGAACTCTTAGTCACTTCTTGGCTCCTCAGCAGCAAAATTAAAGGAGCAATAGCTTCTTTTCCACATCATGAACTTGTTCATTAGTGATATTCCCAGAGTAGTGGGTGGTTGTTGTGATCTGTGATGGTCCCCACAGAGAGCAGGGCTGTGTGGTGGGAGCAGAGTAGGGATCTGGTGTGAGGGTGAGATGGAGAAGGACTGAGCCGTGTCCCATCACAAAGCATGGAGGCCAAGGAGAGAAAGAAAGAAAAAGGGATTCCCGCCCCCTCATTTTGTGGGGAAGCAGTCCCACTATGCAGATGTTTTATGCTCACAGGACCTTCTGGTACAAGGGGGCCTCACTGCCCCGCAGCCTGGTTGCACCCGGCTTTTGGCATCCATCTCAACAGCTCTGAACTATTTATCTCTTTGGCGACAGAGATAAATAAACCGTGGCCTCCTCCCCTTTGCAGGACGTTAATGAAGCGTTTAATCATTTGGTGTTTCTTTTGATTGGGCTTCTTTTTATTTTAGTTTGCAGGAATCAGAGAAACACTTGAGCGTGGAGAAAGGCAGCTATTGAACGTCTGGATCTGTTATTTGCCCCCATGATGGTGAATTAATTGCCTTTTGATTAATGAGCCCTTCCGAACTGGGACTGAGGGAAAGGAGGAGAGAGAAGGGGGAGAAAATCGGCTGCTTTGCTCTAGCCTTGACGTTTTCTGGAATGTCAAGAAGGTGTTAAAGAGCCAAAAGCCGATGCTGCCATGGGGTGGTGATGGTGGTTGGAAGGCAGAGAGGGAAATCATAGTTTTGGTGTGTGTCAGAAGAGAGAGAGAGAGAAATTCAAGCAGCAGTTTAATTTTATGAGTGCTTTCATGCCCCTTGAATGGAGAAGGGGAAAATGATTTAATTAAAAATATATTTACTTTTAATGCAACCATCAATATTTCCATCCGTGCTGATTGTTAAGAGGGTTTGTGTGTTTGCATGTTTAAATGCTTCCAGGCTCTGCTTGTCACTTACTCCTCCATCAGGAGCCATTTGTGCACGCTCACCTGGATCCCATGTGTGCTCACCCATGCTGCTGCACACGCTTATCCTGCCCCCAGTGTTTTTCAGCTTTGGGCTTGGGTAGTTCCTGGCAATTCCCCAAAAGAGGACTTTTAGCAGGCCTCTGCCTCCATATCCATCTCTGACTGCTCTGGATTTCAGGCCCTGTGATCAGTGTGTTTTGCTGTGCACGACCTTGCTGGGTTCCTTGTGGAGGCACCCAGCACACCCCAGACTCTGGTCCCACAGCACTGGGGGGCTGGCTGGGGTGTCTGCAGCAGACGGGGGCTGTGGGGCTGGCTCAGTGCTCTGCCCTGCTGAGTGAAGGTGCTGCAGGAGCAGGGGCTGGGCAAGCAGGTAGGCATGAACATCCCCTAAAAACGGGAGCCGGGAGCTGCCCCTGTTGCAATATCCTAGATAATTTAATCAATTGAAAATGGCAGGATTCAGGGATTTTGGCAACAACATGCACAGAGTTGTACAGTAAAGCTCCAGCAGCCTTTCTGATTTGTATTCCTTCCTAGTGTCAAAAAGCTTCCCAGTTACCCATTTGCCTTTCTCATTCCTAGTCTACACGGATGGATTTAAAGGATTTCTCCACAATAGCCTTTAAATCTCCTTGCCAGGTGCTGCTGAATGGTGGCACAGTTTGATGCGGCTCTGTTGTCTTGGGTCCTCCCCACACTGCTTTGCAGCTGACCACATGAGGACAGGGTATTTGTGTGAAATACAGCTGGAGGAAGGTGTGTTTGGGAAACAAAGTTTTCCTTTTGAGTGAAACAAATCGCCCTTGTCAGTCTGACCTTGAAGCTCAGCCACCATGCCGCCAGAAATGGCAGTGCGTACTGGGTTATCATCTTTCTTTCTCTCTCCAAAGAAGCCCTTGCCTACCAAGACTGGCAGCATCATTCTTTATTTCTGCGGCTTGGACTGCATTGGTTTGGTTGATCTTATTGTGTTTATTCATTGCTTTTTTAATATTTGCAAAGCCACCAGGATCAAGCCCCACTTTCCACAAGGCTGAGTAGGTTGGTCTGACAGTTTTCAGCCCTTTCTTACCTTTTCAGAGGTTATCATAGTCAGAGATGAGGCTCTTGGTAGAGTTCACAGGGGTAACGATCCTCTTAGGTCTGAACTATGGCACGAGGTCCTGTAGGACCCATGCAGGTATTGCTGACGGGCTCCAAGCTCTCATCCTCTCCAGTGCCACAGAGCCAAAGCAGCAGCTCTGCCTTTCTTTACTGATGCAGCTCACAGCTTCATTTCCACTCTCATATTTCAAGTGGAAAATCTGGTGAAAACAAAAAATTAGCAGGACATTCTTAGTATAGCAGCAACAAACAGTGTCATCTATTAGCAGCAGCTTTTTGTGTGTGTGCACAGTTATTGCTCGGCATGTGTTTACAGCAGAGCTGCTAAAGGATAGAGCCATCACTGAGATCTGAGAGACTGTGAATCTTCCTTCTGCTGGCAGGTTCCTGGTAGTAGCCCATCGCAGCACCCCATCACTCCACGTCTCCCTGAAGGAGTTGGCTGTGCTGGAGACTGTTTCCTCCCGTGAGATGCAAAGGCAATTTGCTGATTTTTCTGAAAAGAGTGTTGAAATGATATTAATCCCTGTCTCCATATGAAGGATCAAAACTGCTGGAGAGGCAGTGTCAGGCACAGAATGGAAATCATGCTCTACAGAAAGAAGAGAGAGAACTGGAAACTTCCTGGAGGAAGTACCTGTGTGTTTAAACCAAACCCAGTGGCAGCCAACATTGCCTTTGCTGGACCCAAACCATTGAACAAAAACAAAGACAGAAAGCTACAAAGGGCTTCTGTATTTCACTCCCATGCCCAGAGAAGGCTCTTTCTGAGCCATTTCTAAGATAATGCTGCAGTCAGCCCTTTGCCTTTTATTGCCACAGTCTGTTCCACTTCTCATCAAATACAGCCCTGGATCTTTTTCTGCCAAGCTGCTGCCCAGCCCATTGCAGCCCATCTGGTGTTTGTGTGAGCAACTTGCCGTTGAGCAGCAAGCTGGTCTTCCCTGAATTTCATCAGCTTTATAGGATATCTTAGGCCCTTTCTCCAATTTCCCATCACTGGGTCTCAAATCTGGTCTGAATTTGGTTTTGCATCCACCAAAGCGCTGGTGACCCTTCCTGGGGTGAACCCTGTGCAGATCTAATAAACATCATGCCTCTTCCATCATCCAGGAGGTTGATTCAAATATTGAATCGTACCAGATCAAGAGAGACCCCTGTTGGATGCATCCCTGCTTTCTGACAGGGGGACATTGATAACCCCTGTCTAGGTATCACTAAACTGCAACCCAGAGCTATTTCCCAGGCTGCTGATGAGAATGTCATGGGCGACAGCTGAAAAGCCTTCCCAAAGTAAAGATAGATGACATCTCCCACATCTTCCCCCAGCACCCGCCCTGCCACCCTGTCATGGAAGGAAATTAGATTGGTATGACCCAGTGTGGTCTTTACAAATTCATGTTGGCCGTTATTCATTCTCCTGTGTTCTTCCAGGTGTTCATGAAGGCTTGAAAATCAGAGGTAAACTCATTCTCCTCCCCCTCTTTCAAACAGGCAGGTGTTGCCTCTGCCCTTTTCCACATTTTTGCATCATCATCTTCTCAGATATCACTGTGTTGGCTCCAAAATCATGTTTGCTGGTTGACAGTGCATCCAGAGATGGAACTGGCGCAGTGCAAGCGACTCAAAACCGCTTGCCTTAGCTAAGCATGCTCAAAAGTAGTGTCCCTTCTGAGCCTGATATCTTACTCCTCAGTGTTAATCGTGTCAGACACCTACTCACAGCTGATCTGTTTAGTAAAGACTAAACTGAAAGAGGCTTTAGCCTTCTCAGAGTTGTCTGTCAATAGCTTTCCGTCTTCAGCCACTCTGACATTTTCAAATGGGACTTCTCTTTTTGCAATTCTAAGTGACTTTTTCTGCTGTTTTAAAATGTAAATCAATTTCTTCTAAAAAATAGAAGCATTTTAAAAACAAGGCTGCAAAGGTTGAAAATTATGCTTTCAAATAGCTGAAGCAAAATGTTTCTTGCTACTTGCAATTGATTATCTTTGGAATAAGTATAAATGGTTGGACCAGAAATTGAGGGTTTTCTCCCCATTTAAGAAAGTGAAAAGATTTAAACCTCCAATTCCTCATAATGTTGTTTCTCAGTACTCAGAAACTCCATACTCACCTTGCCACGCGCCAGCTCAACCAGACTGTTCAGTGCCGCTGCAGTTATTTCCCTGTAAGATTTCTCTCAGCCAGAAAACTCTAGATTCTCACGGATCTCCATCTGTATCAACAGCAATTGGTGCTGCCAGCGTGAATCCACAACAGGGAGAATTGGATGGGTATTGAGCAGAAATGTGTCCCACGCACAGCATCTGAAAGCTAGTTTTAAATGCAAATAGGATGGAGAAGACTATGGAAATTCAATAGCAAATGTTCCTTAAGTTCCATTCTGTACAGCACGGATCGTTAGGCAGAGCTCTCACTGCCCAGAGACCTCTGACACATAACAGAAATATGAAATCACATCTCTGTGCCTCATTCAAGTTGAAGTCAGCACCATCACATGTGATGCTGCACAAACTTACTCACCTGCGTTGGCTCCATCTTAGGAAATGGTGGCATTTCTTATCTCCATCAAGGGATCATTCCAAGAGCCACCTGCTCATGTTAAAACCTTCTCCCGACTTCCAGCATGAATTAATTTGTGGCCTCGTTCCTCTTATGCAAACATTGTCCTTTAACTGAAGTAGCTCCTCTTTCCTTGTGCCTGGGTGATGGATTGAGTGAGAGCATGTTTGCCATTTCAGCTGTCTGTCACAACAGCTGGTGCTTCAAGCAAGAGAAGGATAGTGGTTATCAATATAAACAGCTTTCTCTAACAAGTGATTGTTTCCAAAAAGCAATGATCAACTTTCTAAAATCAACACTTACACGCTTTCAGTGAATTGGAGTTTTTCACTGGAGAGCTGAGTCAGGGGTTTGGTGTAAAGAAAACGATATCTTTCTTCCATAAGGCAAAGTTCCCATTTTTTTTTCCTCCCTTGACTTCTGACTCAAAAACTATCTGAAACAGGAAAAATAGAATTGTTTCATTGTTTCAGGAGATATCTCCAGGTTGTGCCCCCTAGCTGAGATATGAAACTCTGAATCGGGGTCTCAGGGTCAATTCCTGCACCTGGGTTTGGTGGGTGACTTTAGTGGATGACTTGGAGTGAGTCCTTTGCCCCCTGCCTACATTTCCCCGTCTTTGAAGAGCTGTCAGAAAGCCAGAGAGGTGGGAACAACAGCCACGAGGAATCCTGTGCAGAGAAGGACAAAAATGGAGTAGAAGAGCCCCAGTTCTGTTCAGGGCAGGTGATGGGAAGGTGTGGGGACTGTTGAACTGGGAACCTGGATGCCATATCCCGTAACTGCCACTGTTTTACCACTCAGATTTCACTGCAGCGGGTGTTAGGGCCAGTGAGCGTGGAGTTTTGCCCTGGCAAACACAGTCACGGGAACTGATGTTCAGAACTCTTCACCCACAGCTCTGCCTTACTCAGTGCTGGTTTGGAGGTAAATGAAGTCCCACTGCTGCATCGTGCTGATGTACTTGAGAGGAGGAAGAGCAGGGGAAGGATGTGCTTTGCCTCACCCACTGCAGCATGACCGTTTCCCAAGAGCACCGAGAGAGCACAGTCTCTGGTGGAGGGTACTTAAATCAGTAATTAAAGCTGTTACCCTCTGGATGACACTAGTACAGCCTCTTCTGAGCCTGCATGGAGGCTAAGAGGATGGAAGAGATGGATCATCATGTTTTTCTGTCTTGCGCCTTTGCTATTTTCCCCTCATCCACATTGCCTGGGAATTTGCTCCTTTATCCTGACACACATCTCATTAAACTCCCATGGTTTAAAATTAATATAGTATTGATTGGAAGGGTTTGGAGGGATTGCAGGTCATTTGCATTCACCCGTCCCTCTTCATTTCTTCCAGGCTGGTCTAGGGGAAGTTTGGCAGCTGGAGTGAAGGAGGTCTGGTTGCTATAGCTACCAGCTCTGCCTTCCTCCTAGAGAGGAGGAGGAGACCACAGGACTTAAGAGCAAAGCCCTTTTGCACAAACTTCTGCCTCTGAAAGTCAGACAGGGGCCCTGTGGCATCTGTGGGTCACTTTTCCTCTTCCCTCCTCTCCAATGGCAGCGCAATGCTGGGAAGAAGGATCCAATGCCTGTGCCCCGTGGGCAAGCAGGACTGGGCTGGAAAGCTGGGGATGGGCAGCGTCTCTGAAAAAATCCTGCCTGTCCCATTTTTGACTGGACACCTAATTCAGAGGCCAGTTATGTACTGCTGGAAGATGTATGGACCATGTTGAAGGGCTCAA
Source organism: Piaya cayana (assembly GCA_013389865.1). Lineage (NCBI taxonomy): Eukaryota > Metazoa > Chordata > Aves > Cuculiformes > Coccyzidae > Piaya > Piaya cayana. Next base: position 361,251 of record WAAB01015765.1, read on the forward strand.
GGGATAGTTTGCAGTACGTAGACCCCTTTGGGACTCTGTAGGGTGTCGCAGGCTCCTTGCTGGGGCTGACGGGTCTGACCTCGCTCTCTGCAATCGCCAGCGATGCAGAGGAGTCATGCCACATCTCAGATGATATTGGACACCCAAGTGTGGGAGGCTGATCCGGTTTTCTGGCTTTTCCTGGTGCATCCCCTGAATCTATAGAAAGAATTGAGCACTGCACTAACCCCCTGTATCCCAAAACCTGGGGTTTCATCTTGGTTTGTGCTGTGCAGGGTACAGGGCTCGTGAGGAGGCATAGACTGAGCAGGTCTTGTATGACATGGACTCGCTTTGTTTGCAGGTTGCTCTGGATTGTCTGTAGTTATGTCTAGGGATGCATGCCATGATAATTGTTGATTATTTGCAGCTCCTATGGGACTGCTTCATTGTGAAAGACAGGCAAAGAGCCTGCACGTAGCATAGACGAGAAATACAGATCAGCAGCATATTTCTGGAGCAGGCACAAGAACTGAATGAATACGTGAATAAATAAAATAAATAAAAGGTGTGGGGGAGTGAGTGAGATGGCCTTGCTGTGTCAAGATAACTGTACCTTGTCCCCCTGCTCTGCAAACTCTGTTGAGCAGATTTATTAGTTTTAATTAAGAGGAAGGGGGGGAAAAAAAAGGAGCTGGGAATACATCCAAATTCCACCTCACAAAATCATTGCTCCTTCCTCAAGATTGAGAGAGAAAAAGGGTGAATGATCAGAATAATAATCAGAAAAGAGATCTAGGTGCCAAGAAAACCACTTCGCTGCCCAGCCTTTGCGCTGGCTGCTGGGATGGGAAGGAACTTGTTCAAAGCTGAATGGAAAGTCCTGGCAAGGTCAGAGTTTAGGGCTGGAGCTTGCACAAAGTTTGGAGTGAGGTGCCTTAAACCTCCTATCGAAATTTCTTTACTAGAAAACTGGAGCTGGGTTTAAGCTTCCATTAATGTGTAAAGCACTGCTTTTCAGAGAAAATGTAATTTTTTTCCTTTATTTATAATTCTCCTCCCCGAGAATGAGAGGCTTGGGGTCAGCCAGTGGCTGACATGCCCTCGGTGGGCAGGGCAGCATCCCGGGGCAGTGATGCTGTGCACGCACACCCTCCTCTGGACCAGGCTCCCTCCACAGCCACCAGCACTCAGGGCACCAAAGCAACCTAGTGATCTTCTGGGGTGTCTCAGAACTTAGGTGTTTCCTGTTTTCCATCCTCCAGCCCTGGCTTGCAGGCAAACCTAGGACCTTGGAGAGGCTGTTGTGGAGGTGCAGCCTGGCTGGGGGCTCGGTATCCCTGCTGGAGGCCCTGTGAGTGACCAGCTCTCCCAGGGCTGACCAGTGAGGTGGCAGGTACCTGCAGGGAGGATCTGGGTGTACAACATCCTGCTCTGGTGCTGCAGGGATTGGCATTGCTGGTGGTCCCTCTACATCCCAGTGACACCATGGCCAGCCCCTCATCACAGGGATGTGTCCCTGCGGGCACTAGGGATGTGATCTTCATGCCTGTTAGCATCAAGTCAGCATTTCCTGCCAAGGATTTGATAAGGGTGAAATACATTTTATCCGTGTCAAAATGGTCTGTAAGGGAGTCCCAGTCTGTAAGTGTCTCCTGCCTCCCGCAAGGTGCGGCGCCCCTGAGCAGCTGCCTGCTCCAGGACCAGCAAAAGTGCAGCCTTGTTAGCCCAGCACATATATCAGCTCAGTAGCCTTGATGAGTACTAAGAGCTTAACTGCCCCTGGGCTTCTCCTGCAGACAGTATTGTTTCCTGGCATGGTAGGCCCTGATCCAGGGAACTTGCCTCTTGCCTGGTGCAGAAATTACCTTTAGAGCCTCTGCACCATCAGCGGGGCTGAACCTCTTCATATGGCCCCATGAAGGTCCCGAGATCTGCAGAGCTGGAAGTCAGCCACAAAGCATAGACTGGAAAGGAAGATGGGCTTTGGTTTCTCTTCCACTTTGAAGCTGTTCCCTTTCAAGTATTTTTTCAGCCCATTAGGATCCATCTCAGAAGAAAAACTGCAAAGAGTGGACTTGGATCTGGCTGCCGACATCACTGGGGTTCAGAGTTACTTGGACCACAGATCATGCCACAGATCTCTGCCCTTTACAGATGTTCATTAGAGTTTCACAAGAAAACACAGCATCACTCTCCAGGAAACAGCAGCTGCAACATTTTATCTTTGACTTTCGCAGCTTCCAACAAGTCCCTTGGGGGAGAGCACAAGTGAGTTTTATTAAAAATAAAAAACCCTCGTGGAGAGGACTAACGCTTTGTCTTAGGGATTTAGCTGGAGCTGCTAGAGACAGTAAAAACACTTCAGAAAGGCTCTTGGGGCAGAGCAGAACATATATAAATGGTCCTAATAAAGGCTGGAGCAACCAGCATTGTGATGAATGCACAGGGGCCCTAAGGCCACAGCAAGGTCTGATGTGTCTTGTGTCCAAAACACTGGAAACAGTAAGAGTCCTGGGGGAAACACAGCGTGATGTAACACAACTGTGGAACTCCCCACGGTCCCACAAGGGAAAACTCCAACTGAAAACTCAGCACAGAGCCACATTCTGGCCCTGGGATGAAGATTGATCACTTGGTTTATCCTCATTTCATTGAGTTGTCAAGGCTGGTCTGGCAGAGGATGCATGTGGTGAGCTATTGTGGCAAACACAGTCCCAGGCATGATTCCATGGATGCAGCAGGCAGAGCTCTTGATGAGGGAAGAAAAAAGTGTTGTTCCTGCTCAAAGTACATTTGATCTTCACTGGCTGGCTTGCAGGCCAGGAAGGTGCGGAGTCCAACTGATGGCTGCTTGCCACCTGGGAAATGTTAAGGACTTTTGTCCACCTGGGATTCTTTTGTGCCTAATAAGAGCTACACCCCTACTACTGATCATCTTTTCTTCAGTTAGAATACCAAATGTAATTGAATCTGGACTGTGATTTTTGAGAAGTTTGTCACAACTCAGTTATCTCCAAGATCTCATCACATCTGTGCTTCAAATCCATCCAGGTACGCCAGAGTCTGGTCATGGAAAGGTGATGAATAGACACAGACAAGGTGTGATTTTACAGCCTCATTTCTCCAAGGAAGCAGTCCAACAAGGGATACTGGAAGAGGTCAGATCTCAGGTCTGATGGCATATGTTCAGGTTACTTCATCAGAGACCTATTTGAAACATTTCCATGGATGCTGCTGGCAGAAAATTGTTCTTTTTTTTTAAACTAAACCATGTTGGGTTTTTTCCACTTGAGAAATGCTGACACTGTGTCAGAAAAAAAACAAACACAAAAACCCAAACACAACGAAAAACACAGGCCAGCAACAAATGTTGAACAAGTAGAGACATTTTCACTTTGGAACCAAAAATCAAAATACATCTGTTGAAAACAGAAATATTTTCATGCTAACAGCGCTGCTTGCAACTTATGCTCACATCAGTTGGTAATTACATGGCCAGTCCACTAGGAAAATGCTTGCCAGGTAGCTTTGGACCCAACCTCAAACAAGTGCTAAACCACGTTGCTGGCTTTGGGCTCCCTCCACCTGCAGTATCCAGGCTTGTTCCATTACTGCACAAGATGTTTGCTGCTGTGTTCAGGAGCACCGCTGACCTTCTGGCCTCCTGTCCCATCCACATGCTCTATTCCTGTCTGTGGCCTCTGTTACTGTTTGTGGGAACAAAGCCAGGCGTGGAGCTGGGGTGCTCAGGCAGGGGCCAGGCTGACACCCACCCTTCACGGTGCCGCTTCCCCCAGTGCCGCCCCCAGTTCTGCATTGTGCTCAAGCGGGGATACGTCCCGAGCTGCATCAATGCTGCTGCGGCTGCTGCTGCGTGATGCGTGCTCAGTGCCGTTGCTCTGTGCCTGCTGCTCCCAGCGCTTCCCTCCAGCCATCTTCTTTCACCCGGGCCCAGTTGCCCTGGCCGCTGCCAATGGCCCCGGGTTAAGGAGAGCACTTTATTGTGCCTAACAAGGCGCTTTGCCCATCCAGCTAGAGAGCAGCCGGCTCAACCATGGATTGTCTTTCACTTTTTATTGCCCAGCGGGAGGAGCACGGGGAAAGTCTTTATGTGATTTTAGAGAAAGACAAAATGCCTTAATAGCAGCTGGTGCTGCCTCTCTGGGGCCCAGGGGACCCCGCAGCAGCCCATAATAATCATTGTAAATAAAAGGGGACGTATCTAGTGTGCAGTGTGGGCTGTTAAAACAAGCCCTAGGGTGGAAGGGATGTCTTAAAAACAACTTCCAGAGGATGTTTCTCTCTGTTTCTCCCCTCATTGCCCCTCTAATTCTCCTTCTCTGCATGGCGGAGCAGTGGAATGCTGTTACAGCTCCTCTCTCTCCCAGCCTTGATTAGCTTGACAAGCACGTAGATATATATATATATAACTTTATCTTTACTTTCCTGCTCATGTGGCCTTTGGGAGAGGACTCCTGCATACTTAGGCTTGTGCTTGTCTTTCTGGCCTAGTAAAGCCGAGTAAAGGGTCTACTCAGGCTTCTCCATCCTTCTTCACTGGAAACAACCCAACGTTGTATCTTCCAGCAGGTTTACCACAAATCCTTCTGTAGGGTGGTTCTCCCAGGTGTATTTCTCTGGATGTCCTGGGGCTCCATGGGCATCCCTGCCTTGAGCAGGACAAGAAGCCCAATTCCTAGCTCTGTGGTGGGAGACAAAAAGTGGAAATGGTCAACCTGCACAAGAAAGAGAAGGAATGGTGAATGGGGAGGGATGCAGGTCCTTCTGTGGCAGTGATGTTCCAGGCAGCAGCATCATTCCCAGGCTCCCAGTGCCAAGCAAGCAAGTAGTATTTAAGCTGGAAACGTGTTTTTGCAGAAGAGTATTTATTAACCCTGGGAGAAATGCTGGACTGGGAACAGTGGGGCATCAGAGCAGAGCTTCTTGGGAGAGCAGCCCCTACCCAAGCCCACAGGGAGCAATGGACTGTGGCCTTAAAAAAACAGAACATGCTTCCAGAAGAGAGGAGGGCTGAGCCAGGCTTTCAGGGGTACACAGGGAGGGTGGAATGAGTCTGGTGTGGGCTGAAACAACCTTCTTTAATGGCTCAGAACATGTTGGGGACATGGGAGGACTCAGGAGGGAGGGGCTTTTCAGCACAGAGGATGCACGAAATCCTTTTCCTTTTTTATAATACATGTTCATCTCTCTCAGGGTGCTTTTCATGGCGTTGCAAGCCACAGATTGGCAGCTAAAACATTTTTCTCCTCTTTCATTTCTTTTCCCTCTGCAAATGTTTGGCAGAAAGGAGAAGCAGCAATAAAAAAATGGGGGAAAAAAATTGATTAAAAGCCCCAAGCCCTAGCTGTGAAAATGTTTTGAAGCAATTGTAACTACCTTTATTTTCTACATCATTCTTCCATCCCATTGCATTCATACCCTTCACAGTTTCTGCACGTGGATGTCTAGAACTCTGTTGTTGAGCTATCAACAGTCGGAGCAGCGTTGTTCTGCACATGCAGGGAACCGCTGCATCAGGCTCTCCTTTAGGCCCCTTAAGGCTGTTAATGGCTGCAGAAGCTCTTCCAGAGTGGCTGGGAAGAACTCAGTGGGGCTTTGCCATGCAGGGAAGTGGTCTGGGGCACCCCTCCATCCCCCCATCTCCCAGCTGGCTGGAGTCGACGTGTCCCTGCCTTGGTTGGTGGGGCTGATGTGAAGCCAGTGAGGGCTGTGAAGGTGAAGGCAGCTTTGGGCAGGGCTGACCATGTGCCCAGCTGCTGTGATGTTCTCCATCCTGCATCCTTCAGCCCAGGCACTGGCTGCCATATCTAGCTTACAGGGTGCGTGCTCCATCCCAGGCTCCGCCTCTATTACCCTATGTGTTAAGCTTTCTTTTCTCTCCTGCTCCTAACAGGACATCACCTTGTCCAGAACTTCATAGAACTGCTTGTGTTATCATAATCGGGGTTGTTTGTGTTCACCTAACCCCTATGGGTCTGTGGTTTGGAAAAGGAAGCCCAGACTTGGTTGTCATTGCTCAGCCAACACACAGTAACTCCCCTATGAGTCCTTGGAGACCCTCGTGCTTGGCTCGGGCATGAAGGGCTGTAGTGGGCAACTGCAGAATTGCAGAGTGCAGGCGAGAGGCCTCGTGTGCTTTTTCCCCTGCTGATGTCCCCTCCACAACACAGACTGTGTGGGCACAAACACGTCTCCTGCAGGACACGGCTGCTTCTATGCTGTAGGACAAGAGTTCAAGCAATTAACGTCCTTTGCAATAAAAGCACTTTACTTGCTCCCGCTGCCTCCCCTATTAAGTCCTTCCCTCCCCCTGCAACAAACATTTTGATTTTGGAAGCGTGGCCTCTTTGGGAGAACTTTAATGAAGGCTGGAGGCTGCGGCATTGCTGAGCCCCTCCCGACCGTCTGCCCAGCTTGCTGGAGGCAAAGCTGCAATGTCCTGCTCTTGGGGGTTGTATCCTGACCATATCCAGTAAATGCACCTCCAAATAACACACCAGGAGTTACACTGAACGTCTGTGCTGGTCACTGAGGCATGCAGAGGGTGTATGAGGAAAGACAGGCTGGGCAGGAGGGCCTGTCTGCCTTCGCAGAATAAATGAGGGGCTGTTTCACGGCACCCAAAGAGCCCTGGGGAGACAGAGATTGGGGGAACCAGGTCCCAGGTCACTCCTCAAGCAGGATGAGATTGCTCATGATAACCTGCATCAAGAAACAGAAGGAGGGGAAGGAACAGGGAAGGAAGCATTTGAATGGGATGTGGATTCAGGATGGAACCTGGAGGCACTTCTGGACCTGCAGGAGCTGATGAGGTGGAGCTGGCAGTGGTGGTGTAGCAGAGTTTCTTCAGTGCTTGTCTTTATTAGTTTCCCAGGACTTAGGATCCCTGTGCTCCCCTCCTCCTCCTCTCCCTCCTCCTTCACATGATTAATCTCCACCTTGCCTTTTGCTTGGTAAGAACATAACTATAAAGGTGATCATATGGTTTATGGGCTGTGTAGATTTGCTGCTGTCAGCTAAATCAGTAAGTTACTTTGGGCATCAATGGCCTTTTTCTCCCTACTACTGTTCCTCTTGTGTCATCCACTGGTGGAATGCATTGTGTGTTCTCAGCTGCCATCATCTTGATCCTCTCTGCTACCAAATTGAGGCCCCCAGCACCTTGCGAGTGCCTCAGAGGCAGGTGACAGCCCAAAAAGGTGGGGAGCAGACTTGAGCAGTTGGTGGGTGATCACGCACCAGCCTTGCTCAACTGCTGAACTCTGCCCTGACTTAGCCTAGGGGTAACCCACATCAAAAATTCCTCCTGGGAGGCACTGTAGTCCAGACCAGCCCAAGCTGAGCACCTCCCATGCTAGGGGCTTTTCACCCTCCTGTGCCCTTACAGCGTGCCCCAGGGCGTGAAGTGTATACCTGTGCCCTGCTGCAGCCCAGCTGTGGCCTCACATCAGAAACTTTCAGCTGAACACAAACCCCTCCGGCAACATCTCTCTGTTTCCCATGCCAAAATAAGATTCATAGTAATTTCTAGTCTTGGGGTGGAACAAAAGCCTCCCCTTGCAACTGCAAACAGCCCAGCTACCTGCATTGATTCACACTGTACACTGCAGTCATACATGGAACCTTGGTGCTTCAACTTTGGCTGGGGAAGGGCCGTTTCTCTAATGCCTGAAATTCATCCCAGTTCACAATAGACAGTCTTGCCTTCACATCAGCACTGCCACACTCATCCGGCTTTGCTTCTTTTGGGGCCAGATTTCTTGGGATGCGTGTCATGAGGAAGCAGTCCAACCTTTCTCCTGCTGTGCTCCACCTGATGCAGAGCAAACCAGCCAAGAGCAGGAGCAGTCCTTTTGGGAGTATTTATAGCTATTTCACACTGTCAAAGTGGCGAAGGACCAGTAATCAATCTGGTCCCTTAGAAATCTCATCCAGAGCCTCTTATCCAAAGCTTTCTTCCTCAAAATTTCAGATTTCCAATTGCAATGCAATTCTTTTTTTTTTTTTTTTCTTTTTTCCTGGGGTAAGTCTGGCATTCCTAATGAGGAAATCACACTGATGCTTGTGCTCAGAATTCCCTGAGTGGTCACTCCTCCCAACCATGGGTGCACAGGTGAGGTCCCCAGCACTGGATTAGCCACATGTCCTGCAGGTTAGAGGAGATTTACAGGGAGGTACCACTCACTTTGGGATAGAATCTTCCTGGCTTTCCTGGGAGCCATGGTCCACACCACCAAACCCCTGTGGCTCCCAGCACCCCAGCATTGGATCCATATATTTAAGCCTGCCTTTAATCTCCCAGTCCAAGCATCTCCACCTTCAGCAAGGAGCAACACAGAAGTTTTTCAGCTGCTCTTTGCAGGCTGAAAGAATCAGTGAGATCAGTGAAGGAGCACAGGGAAGAGCACCTGGGAGCAGCCACTGAAAAGGACTGAGTCCTGCCACAGCCACCTTGTAAAGTGGGCATGAGGAGGGAGGAGGCTCCCAATCCTAAAATCAATCCTACTTAAAAAAAAAATTAAAATAGCATTTATTTTAGGATTTGCACCTGAAAATGCCTCCCTCTCCCCACTGGTAGAGAACCAGTGCCAAGTAGAGGTTTTACTGGCAAAGTTTGGTTTGTGCATCCTTGGAGTTGCGTTTCAGGAACAATGCTGAGCTGTTTTGGGACAAGGGCAGTGCAGGACAGTGACTTGGAAAGGGAGTAGAGACAGAGAAACTTCTCCCTGTGGAATCGACTCCAATGAGCTCACTCCTGAAGCAGCTTTTGCTTGGCAGAAGTGTTCAGAGGATGACTGCAAATTAAAAACAAACAGAAGAGAGCCAAGAATCATTTACTTAGAGAACATTTTGCAGGTTTTGTTTAGGGTCTGGTTTCAGCCTGGCACTTGTTGATTGTATTTGCACTAGAAATAAGATAAATGTGACACCTGCTCCATTTAATCTTTCTCTCTCTTTTCCTTCCCCCCTCTCCTTTTAAGGATTCACCAAAAGAGACTGAGGAAGAGTGAGAGATGTTAGGTCGTGTGCCTGATTAATGATTCTCTGGGGGAAAAGAAATCATTTAACCACAATATAGAGCTCTTTTGATTGAAAAGAACTTTAAATTCCATGTTTAAGCCAGGAGCAAAAACTGGAATAGCAAACTAAGGAAAGCACATGTCCACTGAGTTTATAACACTGGCCCAAGGGGCTTTGTATAATTATGAAAACAAGCAATCAAATGAATAAATCCACAAACGGGCTTGCAGATACAAAATCAAACAGGGAGATATGATGGAGAGCTGCTAATGAAGGCAGGATTCAAGGAGTGAAAGAAGCTGGAGGTTGGATTTAGTACTGGCACGTGTCGAGGTTTGATATGAGAACATCTTGGTCTCTGTTGTGTTTTGCTTCTTTCAAGCTTGCTGCTGGCTCAGGCTTGCTGCCAAATCACAGATATCCTCCTTCCCTGTCAGCGATGCCGAGGGCATCCCGCACACCTTGGAGCTGCTGGTCCCACCAACACCCCTCCCCTGCGGCACAGGAGGGTGCAATGCCAGTGAGGAGCCATTTCTCTGGGGCAAAGGGAGACCCCGGGTGTGTGCAGCGAGGCTTGGGGGACGCAGACTGGGAAGAGAGGCTGGCCCTGAGCGAAGAGCCCAACACAGAACCAAGCCCTACCCTGCTGGCCAGAGACAACTCTGAAACGAGTAATGCAAAACCTGAGATTGTTTTCCCCCTATCTTTTCACATGACCTTTTAACATCCAGAGAAACAAACTAGCGATCTGCAGTTTCCTCCATATAATCCATAAAGAATAAGTGAAGGGAATATTGTCACAATCATGTTAATTTCATTGAGCGCATACTAATGAGCCATTATCCTGATCAGTGAATTCTCTGCTTGTTTCTCCCCACCCTCCTCCTCCTGACCCCCTGATGCTGAAGCGCAAAGGACTCAGAGTGTGTATGAACATGGGAAAGTAAAAGCAGAAAGGGAATGGGGTGTGCAGAATAAGCTGTTTGCCTTCCTCTGATTGTTTCTATTAATAAAACATTACATTAAATCAGTGCTGGAAGAATATAATTGGGATCATCCATCAAATTTCTAGAGGAGAAGGGCTCCTGTTCATCAGCCGAATGAAGTGGCCACCACTACCAAGGCAGCAAGCGTGGCCTCATATCCCCGTGTTTTGGGCCAATCCTCTCCCCATAATCAACACCAGTTGCCTCATTTTCTGTCTTTCTTTTGTGTGGGCAAAGGCAGGAACTAGGGGCAGGAGGAGGCACAGCTGGGGACCCTACGGCTGGACTGGAGACTGGGATTTGAGGTTTGAGTTTGAGGGCAGTCACTGTCTGTGGCCAGCTCTTCCTCACTCTGTGCAGGGATGAAGGCTTCTCTGTCAATTCTGTCGGAAGAACCAGAGGGAAACACCCCTCAGATTCACATCAATAAACTCTCTTGCACTAGGGAGTGGAACAGTCGTAATTTCATCCACTTTTCAGAGCAGCTGAAATCATTCAGTGAAGGAGTTAGCTACTACAACACGAACTGGAGATTTTTCCCAAGCCCAGTCATTTGTGCTGGGCTAATGCACCTCCTCACTAGTATTGTATAATATAAAGTGGCAAATAACTCATCTGTGTGCTCCCAGCCGAGTGCAGTGATGGGAATGGACTCAGTGCTGCCGAGCTGGCAGTGAGGAAACTCTCCTTACCTGCAGCTGCCCCCATCGCTCACTTGGCCCTGCACTCCAGGGCTCGTGGAGAAAATCCTGTCAAGGGCTGTGGGGCTCCCACGTCTCCCAGAGTCACACACACTAGACCAGCCCTTAGTCTGATCTCTGTTAAAGCCCTGTGCTGGCAGCATTTGACCTGCAACATCTAGACTAAATTACCAGGTAGTAGTTTTGTTAAGTCTCATTTCTGTGAGATTTAATAAACCCTTTAATATTTCTTTCTGGTGAGGGTATTTGGCACTTTAACTTACAGCTTTTGATGTCTTTGATAAATCAAACAGGTCAAATCCTTTCTGCCTGTCACTGCACAGCATTTTCTCCAAATTTTTTCATATAACTCTTTCTTGAATCCTCAGTATCTTCCTTCAGACAGGCTGGACATAACAATGCCCCAGCAGCCTCAGCCAAGCAATTCATTAGAGATGTTCTTTATTAAAAAAGTAAAATGCCCACTGATCATTCTCCCATATTCATGTTTTATTTTTCCATTCCTTGTTATGCTAAGAACAGCAAATAAATGATGCTATATACATACATCAGACTTATAACAAGCACTAATGTTTCTACAATAAAAGCAGAATGATAACTGGCAAGACAGAGATTAAGAAAAGTAAGATAAATGCATGTGGTAAAATATTTTTAAAACATGTTCCTAATTTCAGAGCATCAGGCATGATCACAGCTAAAAATATGACAATCCATCAAAATCCTGTCACATGGAGAGTTTGGGACTCATATTAGACAATGAAGAGCTAAAAGAAATGCTGGGTTTCTTACAGTATTAATATGTAACTGAGCAATCCAGGAGGAGGATATTACATTAATGGCATAAATGGATCATAATAAAAGACCATTGTGACATGCCAATACTCTTACTCAGTTGTATTAGAGACATCAGAAAGGAAAAAGGCTCTTTAATGAAGGCTGGCGCCCATGTCTCTAATGCAGCCTGCAGCAGCGCCGGCATGGGGAGCAGATCCAGCCGGCAGCGCTCTGGGCTGCCAGGGAACATTGCAGCTCGGCTCCCAGCTCTGCCTCAGGTTATTTTAACAGGGACCCTGCCTCAGTTTACCTCTCAGGTCAAAATTGCCTTTACCTTGTCCTCCTGCCCTTGTGTGCTTGCCGTGGTTTTGAGGGCTACAGCACTAGTAGGACCTGAGACACAACAAGGCCATCGCCATCCTGGCCGGGTGTCAGGGGACACTAACCTCCGCCAGTGCGGTCCATGATCTTTCTCAGGATCACCTTGCTAGCACCCCAAATACGGCACACCTCCTGTGTCTCTCACTTGAATAATTGGTCATCTGAGCACCAAAAATTAATTACTGGCAGTTAATCTCAGAGAGCACTTAGCAACCACCACACGTCGGTCTGGCTTCTGCAGTAGGCAGAAGGCAGGGGATCCTGCTCAGCCCTGCCAGCCCTGCTCCCTGCACTGGGAGCTGCTGGGCGCAGGGCAGCTTTCTGTGGTGCTGCCGGGGTGCAGCCATGTCAGTACCTGCACCACGACCGCACCAGCCTGGCGTTGCAGTAAAGCTGTAATAAATCATTGCTGCATTGCACTGCATAGTGCCGCATCCCATCGGAGCACCACGCTCCCACGCCGTGCAGCAGGAACTGGCCACAGAGGAAGGCAATGGGCTCTTCTGGGCAGAGAGCGCTGAGTGTTTCTCTGTGGCTGCAGTTGCACCTTATTATTATTGCCCACTCAACAATCAGTCTGTATTGTTTCTAGAAACCCAGCATGAGCAACGCAGATGCCAGAGGAGAAAGAGAGGCTTTGTGTGCTGGAAGGTTTTCAACAATGTATTTTTGCTTTTGTTCAGTTTTGCACAAAAGACAGCTCTTTCAAGTGCTGGGAAGTTTTTCTTTCATGAATTGGAGATTCAAAAGTTTGGGGAATAGGAGCCAAGGAGAGATGAGAAAATGTGGCATGGAGCTGATCTTCAAAGTTTGTGATCACTTTGTGAAATGAATCCCACCCTAAACTGTGTCTGGTGTCTCCTCAAAAGAGAAAAGTACCCATTTGCTTCGAGCTGAATGGGACTGAAGGGCTTTTCCCTCTTCCTTTAATTAAAAGAGATTCCCATTTAAAATAAAATAAAACCAAATAGAGATGCCAGAGGAAAATCTCCTATGGAGAGCAAGAAGAAATAAAAGAATATATTACTAAAACCAGGAACCATATAGAAAATATTCATTTGGGGGAATATTTTGACAAAGAGAATGGTATTTTTCTTGTTTTCCGTCCACACTTAGCAGACAGAGGGAAAAGTAAAAAAAGAGATCAAAGTCCAAGCACATTTTCTGAGGGATGAGCATCACACTGGGCCACAGCCTTCTGGGTCCCTCTACTGCTCTCCTGCAGGCACCCTGGTGGGGATGAGACAGTTGAAAGATGATCCCCAGTGTTGAGACCTGACTGCCCCCAGATCATTTAACATCTTTTTCCCTTTCCTTTTCCAAGACCCAGCAATACTGCCCATTAGAGAGTTTCTCAAAGCACTGAGGAGCTCGCAGTACTGCAAGCAAGGAGCATCAGGGGAGGATGATTTCACCAGCATTAGGAAGGAGACAGGAAACAAAGGTGAGGGTTGAGAAGGAACTCTGAGAATTTCTCTAACCCCAAACATCTCCCACCATTTGTAGCCATTTCCCTGAAGGACAGCAAGACCCTGCAAGAAAACCTTCAATAACTCGGATTTGTGGGACTGTGCTGCATTTCTGAAGACAGAAGGTGTTTGTACCACAAAGTCTTCAATCAACAATAGCTTCTTACTGCAAACTGGGTATAGCACACACCTCAACTACACCAGCAGTTGTGCTGAACTCTTGTAGGTGGTACTAGAAAGGACGTCCTGCTCATAAGCATCATCAACACTGTGCAAAAGCTCCTTTTCAGCATTCACACCACAGCCCTCCTCTGTTTTCCAGGAAATCTGCCCGAAGCATTTCTGTATCCAAGCCCAGCCTGTTGTCAGTGAGTTTGTTCTCCTTGACTAAAGATTAGCTCAGAGGGATCCTGCCAGTTCAAGTCACACTACAGACTAGACTCTGTCTGGGCAAAACCACCCCTTTCGTAGCTAAACGACTTCCCCCACTCATGCAAGTTGTGACTTCCACCAGATTCACCTCCTAGCACAGATGTCATCCATCCATGTGGGTTCAAAGGGTGATTAGGCGAATTAACTGAGAACAGGATTGTCATGGGTGGGAAAGCCGCAGAATGATGAGACTACTTCCGAGTTAGGATTTTCTTCCCCCTGAAAGCAAAAGAAGTAGAATCAGATTCCTTCCTCTTCTTGTGATCATCCCCAGGCACCTGCTCTGGGCCACTGTCACAGCCAGGATGCAAAGGGTGATGGATTGATGTGACCCAAATAAAGCCCTTTCCAAATAAAGCCTGTGTGGGGACTCCCCACTTTCCCTGTGAACTGTGGCACAGGCACAGTGGAGAAGACGTGGTTCTAGATTTTATACTTGCTGACCCAAGCTCTTCCCCAGATTTCACTCCCTGTTTGAGAAATGGAAACATAAGTGATCTGAGCAACTTCAGGCAAGTTAGTCCAGCCCCCAGAGTACACAAGGCTTTAGTACAAATCTGGAAGGAAAGAGTCATTAAAACTCAGAGCTAAATAGAAAATGACATGAAATGCAGTACAGGAGATGTCAGGCTTGTCTCATGTTAGGCGCCGGACAGTGGAAATGCTGTAGATCTCTTTTCTCCATGCTCCAGTAAGGTGTCTGATACCGTGCCTTGTGGGAAATTATTAATGAAGACAGGGATTAATGGGAGAATGGAAAGCACACGAAGAACTTGCTAAAGAGGAGCTGACAGCTTGGTGTGCTGCATGCAGTGGTGACTGGCTTACAGGAGATCAGTCCTGAGGACAACTGAGTAATTTGGTTCCTGACCTTAGCACAAATATTAGGAATGCATGAGTGACAGTGCAGGGAAGTGCCATCAGTGTAGAGAAGGGAGGACGAATGCCTCTGATTGAATTGCTGGTGGGATTTACCTGCAATACTCTTTACTCCTCTGATCTTCTCATGAAGTCAAATCTAGACAGGGAAGGGGCAGGAGAGGACTCTGCTGCTGCTGCAGGGAGTGGAGCACCCATTTGATGAGAGGATACATAGAGAAGGGCTTCTGTTAAAAAGAAAATTAAAATTACATCAGGGAAGGAGAAGAGCTCTTTAGGTTAAGCACTGTCTTTGCAGCAGAAAACTCACCAGAAACTAGGCAGTAATACATTTAAGCTCAAAATTGGGAGACATAAAGAAGATTTAGGAATCAAGGAGAAAAGCAACATACACAGTTTTAGGACAGGTTGATACATTAATGCAAGACCTGATTGCCTTCAACTGCAGGTGACTGAATTGACACAAGACATGGTTTCTAAGAGATAGTTGTGGTTGAGTCCTTTTATGGTCTCTTTAACTCCCTGAGGTAGTCTCACAGGGAATCAAGCTAGTTTGCAATTTAGTTGTGTTGAATGGTGCTCCAGTGGCAGCTCTCTGGCCACTTGTCCTGCTTTCCAGCGTGCCTTCTTGCCATAGGGCCCCTTGCAACAATCAGCCAAGCAAGATGCACCTTCCAGTCATGTAGAAGAAAACACAGCCTCCCGGCATGTTCCCAGCAAGACACCCCTCGCCCCCCCAGCAGCGTCTGTCCACCCCACAGCAGCCTCACATGCATTAGGCTCAGGCGTATGAATAAAACATCTTACCGAGAACCTCAGTTTTCCATGCCTGAGCCTAACCCCTAACAGCTGCCAACGGTTCCCCTCTTGTATCATCAGCAAACTCCGCCAGAACAGGGTCAGAAGCATTAAGCAGACCAAGACTGCTTCCATCATTAAGGAGAAGAAACAAAACTGAGAGAGAGAAGGAGAGGAGAGAGGGAGAGAGAGTGAATTCATGTCTCCAACCCCAGCTTTCTCCTCCCTTTACTTTCTATTCCTGCTGAGGAATTTATACTTGGGCTCCCACGGTCTGGCTTCTTGTTAGGAAAAACAAACCTACCATATCCTGATGGCTTCTTGGTGCTGTGCAGAACATAAATAAGTAAAGCTTTTGATGTCGGAAAGTTGGGGAGCTCAGCAGCTCTGTTTGCACAGCTTCAAAGTGAAGCAAGGCTTTTGCCAAGGTGGGTGGGCAGAAGTCACTGTTGGTAGGATGAGAGAACAGCCAAGATTTAGTATGCAAACAGGAGCTTGGTGGTTTGGGAGTGATAAGGGGGAAAGAGGTCGTAGTGTTGTGTCTTGTCCTTGTTGACACTCAGAGTTGAGGGCAGAAGAGGCTGGGAGGGTAACAGGGACTTGGCCAGGAGCCGAGGATTGTCCTGGATATGCGAAAGTGCCTCTGCCTCTATCTGCCATCCCTAGAATGGAGTTGTGATCACTTGAGCTCCTTTTGAGACTCTCCTGGTGTTATTCCTGATTAGGAGTGACAAAGGCTGAAGTGAGATTTGTGTATATGTGGAGTGGAAGAATGCAGAAGGGTGGGCTTGTAGCAATCTGGTTGACATTACAGAGAGAGCCAGGGACACCAAAGTAGAAAATAAGAGAGAGAGAGAAGAAACAGAAGAAGGGTAAGTGCCCTCCCAGATCTCAACCTGGCTTGTGGTCTACCTCTTGGGTTTGGGTCCCCTTTCTCACACCATAGAGAGAAATCATGATCTAGTTTCCATTCTGCTGAGAGTGTTGCCTCTCTCCATACCAGCTCTGGGCTGATCAGCATGCAGGACCTTCCATCAGGTTCCCCTGCACCCAGCATCCATCAGTGGGGAGTGACAGGTCTCGGCTTGCGGCAACGGTGACTGCTTGAAAAGGAAGCTTTGGGGATCTGCACACATCCTCAACCATCACTGCCCTGAAAATGCTATGATGCCCTGTGGAAGTCAGGCTGCGTGGGAAGGCACTGTCAGCTCATCCTGTCATCTCTGGAAAAGCCAAAATATATTAGGAAATACTTAAAAAAGCCGTTTATGCACAGGTAAGCAGCCACAATGCAGAAGGGAACAGAGGAGAGGAGGTGCATGCCACAGCAACTGCCGTGTGGCTCAGCTTCCTGTTGTTGAATGTGGCAGCACCTCTTTATCAGGTTTTCCAGCTCCTGAGTGTGTCACTCAGCATTTGACACCCCTGGGTATCTCTCAGGCACATAAACTGCTGATGAGGAGCTGGCCCAGGGCAGGAGCTGCAGCCCAGAACCAAGATGATTTTTATTGTTTTGGGTTCTGAATCACATCCTTGATGAAAAGAAAGGCTTCAGCTGCCTCATAAGTGGGGGTTAAAGGGGACGATGGCTTTCAGCTGGGTATTAATCCTCATGGTGATGGCACTCCTCCTTCCACAGCTCATCGTGCCGTCTGTTCAGTTGCCTGCTGTGGATGGGAGATGTGGGCACAGGTCTGACTGCTGGAGAGGCCTCTGGAGGGGGAAACAGCCCAAGCACCTGCCTTGAGGGCATCTGGGGATGATCTCGCAGCCAGCTGCCGCAGGTGGGTTCACGTGGTCTCCTTTGAAGCTGCTCCACTTAGTTTGAACAACTAAATTTTCACTTGAGTTGGGATTTGAACCCAAATATAATCCGGAGCTAGGGAGCTCTTCCTTGCCTCTCCTCTTTTTGATCCATGTTGTTTATATCTCTCTGTATCTCCCACAGGAAAGCCTGAGGCAGGGAGGGTAGCCTGAGAGCCCATCAGCCTACCCACTTTCTCCACTGCACAACTTCTCTTGAGAAGCTGATGTTGCTAAATGTACTCAGCACTCAGCCTTTCTGAGAAGGCCATACTCAGGCTGAGCAGAGCCAGTTCATGGTGCGCTTTTATTTGTAGCCCAGTGGTTTTAGATTGATCACTGAAGAGCTGCGCTTTTTTCTTTGTGATGTTTTGGTTTCTTTTCAGGATGCTGCCTACCATCTTCCTGCATTTGCTATAGCTTTTGTGACCTTGAGGTACGAGGAGATAAAACCAGTCCTTCGCTCTGGCACTGGAGCAAGGATGTGGTAGAGAAGGAATTGTTTGTCCCTGCAGCTGTGGCACCACAGCCAGAGGCTGCTGTCCAAACCATGGGGATACGCAAGAAGCGTTTGCATGGGCACAACTATAATGGAAGCAGGGCTGCAGGACCAAACCTGACCTTTTGCTTGGTGCAAATGGCAGCACTTGGTGATCCCGTCATCTTCCAGGCTCCATGAGGGCTGTGTGGGGCCAGTCACAGAGGGAGGCGAAGGAAGGCACCCATCTGTCCTGCCCGTATGTAGGACCTCCCCGTTTGCAGAAGCAAGGTTTGATCTCAGCCCACTCGCTGATAGGGCAGTGGCACCAGTGACATCACTGCAAAGCCAGTGCCATCAAGCAGCTACCAGGCTGATCATCATTACCAACAAGATGATGACCATCAGGGTTACCAACATCACATGGAGCCACCACAGATTGACTGAACAGCAGTCTTAGCACTGGGACCTCTTCCTAAATGGGGGAGAACAAAGGTCCAGATAAATTTAAGCCTCACCTCATCCGTCAGGTGGTTTTGCATTAGACTGGGACACTAATTGGGTGGAGAATAGCTCTCGGTGAGAGGCTCCAAGGCATCCTCAGCCGCCAGCACCACTACAAGGATGACACATGACACAAGGGCTGCAGAGATAATAGAGCCCCGTGCCAGAGGAGGGAGCTCGTTGGATGGGCGGGGGGGACACCAGTCCTTGAGTCCGAGGTGCCCTCTTGCAGGGTTTGGCTGGCTGCCTCACTTTCACAGGAGAGGTCATAAAAAGAAGAGGGAAGGAGCTCACAGTTGTAGTGCAGGCTGTGTGCAGCAAGGCAGCCACAAAATCCCCCCCAGTTTTGGTTGAGGAATTAAAGCCAAGAGGCGAGTTGCAGCCCTGCATCTCCTGCTGAAGCGTGAAGTCTGAGGTCACCCAAGGGCTGCTGCAAAGTCAGGTTTGGCTCCTATGGGGGGCTGAAAACTGGAAGGGGGAGGTGGGGGGTGAGTATCAGCATCTCTGGCACACGTGCCTGGTGTTGTCCGAGCCGCAGTCAGGGGGCTGGACAGCTGCTCAATGGCTTCTCTGTGGTTTATTCACACAATGAAACCCTAAAGTGGTTGTAGCTCATAGCAACATTATGCAAACCTCCATTTGCATAATCATTATGCAAATTGAGATAGATAACCAGCTTTAACCAGTCTCGAGTTGCTTTCAAGTGCCTCTTTCTCAGCTGGTGTTTCAATCGCTTAAAGCACAGAAAAGAAACCACCACCAAAGCTGCTAACTTCTCTTGGTTAAGCGTTTCACTGGGGCAGGGAGGGAGGGAGAGGAGGTGGAGGCGGTGCAGGCACTGCAGTACCTGAGTGGCCTGGTGGGGTCACTGATGACTTTCATATCCTGCAGGACCGTCCATAGCTCGAGCCCTAACCCTGGATGGAGTTAGAGGAGCCCTGTGCACGCTCTGCTGTGTCTTGGCTTTCTGGAGACCTTTGGAAAGTATCTGGGCCTCCTTCATCTAAAAGTACTTCATGGGGTTGTGAGGAAGCTACATGGGAACAGTGGGATATTCAGGTACTTTGTTAGTAGCTAGACTGCTCCTGCTGCATTGAAGTGGTTAAGAAGTTTAATTTCTTCCACTGGAAGAGAAGGTGTATAATGGCATAGGGGAAAGAAATGGGTATCTGGCTCGTGCTGTCCCTCCCTTCCTGGTGCAGAGGGCCCAGTCTTAGCATCCTACATATCGTGTTGTGGGGTGAAAGAAGTTGGACTGCAGTGTGTTTATCCCTTCCAGGAGGGCTGGCAGGGGTAAGTGCAAAGCACTGCATGCTTCCATTTCCAGTGGTACTCCTTTCTTGCCCTTCTGTGAAGTGCTTCCAGTGCAGTAATGGTTCAGTGGCTGATGCTGGCAGCCCCTTTCTGGGGAGCCAGGGTTGTTAATTCATTGCTGGCCTTTGCTGCTGGAGTGCTGCTGCAGTGTGAGCTGACATCTGCTGTGTGACTGCTGCTCATGCTTGCCTTCCCCACCAGTCCTGTGCTGCTGTGGCTGCCCTTGTCACCACCAGCTTCTTTCTGCTCTGCCTCCTGGTATTTGTGGCTTTTCCTGTTTGCTCATCTCAGATCCTTGCTTAGGATGCCTTCTGGATGTGTAGCTGCTTTCCAGTTCTTGCAGCCTCTGTAACAAGATGGGAGCATTAACTTTGGATGCTTCTCATTATGGTCTTTGCAAGGAAGGTTGTGGTTACGGTCCTCATGGCGCACACAAGAGCTGGCCTGTCTGTGTTGGGTTCATGCTAGGCTGGGTCAGGAGTGTGAGTGGCTTCTTGATCTGCAGGTGGTATGATGCAGCCATGCAAAACTGCAGCTTTTCTCCCTTTCCAGACCCTGGGAGTTTTTGAATGGCTTCTTATGAAGCAGCTGCGCTTATCTGCTGCGTGATTAAGGGATATCACTTAAAGCCCCCAGAGAAAACAGATTAGAAAGACCTTAGAGTGAGCTAGATAAGGACTTCCAAGTGAAAAGGCACCAATACATTGTGGAGAACATGAAGACATCATACATGGATCTCATTAATGACAGCTGCCCAGGGCTTGGTGCAAGCCTGCCTGACCCACCCTGGATGTGTTTCAGCATCTTCCAACCCAGCTGAAACAATGACTCAAGTTCCCTGTACCCACCTATAAACTCCCTGGTCTTGTAGCAAGGAAACGGAGCACAATTGACCTGTGGCCCTCAGGATAGGGGAGGTATATGGGGGTGAACAAATGCTATGAATACACACCTCTGCAGGGCAGCGATGGAGAGTAAATAGTGTGACAGTCCTCTTTGTGGGTCCTGTCTTAAACCTTTCCTGCTGTATGTCCTAGTTCCAGCCTGCCATGTCTCTGACCCAGCTGACACGCTGGTGTCTCAACCTTTGTCTTGCATTAATATCTGAGTCAACTACAGGGCTGTTTATAGTAAGCAGGGCTATTGATGTGCAGATATTAGCCCTTCACGAGGTCTGGACTCAGAAAGGAGGCATGCAAGGAGAACTTCAGTTGGCTTAAGTGAGGGCTAAGGTAATACAATGTCTGTAGCTCTTCATGACTGGCCATGAGAAGTGCTGATGGGTTAGAATTGGCTGAATATCTCCTGTAGTTATCATTGTGTTAAAAGGAAGGGCTAATACCCTTCTTGTAGCAGCAAAACTAGAGGGGGTGGTGGTGAGGGACAAGACCTTGGTTGGTGTGTGGAGGCACAGATGATGCTGACTTGCAGGCGGAGGATCTAAAAAGCTGGAGAATGGGTAAGAGCCCACTTAAACATTATGAGGTTTTGCTGGCAAACAGACTAAATTGCTGAACCATCTGTTTGTGAGCTTTAGGGAGGTGATTCAGGAGTCGGGGGTAGAAAGAGGGGCGACTTCAGGAACACTTTGTGACTTGAAGAACAAAACAGCCCCCAACCGAACTGAAATAATGGATGATTTCATAGTGCAGTGCCTGCACCCTCCGCAACCCAACCTGCTAACAAACTTCATCCTCACTTACAGAAGAACATTAATTGCTGACTGGGAAAAATAAGAAAACCCATAGTTTCCTGAGGTAGGAGTGAATATAATTTGATTACAGCCTCTGCCTGCTGCGTGGGTCTGCCAGGACAGCAGGATGAGGCAGTAAGGAAGGTGTGTTGTATTCCAACTGTTGTGAAACTGGGCTGCTTTTGTTGCATCCTCAGTAGAGTGCACAGGTGTAGGGAGGAGGGAGAAAAAAAAAAGTGTTGCTGAAAGCTAAAAAAAAAAAAAAAGTATTACCTAAAAATACAGGTAGCATTTGGAAGAAATCAAAGGAACTAATGGACTATGAATGACCAGAAGGGTCAAAGACAATAAGAAAATACTTAAATAGAGAAGGAAACATATTTCTTTATCAAAAATGTCTCTGTGGTTAGAGACAGATGGCAAAATTGTAAATAGCAGAGTGGAAAAGGTAGCAGTGCTCCATAGATATTCTAAATACAGAAGAAAGGCAGGAGAAAGTACTCACCACAGACAGTGCTGTGGCTGGTGCATAAAATCTGCCATTTGTAGTACAGGAGGTTGTGCAGCAGCCTGGAGAGCATCTAATGTTTGTCAGCCTTAGGATGGAACCCTAAAGTAGTCAGCTGGGCAGTTCACCAAATTGTTGCTTCTTCCACCCAGATCTTCAAAAACTGGGAGGCTCTC
Organism: Piaya cayana; assembly: GCA_013389865.1. NCBI lineage: Eukaryota > Metazoa > Chordata > Aves > Cuculiformes > Coccyzidae > Piaya > Piaya cayana. Next base: position 383,171 of record WAAB01015765.1, read on the forward strand.
CAGGGCTGGAGGGATTGCAGTGTCATTACAACTCTTTGGGAAGAAATTGGGTCAGCATGAGGCAAAGTCATGGGGAAATAGATTAGAAAATCTCTTCAGTAAAGAAGTGGGCACTAGGAATAATCATAGAGTCATAGGATCTTTCAGGTTGGAAAAAACTTTTAAGATTGTTAAATCAAACCACCAACAACACCACCATGCTGACTAAATTATGTCCTAAAGCACCACATCTGTGCATTTTTTTTAACTCCTACAGGGATGAGGACTCTGCCACTGGGCAGCCTCAGCCGGTGTTTTGCCACTCTTCAGTGAAGAAATTTTTCCTAATATCCAGTCTAAACCTACCCTGGTGCAACTTGAGGCCATTTCCTGTTGTCCTGTCACCTCTTACTTAGAAGAAACCAGCACCCACCTCACCACAACCTCTTTTTAGGCAGTTGTAGAGAGCAGTAAGTTTGCCCCTCAGCCTCCTCTTCTCCAGGCTAAAGAACCCCAGTTTCATCAGATGCTCGTTATAAGACTTGTGCTCCAGACTTTTCCTGTCCAATAACTTTTCAAGTCGCTGTGTCTTGGTGATGGGGTCAGACTGAACTGCGGTCTTTATGGCAGGTCTCTGGTCTGAAGTCATCCGTCTGTATGTGGGGCATTAAGGTTTGAGTGTATTAAGATTCTGTCAAGATCTTTGGCTTAGTAACACATGGCCTCTTGTTTCCTTCAGTTGTATTGTAGAGAACTAAAAGAACCCTGGTTTGCTGGGTGTGTCATTGATGGCTAGTTATTAAAGGAGGATTGCCCATGGATTCTTTTCTTGGTTCAGCATCGTTTAATAACTTGATGAGGAAAAGGTAAAACTACTGGTGTACTGTGAAGGAGGTCACAGCGCTAGGGAGCAAATGTTGAGCAGAAAAAGTCTCGGTGTCAGTGATGGGATGAAATGATGCCACCATTCGATCAGACAGCTGCCATCTCGAGCTGCTGAGAACTGAGAAAAGCCAATTTATTTATATGTACATGCACAGGGCAAAAGATCATCCTTTCAAATGGTGAGTAATCAAAGGGCTCTGGCGTCACTGTGGATGCCTGCCCGTGGGCTGGAGCAAGCCAGGGAAGGATTGCTGGGGTGCCCGCTGACCCCTCTCAGAACATTGTGTGCCCTGGGTCCACACTGCAAGGAGGTGTCCATGAAACCCTGCCTGTTAGCTGCAATCAGCACGATGTGTCATCAGCATCGTTATTATTGTGGCTAGTGGCTCATTACCCAGTGCTAAGCAGGTCAAGTGAGTCGTTCCAACAAGCTGTGAAGTCAGGCCTGGAGCTAGGTGTGAAGAGGGAGAGGTGAGAACAAGGGAGAAGATGGATGGGCCGGTTCTGCTTTGTGATGTGTTAAATGTGGAATTTGGGGAATTTTTGAGGTGGTTTTAGGAGGAAACCTGGCCCAGAGGACTGTCTTGACATGGCTGCGGAGCCTTCACTCCATCTGCAGTCCCTGTTAGGGCTCAAGGTGATGCACGGGTCTCATGCCAGCTCACTTTGGATAACTCTATACTGGAAGGTGACTTATTGTTGAAACGAGCTGTTCCCGTTCCTCTGGGTGCACAGGGACTGGTTCCCTTGTCACCTGTCGCTCATCACAGCCGTGGTTTGGGGCAACTGGATGGGGTGCTTACATGCATTATTCTTTTTTAAGATGAAAATAACTAAACCTTCTGAGCCCCTCTGCTCCCACACTGGAATTATGACTGGCCATGAATAATTTATCTGCAGATAATTAATTATTCAGCTCACTTCTTCATTAGCTGAAGAACCTGAACTCTGTTAGCTGCTTACCTCTACAAAACATGCCTTTTTCTGAAGCAAATAAAATAAGAGCAGCTCTTCTCAAAAAGCCCCACCCCCTGGTGACCCTTTATACTAGTTTCCCTGAACATCTTTCCAAGTGTGGTGTTCCCACACTGCAGTTCATGCATGGTGGGTTGAAATGGATCAAGGCCTCTCTGCTTTTGTAGGAACAGCCCCTAAAAATCAGATCTAAGATCACTGGGGAATCTGGTTTAACCTTTCCTAGCCCAGCATCCACAGCTGCCTTATTTAAATTGCTGTACTCTCATGTGGAGCAATGCTGCCTTCTCATGTCTTTAAAATATTGTGATTGTTAATCCTTGTGCCTTTTAAAATTTGCTCTTCATGGTGAGCCTCACTCCTGTTCTATGTGCTATAGATGCAAACCCCATGTGATTCTGCCTTCGTGGCTGTGTTGGCAGAGCTGGGCGAGATGGGCTGGCACCAGGAAAGCTGCCCCGCTTCCTTAGCTGGCATCTCTCATAACTGGGGCTTAATAGGGCAGCTTCTGGAGGGAGAACTGGTGTGAACTGCTGACTGTTGTGGCTGTTCTTTCCTTGCCCATTCTGCTGGTTCACTTTGTATGCCTGTAACTGCCCAGGTGGTGTGGACAGGGAGTCTCTTAATGCTCTTCACAGGATCTCTGTTTTTCCATGGAACTGCTGGGTTTTCCTGGTGGTTTGTACTTGGCAGCAGTTAACAGCCCAGCCAGGGCTTCACGGAGTGGATCTGGAGAACCAATGTGTTTACCTGCTCTGGTTTGTCACTGCTGGGCCACTGGCCAGTCTGTAAGCCAGATCAGTGGCCTGTAAGTCATGCAGCTGCTCTATGCAATGTGTTGTCTTCCTTGGTGTCTGCTTACTGGGATTAGTTCACTGGTAATGTTGCGCCTGGAGAGCAGTGTCATGATGTGACTCATTGTGATGCTGGTGAGCCTGTGCTCAGGTTGAAGTTGTTTTGGGGGAAAAAATAATGGCAACAATGAACTGTGCATTGGTCATGGTTTCCTCGATGTCAAAGCAGTTCATCTGCCTGCTGTGGTCTCCCCTCCTGCATGGGTCTTGGCTCTTCTCTCTGGTGCTTCATGCTTATGCAGCCATCTCAACCCTATGTATTTATGCGTTCATTTTAAGAGCCAATAACCTTTCTGCCATACCACATCATGCTGAAAGTCTCTGCTGGTGTTTTATAGCTCCCAGCACTCTCAGCTGTGTTGTCCTTGGCCTTGCTCTTTCTTTCCCCCTCTGTTCAATATCAATCCAGACTCTGGGGTGAATCCTTTATCCCCTTTGTTCCACTGTCTCTCACAGCTGGAGGAGCTTGTCACTCGGGTTGTGCAATTCGACCTGATTGCTTTCTCTGAAGAAGTCTCTGCATAATTTACTACGGGGCTGGAGCACACATTTGCCTTCTCCCTCCTCCAACTGCTCCAAGGGTTTTTGCACCAAGCCTGCAATCCATTTCAGCTTTTAAGATCAGCTGCGGCAGACTTGGCAATGGAGAAGCTGGCGATGTGTCAGGGATGCATCCCTGGGGATGGTGATCTCTGATTTCAAATCTGTGTGTGCATCTGAGGCAAGAGAAACTCCAGACTGCAGAAGTGTCGAGTGGGCAACTGGATGCACCTTTTGCTCACATGGGAGAAGGAGCTTGGGGAGGGACCAGAGCTGGGACAAACTTACCAGTTGTCTGGTCAGTAATTCCTTCTCTTTGCGGCAGGTTTGGAAATGGTCTGTAGTCCATGGCTTGCAACAGCAGCTTCTCTCTGGCAGCCCCGAGGCTGTCTTTAGCTGTCTGGGATGGAAAGGGAACCTGAAGCATCAGTAGGATTGATTGGGGGGGCATTGAAGGCATTACCGGACTGTATTGATGAGGTGGTGCATTGATGCAACTGCCTCCCTGCTGCCTGTGGAGGAGCTGCTCCCAGGGCTGGGGAAGGATCAGTGCCAGTCCCAGATGGACAGGGCATCCCTGGAGAGGCACCACCATAGCACCTGTGGAAGCTACTCACTCCACCTACCAGGGTCTGGGACTGCTCTCCCAACACCTTCTTCCTTGCTTCAGCCCCTTTGTAGGGAAAGCCTCCCTGCAAGCACCAAACCCACTCCAGGGTCCCTGTACCTGGGGTCAGCAACATGGTCCAGCTGGGTGTTTGTGTTGCCAAGCAACTTGTCTCCCACCGCTGGGTTTCCATAGTGATGGAGCAGGAGTGTGGAGTGGGGGTAGAAGCTGTTCAGCTTTTCACAGAGCTGCACCTCTGCTCAAAAGCTTTGCATGGGCCTGTGGCAAGGCAAGGGGTGCAGGAGGTTGTTCGTCTGCAGGCATGGGGAGTGTGCAGAGGTGTAGGTGGGTGCACATGAGTAAGCAAGAAGCAGATGACTTGGTGGACCATCAGACCTATGCATGAGGTGTTCAGGAAAGCCAACCTGAAGGCTCAGCGCTTGACCAAACAATACTTGCCTTTGACATGTAGCAAAGAGTCACTGAAGGCTAAGACAGCAGAAGTCAGGCAGAGAAAGGACTGCCAGGTAGGCCTGTGTTTAATTGCCCTCTTTGCTCTGTGCAGAACACAGACTGCTCAGGCTTTCCTCACCCCCTGATGCCGGTCTGAGTCTCCATTCATAGTTACTGATCCACTTGGTGCACAGCATCCTCCTGCTCTGATGGGTGGATGCACAGCAGCAAGTGCTGACCTCTGTCAGACAGATGTCCCAGGAAGGGTCAGCATGGGGGAGAAACACCTCCTGACTTGTTCTCTACTTGGCTGAAGTCTCAGTGGTGGCATCCTATATCTGGAGTGCTGTTACTGTGGATGTGCTCCTTGACAGCCCCCACCACTGAGTAACTGTGGGTGTAGAACACAATCCAAATTTGCTTAGCATTTATGGGTGCTTTGGGCACTCTTTGGCTCCTCTGAAGACTGCTTTTCTCAGACCATGAAATCTATTTTGATGCAGGGCTGTTGGCAATGTGGCCTCATGGGAATCATGCCCCATGCCAGGAGTATTCAGCCTTGTTCACGAAGAGTCACTGCTCTTTCTGGCCCAGGAAATGCTGGCTTTACCCTTCTAATCCCTTCAGGAATGTTGGGGACTGGAGGGACAAGTGTGCAGCTTGTCTGCTGGGTCAAGGCTGTGAGCTTAGGGCCTGTGTGCTGGAGAGGCAGCAGGGGATTTTGCATGACAGCCAACTGTTCTTGCTGCCAAGCTCCCCTTTGCTTTGGGTAGAGTGTTTGCTGCCCTAAATCTCAGTGACTGTTGACCCTTACCCTGCCTGTCCCATCTTCTCACTCTTTTTTCCCTAGATAAAAGTGCACAAAACTCTCACCAGAAATCAGATGATCAGGTTGGGTTTTGCATGCAGAACAACTGTGGATAACACTTCCAGTATTAGAAGTATTATTCCTCCACCCTGAGACCAGAGGGTACTATAGAAGAAAGCTGGTACCTCTTGGAGATAGGAGCTCCTGAGCAATTAGACTGGAGAGCAGCCTGGGACTTCTGCTTCAGTCCTTTGTTGTCATGGACATGATATCTTCCAGGCTCCTCTATGGGCTGGCTCCTAAGGCAAATCCTCTGCAATAACAATGGCAAAGCTGGATCGTGGAAACGGCTGGACATTTTCTTCTGCAGTTATTCACAGCCGGTTTCTTCCCAGTTTGTGCTCCTGTCAGCATTGTCTTCTGGCTTCAGCAGCTTTTCTCCCCTCTGTGTATTTAGATCCTGATGTTTTTATAGGTGATAGTGATATTCCCTCTTGGCTTTCATTTTGCTAACAAAGGCTCCCTCCTCAAGGTTTCCCTCTCTCCTGAATATTGGCGGCCAGATCCCAGGCTGTCTCTACAACAGCATTGCTCCTTACCCTACCAGTGGGATGTGCTTCTCCCCTTTGTGTATCCAGACTATGCTAGGCTCATTCACAGCCGTATGGCAGAGTTGATATCCTCCTCAGATCAACCTGGCTCTCTTTCTGAGGGACTGGCAGAAATGCAAAGAACAGTTGTAATCCCAGTACCTGGCCCTATACCTCATGCCGTCATGCTACAGTTTGATTCTACTTCTAGGGTACTCACATTTTGCAATACAATATGTCATCTTTCTATTTTGCAATGAATCTCATCTGAAGTTTCCCCTGGGTAATGAGGGTTCTGTTCAAAGTGCTCAGCAGGCTTGGTCTCACTGTATGCCTTAGGCAGATTAAGAGAATTCTATTTTAATGATCAAATAAGGGAGATTTCTACATGGAGGCAATGGTTCTCTGGTGCTGCTGTGGTCATGGAGTGGTTCCCCTCTGCAGATGTTCTGAAGCTGCTTTTGAGATGTCTGATGTCAGGTTGGTGAAGTTTCTTATCTTTTCTGCCTTGCTGTTACTATCTCCCTGCTTTTCCTCTGTCCCAGCCCATGTGATTTCTTCTATGTAGTCCTGTAGTAGTTGAATGAGCACAGCTGTTCCTGCAGACAAAGGGGATGTGGTAATCCACTTAGTCTGGTGTGATCTCCCCTTGCTAAACTCTCCTAACGTTGTTTACTTACTTTCAATTAGCTTTGCTGTCTGAATCTGCTGCGAAGTCCCATCCTCTACAAGATCAGATTAATGGGCTTGTGTCTCATATTTAAATACAGCCCCCACATGTGCTGTACGCCAAACCAATAATACTTTATCTTGATGTAATAAAAATAATTGTTAGCAGAAATGCTTTCCCTTGTGCCTGTTCTTCACCACTCCAGGGAATTGCTTGCTCCTGTTTCCACTTCCTCATGTGTCTCTTGCATCCACAGACAACCTCACCCTGGTTCAAAACAGAGGTCAGGTAGTGCCGATGTGTGCCCCAAGTTATCCTTTAATCTTTTCCTTACTCCGCTCGCATAACAACCCTTGTTCTTTCTCTCTTTAAGTCAGGAATGTTACGAGGCTTTATTAATCAGCTATTTGCTTCAATACCTTTGTTTTGTAAGGTATGACTCTGACTTGATGCAATTTCCACTTTGAAGACTTGGTGGCCTCCATGACCTTCATTCCAGTACTCTTCTCTCCCAATCTGTGTAGGGTCCCTGCTTCTTCCTAACGCCTCTCTTCAAGTGACTGCTCAGCCCATTACCTTTTAAGCTCTTCCTTGCGTGCTTTTATTTTTAGTTTCTCTTCCTCCTGCTTGGTTTTTTTTTGCAGCTCTAATGCCTTTTGACTGGATGCAATTACAGGCATCGTGCATATTTATGTCTGTGACCCCTCTCCTGGTCCAGGACTTCACTGACCAATTCATTTTGTTCCCCAATGTCCACTCTGCTTGAAATCAAGGTCCTCAGTTGCAGGCTTATTTTTATTTGTTCATTCAATTAATCACAAATTGATTTAGGTTGAAGTATTTGATACAGAACTTGTTTCTGCAGTCAGACCTTCCATAATACCTCCCTTTCTTGCCAAAACTAAGTCTAAATAGTCATTGCCTCACAATTTCAGGTGACCATACACCTACCAACTCTTGCATCCAGCTTTGTCTGCTCTGTGGCCCCAAGCAACATTTACTTTCCAGACTCTCCTATAGACCAGAGCTATTGAAGTGGCCCAGCAAGAACTGCTGCATCATCTCCCAAAGAGGGGTTTGCTTCATGAGGAGGTCACAGCTTGATCTCCATATTCCCAGCAGTTCCTATAAGGATGATTGCCCCCACCTGGTTGCTCTGACCACTTTTTTAGTTCCTCTTACCCCTTTGGGTTATTCACCTATCCCCTATGCGTGCCTTCTTCACAGCACTGGTCTCCAGCAGATCTTTGGAGAAGACCATCACTGCTTTCATTGTCCTACAACCCAGCATCATTGCCTGTAAGCAACCACCACTGAAGGGGCTGGTCCTTAGGACTTGCCCTGAGCTGCATCTCATCTCCCCATCCAAACCCTATTTGCTTGTGCGGGAGTCCCCCTGCCAAAGTTGAGCTTGGCCTTAGGGAGGCAATGTTAATTCTTCAGTTTCCAGGGCTGTTTATCTTGGGCAGATCATGAAGGGGCTGGAGGTGGCAGGAGGCCAGCAGGCACAGCCTAGGCAGGGAACTGGAATTAGGCAGTGCTCTGTAATTCAGCAGAGGTGCCCTTGGTTCAAGTGGGGCAGTGGAGGTGTCTGGGCTGCACTCTGCAGATGGAAGCACCAGGCTGCTGTCTCTTAGAATGCTTGATTGTTTTCTGACTCAGCCTTTTTGCTGCCCTGAGGAACCACTGGTAAAATGAAGCACCTATGGGGGAAGTTGTCCAGCAGGCTCTTGCTCTTGCAAAGCTTGATTGACTGGATCAATCTGACCTACTAGGTCAGCAAAAGATGTACGATAGAAATGGCCAAAAGAGCAAAATCAAGCTGGGAAGGCTGTCAAGAAGGCTAAAAAGGAAATCTTCTTGTGCTCAGCTTTTGGTTTCTTGTGAGATAAAGTAGAATTTTCAGCAGCTCAGGGCAAAATGTAATTTTCCGGTTGGCTTTACTTGCAGTCCACCTGACTGCTCTTCTCCTCTTTGTTACTCTGTGTCAGAGGCACCCGCATCCATTCTCCCACATCTGGATTCCAGCTGCCATCCAGAGCCCTTGGACGATCAGACCGGGGCCTGACAAGCGATCACCATACCACTATGGGACCAGGCACAGCTGGGACTTGACCATCAGCTGCCCCATTTGCTGCCAGAGCCTAGCACACCAGCAATGTGGCAGAATGGGCTTTGCTGGGGAGGTGGGTATAAAGGAGGAGTGAGGAAATAGTGGCAAATAGGAGCTGACTGCCCAGTAATTGTGGACAACAAGGCTTTTCAGCAGGGCCATAAATCAATGGTGGATGGAGACACAATGGGTGGTGGTTATTGATTTATTTTTATTTATTTATTCTCCCCCTGCTTGCTGCCTGGCAGAGTGGAAAGGCTCTGGAGGCAGCACTGCAGGGGCCTTCTCTCTGCTCAGCATCTTGCCTGCCTTCCCTCCCCACTCCAGGCAGGCAGTGCTCATGGGTGGCCAACATCAATAACATCCATACACAGAGTCTCCTGTCTGCATCCTAGAAGCTGTATTTGAGCCTGGAGGGAAACTGAGGCCAGAGGCAAAGGTAGGGATGGTGTTAAAAAAGGGCAAACAACAGTTCTGGCCAGGGTTGCCTCTTGGCATGTCCAGCAGGCCACCTCCACCTTGATACCATCCATCTCCAAACTAGTAGCTTTCCCCACTCCTTTGGTAATAATCTCTGACTTGTGTTTTGCTGATGAATGTATCAGTCTCTGTTTCTTCTGCTCATCTCTCCCTCCACCACTTGCAGTTCTCGGATGTGATTTAAGGACCGTGCCAAGTCTCTCTGTGGGGAACAGCTATGGAGAAAGACACAAACCTTGCACTGCTTGGGGACTGATCCAAGGGGTGTCCACCCTCGCAGTTATCAGAGGTGCTGGGGGAAGGACAGGGTGTCCCATGGACAGGAATAATGTTGCTAAAGCAAATCCAGCCCATGGAAATGGAAGAATTCATGGGTTTGTGACTGGACCAAAGTGCTAGGAAACAGGGCTTTACTCCTTGCTTTAGCTTTTCTTAAGACCTTCCCTCCACCTCCTATGCTCTTGGATGTCTCAGCTCTTCAGGGAGGGTATTTGTGCAGTGTCTATGCAGCACTTTGGGTAACAAGGGGCTCCCATGCCCTGGGCTTAGTTGCTACTTCTGGGCACTACAGTAACAGATAGGGCCTTGCTATCCTCTAGCTCATGAAAGCAATGTTATCTGCAGGGGGGAGAGGGGATGTCATTTTAGTAATAGCTTTCTTTCCAGAATGAAAAGCTATGTCATTAGAGCTGGTCTGAACAGTGTTTTTTTTCCCCTTCTCTTTTGTTCAGGGCTGTGCGAAGCACTTTGGAATTCATAAACTGGTAATTTATTGAATAAGTCTTTGGAGAAGGGAAGTAATGAAAACTGCCATATGAATTACAGGAGCATTTGGGATCCTATTGCTGGTGGGAGCATGGCAACTCTGTGGCCTCTAATAGAGCCTGTGTCTGTGTCAAGACACCCGCTGAGGAGCAGACACCTCACAAAGCCACACCAGAGGCAGCTGGAAATGGGATTGGGGTTGCAAAAGGCAACCCAGTAGTCGTGCTGTGGGCAGGCAGAGTCACTGCTGCTTCCAGACTCAACTGTGTCCTTCCTGGCGTGTAATGTGCAGTGATGGAGCGTGCTGGCTCTTGGACTAAGTTGGGATTACAGAGTTTTTATGCATGCAGGAGTCGGCAGGTGTGATCTCTCAGCCTGCTGCACTCAGGCTGGTTTTGAACCTCCCTAGGCTGAAGCTCTGGTTTCAGAATGCCAGCTTTAGGCTGTGCCACAGAGCTCCGCAGATCCTGTGGGCAAGGAGCAGATACACTGTGCTGGCAGGAGATGGTGTTCCTTCTGTGGGACGCTGTGGCCAGACTGTGATCTTACTGCTGCTCTGCGTCCATCTAGCAAGATGCAGGGGTGGTGGCCACACGTGGCAGCTTGTCCATGCAAGAATTTACTCCCAGTCTGAGAATGCAGTGCACCATTGCAACTCGGGTAACCCTGCTTAGCCTGCTCTAGGGAGGGTAGTAGGATCGTTTGGTAGTAGAAGAGCTAGGTGTAGTTTCTGAAAGCCTGACCCTGCTAAACTCTCTGTGCACATGTACTGTGGAGCACAAACCTTTATTAGATGTGGTTTTGGAGGAGCTAGGATGCAGGAAGGAGTGAAGCACAGACTGTGCACAGGACCATGGTAAGTGAGGGGTGTGTGTGGGAAGGCAGCTGGGGGCTGGATTTGCATGCAGGCCAGGGCCAGGGTCAACTGACAGTGGTAAAATTATTACAAGCCACAGTATTTTTTGTGCTTCCAATTAATCAGGGTAATGGGCCCTTCATCTCCAGATCTTGGCTCTTGTTCAACAGTCTGTCCTTGCAAGGCCATCATTGGATAGGGTCAAGGGGGGAATCAACTCGCACAGGTGGGGCGGCAGCGCAAGCACTGCCTGAGGGTGCTCCTCAGACAGTAGGGTTTTGATTGCTTTTCTTTTATAGTTGCTGGAAACTCTTGTCTAGTTCATCCAGCTTAAGGTGCTCTGTGGCCATGGATGTGTGGACTTGTTCCATGTCAGCAGGGAGATCCCCAGTGAAAGGGAGCCAAAACGTTAATACAGGGTTGCCAGGGCTTTCCTCCCAGCATGCAAAGGCAGAAGCCCGTTCTGTGGATCATCTGATGCAGAGTGCTGTAAGGAGGACTGATGATGTGACTTCTTCCCCACAGCTGTCAGAGGTGGTCACTGCTGAGCCCACTGTATGTGTTTTGGATCTGAATGTGTCTTTGAACTCAGGAAGGAGGAAGGTTTGGTTGAGTGCTGCCAAGCCAGAGCTCCTGGATGGCCTTATGTGATGCTGACCAAAATGCTCACAAGGGAATGTGCCCTGCCCCATCCCCTAGGTGCATGTGGAAACTGGTTTTGGGTTAAAAACAGCATTTCAGTGAATCCTGGGAAAGTAGAGATGTGAGGTTAGTACCTGAGCAGCATAAATAAATGAATTAATGAATGGATTAAATGTAAATTGTGACAGCTTTAAAATGAAAGTCATAGTTTCCAAAAGTGCTTTTAACCGGTACTTATTTCTGCAGCAATATAACTGCCAGCAAGAGCTTAATTCATTATCACCAGAACAAAATGAAGACCCTGTAAATTTGAAGTCCAATTTAATTTCCCCAGAAAGAGTGTTTTTTCATTCTTCTCTCCCTTTCCTCTCTCTCTGCTCAACAAAGGAAGCTTTCCATCGCTAAGAGCTGTTGTGTGTCTCCTTGTGAATGGAATTTTCTCAGCGGCCTGGCTGCGGTCACCTGCTTGCTGGGTGTGAGGTGCTGGTCTGTGCTGAGTCCATGTGTTGGGTCATTGTGCTGCATGTTGGCCATGCGAAAGGCTGTCATTGCTTTGGGGAGTTCACGCTGTGCATCAGCACAGGACAGGAAGGGCAGTAGAGACTCAGAGGGAAGAAGGGGCTTGTTCTGGGTTGTCTTGGTTTCATGGCAAAAGATCCATGACCTGAGTGAGTTTCAGGTCGTGGATCTTAACCTTAACCTGCCTGCGTCTTAAGCTACTGCCCAACCCCATGGTCATCAGTGTGGTTCCAAAAGGATTTGCAGGGGTGTTTGCCTCACGTGCAGTCAAAGTCATCCAGATTTGGGGACCTGCTGCAGGAATCAGGCTTGCTGATTATGGCTTGCTGGTGGCTACTCAGGGAAGGCAGAGATCTGGCTGGGGTGGCCTGTGGCCACCTCCAGGAATGAATCTGGCTATGTTGCCAGGGCTCCTGGGGTGGAGCGGCTGCCAGAGGCAGGGGTTGGGGTTCATCTATAAATCAGCCTCCAGCTCTCCAGCCTTTCCCACCTGCCTCCTCCTGCTTCTTCTCAGCTCTATTAACAGTGCAGATGGCCTGTATGCAGGGTTGTGTGTGCATGCATGTTCCTGCTTCCAGAACTATAGAAAACCAGGAATGGCATGTGTCTGCCCTAAGATGTAATATAGAGCAAGCAAATGGAGGAAGGAGTCTGATGCAGCCAGAAAAGCACAATGAAGCCTGTGGTCTCCTTGGAGTCTTTTTTTATACTCATCTCATTTCCTTGTCAACTTTTTTTTTTCTCTTTTTTTTTTTGCTTGTTTGCTTTTTGTTTTAAGGAAGCATTTTTATCTGGGAAAGAGCAGTGCACTGGCTCCCTGGGTGCAGGGCAGTTGGGAGCAGATGACTTACAAGCTTCTAATGCTGTACTCCCTGTAAAAACACCTTGTCTTGAATCACCTTGGGTTACTGTGGTCTTGGGCTCCCCATCCTCATCCTTCTCCTCTGCAGCCCAGACCTTCCTTGGCTTGCTGGCACCATCCTTGACTCCCAGGGCAGCTCTCAGCTACATGAGACTAGTAATGGTGTCCAAATGAGCACCTACTGCAGGTGGGTCAGATGCATTCAGGGGAGCAATGGATGGGGCTGATGTGCAAGAGAGACATGGGGGCTCCTGGTCACCACTGTTCCCTTGCTCTTGCAGCTCTTCATCCTGTGCCTGCACCCAATAACCCTACAGCAAGGGACATTTCAGATGCATTTCTGCTGGGACACCCTACCAAGGCTGGTGGCATTCCGAGCATCATGTTGTTTTGCTGCCATAGTGATGGCTCCTGTCTCGGTGCTATGCCAGCAAACCTTGCTTGATCCCCAAAACCCTGGAGGTGAAGGGAATCCCTCTGGCTGTCGGAATGGAGCAGCCATCTCTGCTTAGCTCCTCAGTGCACTTTTGTTAGCCCACCCCATTGCGTTTAATTATTGATATTAC
>WAAB01015766.1:0-98421 GCA_013389865.1 Piaya cayana
AAAAATTAAACCCATCACAATCCTTTTATAGTATCCTACCCCTGGAGAAAGACAGAGGCTAGGAGGTTTTGGAAAGGGGAATCCCATTAATATGCACTCCAAATACACATGCCATCAGGAATTTACTTAGTACTGACCTAAAGTGTTCTGAATTACTTTGCTCAGTACAATACATTTCAAAGAGAAAAAGAGCAGTATCACAGGAAACCAAAGAAAATGGAGATTAAAAAAAAAAAATCACAACACTAATCAGCAGCAAAGCTTCATCCGAATCCCCTTCAAACAAGAGGGTAATTCTATACAGGCCACCTACAGAAGGAACTTCCATAAATATTCAAACCACAAATCATGGAATGATCAGTAGCGAAAATACAGGTGCCTTGAAACTGTATTAGGGTTTATTTACGTCTTCTTTACTTTTAGATGCAGAAATTTGGTATAGATAATGGGGAAAAGAGAAAGCAAAAGAATTCAAGAAAGCACCTCTGCAATTAGAATATGTCCAAATCAAACAGAAAAATTTTTGTGAAGGTAGTTTTAATTAGAAATAGTTCACTTTCTTTCCAAATATTCTGAGAAACAAGCTCACTAGCATCAATGATGGAAGAGAAATGCTTGTGAAATATGCAACACGAGAAGAGCACTTAAACACACTCCTTTATGATGGTGTCTCACCAGATGTTGAACAGGCTGTTGATTTTTGCATCTTTGGAAAACTCAGCATCAGCATTCCCGTTTTGAAAAGGAAGGAGGGCTTGGCATGCAGCTGCATTGTGCTGCAGAGACCACTTGATGGTGATGTTGCTCAGCGCCCCTGGAAGCGCAGCCCCTGCGCAGCTGCACCGGCTTTTGCGATGTCCAGTCAGAACAACCAGCGTGGGTGCCAGGAGCCCCAGGACAACTTCAGCTCACGGCTCGCGTTGTCCACTGATGTGTTGACCAACCCGTATGCTGCAGACCCACTTGGAATCAGAAGTAATTTAGGCTCGGTTTGAAGTCATTTAAACAAATCCATACCTAGCATGAATAAGGTACCTCTGCAATTTCTTCCAGCTTTCTAAGGTGAACTCAGTTTTTCAGACTCCCCACAAAGTAGTTTGAGCTGAAAAGCATGTAGTGAGTCATCATATTTGTGATCACTGCATATAAGGATTGCCAAAGGTTTATGATGTTCTTCCCTTAGCTTAACTTCTCTCGGCTTCTGGTTGATACTAATTATAAGTGTTGGACAGGTTGCAGCTGGGATAAGGAGAGCAAGTTGGTCGAATGAGAGGTCGTTGCAGTCTTAGCTCAACGTCTAAGTGGGGCAAGTCAGCCATGCCTAAACATGCTAAACTAAGGTGTCTAAAGTAACATGAGTTAGCTGGTTTAAAGTGAGCTTGGCTGCTTTCCTTTTACACTAGAGCACAGATATACCCTCAGCCTTTGTGCCCCTGTCAAAAAGAATTTCTGCTTTCACAGCGGGTAGATGGCTGTAAAGCTGGCAGGGCTGTTTTAATGCGGCCTTGGACATTGCATGACCAGCTGTGCACAGACTGTTGTCATGAGTGGGAGATGTTACTTATGCAATCCAAGGCAGCTGAACATGGTTTCAAATTAGGACAAGTGCCCGGAGCCTTGGTGTTGCAGGTGTCATAGTCCACTGGTAGCTAGTGCTCAAAAATACACAGTCTGCTAGAGCTGCAGGTCCTGTCAAATCTCACTGGAAGTTGCTTCATCTCTGTGTCTCCTGTGCCAGCAGACAAGATACATCACCTTTCTAAGTGTCTGGTCCGCCCCCCCCCCCATTTTTTTTTACACTCGTTGATGAAAAAGGTGAGGAAAGATTTAAAGCAGAGCAGCACACAAGTACCCAACCAGCTAACTCTGGTGCTTTGGAAAACATCTACCAAATGTTCTTGTGTTGTAAACCCATTCTGCACACACACAGAAAACTGCATAGGTGTCTGTATATCTATGGATGTCCAGTATTCCACTGAACAGGTCTCCATCTCCTCCTAGTGGATTCACTACTCTCCTTGTGCCGAGTGTTTACTTTATGCCAGCCTAGCTGCAAATTGCTGCTGAAATGAGAAGTTCTACCCTTGTTCTTTGCTGTGTGTTTGAGTACAAAGTGACAAGCAAAATTTGGTTTATTAACTGTCCCGTGTAAGTAGCTTGGTAAAAAAGGCTATTTGATTGTCTCTTTTGGTGCATGCAGAAGCCTTTTTCCTAATCTCACAAAGGAATTCTATTCATGTCTTTTTTTACCCAATATGGGCTGAGAAATCAGAGCACATCTCAAGTTACAGTGGTAAGGAGCATGGAAATGTTTCAGTGGATACCTTTCTAGATGCAACTGTCATGAGAATGTGTTGAATGGCACATTTTGCCACCAGGCAAGGATAGGTGCTGATGCTTGACAGAAAGTGTCTGTAGACCAGGATCTAACTGTGGTCCTGTGCTCACCATTTATGTCTGGTGGGCCAAAATATTTTAACTGTACCTAACATGCTTGTTGCTCATTGAAGCATCTTATAAAATGTGTGCTCTCACTCTCTGTCTTAAGTTGAAGAAATGCAGTCTGAGTGTATAGGAAGTCATATATGAAAGGAAGAGCATAAGCCTCAAGCTTTACAGGAGAGCTGAAATCTTATTTATAGAGACTGGGACTAAAAACTATTAATACAATAGTATATTGCTAAATATGCTGTTTAGAATCACAATGTGTTGCCAAGTTCTTTGAAAATTGTTCATAGAACTTCACCTACCACCAGTACATTAGCTTTACAGTTGTAGCAAGGAGAAACATTACATTAATCTACAATGACTGGTAGAAACTGCAGCCAAAGGCATCGCAATGTTGAGTTTATATGAACATTGGATTAGTTCATTGGCCAGTGCTGTGCTGTGGCAGACTCATCTCCAAGCACTTTACTTTGACCTGTAAGCACAACTGGTAATTAAACATGAAAACAATTATCTAAATATGGAATTTAGTCAGCATCTCCACCCAACTTTAATTTTATTCGACTATAACAGTAGAAATCAGTTTAAATGTCTGTAAAGTTACTGTTAGCTGGCAAAAATCACAGAATTTTAATGTAGGTACTGAATGGTGTTCAATTTTTTTAAAAAAGTTATTTTTATTCCTCACCCTTAAGGATCACTAAGTGAGAATTGAAATGGAAGCTATGACTGTTTGCCAAGTACCCGTGTTCGCCAGCAGCTTTCTATATGTTCATATATTTACAACAAAATGATTCACATGAAGTACATTTCTTCAGATGAGAAAGTGAATGAACTACAAGGTAAATGATGAAACTGCTGTTTATTACTTAGGAGTAGGGAAGCAGAACCTTTTACCAAGCATATCTGAACTGGCTTCTATATTCATTCATGCCAGTCATACTGGTCAATATGAAAACTGAATTAGGAGGTTTGTCCTACATGAACCTCCATATTTTCCAAATGTTTTATGTCCCCAAACAAAAATATTTTCCTAGATTAATTAATAAATAAATATTGTAAGTGGATAAAATGGAAGTAGTCACATTTTGCTTTAACAACTTCTCAAGTCATCATTTCTATGTAAATGACTATTGAAAAAAAAGTTATTGATTTACTTTATGAATTGTTCAGTTGCTAGCATGTTCCCCACAGCCAGATCTGGAGATCTGAGCAGGTCTGACTATTGATTATGAAGCATAGATTGAGGTTGCCAGGCTAAAGCTTAATCCAGATGAAATGAGATAATGTGAGATTTTGACAAACCACTGGAAAGTCTAGAAAGAATTTTTATGACAATATGTGACTGCAGTATTTCAGCAGGATTTGCTGTGTGGACACTGTTGGACACTTGACCATTCTTAAATGGCATTATGGCAGAAGTTCATCTGAAAGTCCTTTTCTAACTTCATGGATACTTTTGGACTAAATTATGCTCTGTAGGAAGTTATACTTAAAGTAAATCTAAGAAATATCATAGGCTGTTTGGTCACCAATTCTGTGATTTGCTAAACTGGAGCCTTTGTGTGAAGGAGCATTTAAATTGCCTTAAATGTTTTCCCATACCAAAAATCTGCAGTTGTGTGGTAGAGCTCACACCACATTTGTTTGCAGGTCAGACTTTTAACCTCTTTCTGCTCCAGCCAAACACAAAGTTTATACGCCCCATCGGTTTTAATCTGCAATTCCTACAGTCGCGTGTGTTGTATAGTAGGTCTGTATTGTAAAACACAACTCTTGCGAATGGTAGGGTTTACATTTTCAATCTTAAATTGCAGCCAGTTAAATTTTCACACAACGTCAAAAGAAGCCACCACAATGGAAATAAATTCCCAGCAGCAACACCCTATATAGCTGCCAGGGCCTTTACTGCTATAAGCATAAATAAACTTCCACATAAGATCCTTTAATTTACTGGAGTCCAATATCCACCATCTAGCAGCAGTGATTAGGAGATATTTCAAGGCATTAAGAACCCTTACTCTGTGTGAATTACTGCAGAGAAAGAAAGTAAACTTTCAGCTCAAATTCTTTTAGAGAATTTCCTCAGAGAGTGCTTTATTGTCCATCTGCAAGGCAGTCAGGAAACCACACAATCAAACTGAAAACCACAGAGCAACCAGGGCAGGCAGAGAGGGAACACACTCTTTCTAATCCCGTTTCCCTTTTCTTTTACAATCTACCCCCAAAGTGCTAGGACACATGGGCTGGAACCCATTAATTAATAACCCCCTATTAATTGAGTTCTGTTATCCAATATGCTGCCCAGAAAGGAAGTTTTAAAAAATGTTTAAGGATTTTTAGTCACAAAGTTTTTCAGCTATTCTTTTATCCGATTGTGATAAAAATACTTTTCAGTCTACAGCTAATGAGTATAAAACACAAATTTCCTTTGATTTACTATCTTTCTGTTCACATCACTACATGTCTCTGACTTCTTCCCACCTGACTTCTTTTCTAATTTGCATTCAAACCCGTTCCTTACTAGGGCTTTGGAAGGAAGATAGAAAATAAATAATTAATAATAAGACCCAAACATATCAATTATGTAAACACTGAGTTTTACAACTGCTTGTGAGGAGATGGTTATGTGTACTACAAAGATTTATAGTTGTACATAAATATTTGCAACATCAACCTCATCAGTGATTTTGTCAAGTGCTGGAAACAAACAAACTAAAGCCCATTTTTTCTTTAGTATAATTGTGTACAGAATTTGTACTTATTATATACTTCGAAGTAAGGAGTTTGCATTTAAAAAAACTTTAAAAATCCTGAAAAATTGTAAAGCATTCTCAATTTATTTGCACAGCTTCTATTCATCATTTAGTTATGTAAATATACCTAAATTTAAGTATGTAAGTATATAGACAGGAGTGCTTCTGTTCTTATGCTATAAAGTTTCTCAAGTTAGCTCTATTGCTCTGAATTGGATTGAAATTCTTAAGGAAATAAACTTACAAACGCATGAATATTATCTAATAATTACCATAAATTCAGTTTAATATGAAAATCAAATGATAAACCACAGCTATCAAGATTGAGTAAAGATTTCTTTCAAGTTTCATGTCTTTCCCTGCCATTGCTCCTCATTTAGCCTCTACCAAAGCTCCTCAGCAGATTTATCCAGCTTTCTTTCACTTTCTGCTATATTTTGTTCTTTCCCTTACCCCAGTCTCAGACTGAGAAACAGTCTCAGGAAAATGAGATGTTTTGCCTCAGGTTAGAGTAGCAGCTTTCCTCTGCAGTAACAGAAATCCCTGCATATTACACTGCTAGGCAACTTGAGCCATTATCAGCACTGCTATTTCATGTCCCACAGATATATAACTTGCTGGTGGGTGTTTTCTCCTGCTACTGACTGGAGATTGCCCTTACTGGACACCTACCAGTGTGAGAAGGAGCATGTAACACATTTACTGTTCCTTTGACTTCACTGATGGGTTCTAATTTGGCCAGGAAACATTTATGTTAAAGTTTTACTGATTAAGTAAAACTACTTCAAATATGCTGGTGAGCTAATCAACCAAATGACATCATGATACATTTGCAACCCTTCCTTCAATAAGTAGTTGGCTACCTGCTTTTGGGTGATGGGCTTCTTAGCAGTGTGAACAGCAGTTTCCCCAGTCCTTAGTCTCACCTAACTTTTAAACCACCTTGTGGCAACCACTTCCTTTGTTCCCTCATGTCTCCCACACTTGTCCTGCTTTACAGTCCCTGTCCTGTGGGTGCTGCAGGGAGACTGAAGCTGTCCCACCCCAATAAGATAACTATCACTCTTTGGTGCAGAGGGTGCATGCACCCCACTGCATCCCAGAGTAGCAGTCATTGTGTTGGGAAATGTGGCTTCACTTCTCTGGCTGAACAAAAGCAGTGGCAGCTGGCTTTGCTTACGATGGTCTTTGGACCATCTGATTTCATCTCCCTTCAGAGGTACTGGGAGATGGATGCCATGCTGTGTAAAGGAGTACGAGTGTTATGTACCCCTTTCACTCAGGTGAGAAATGGAACCAGATCTCGAGGGTTGCAACACATCCCCTTGGATTGTCAGCTTCTATGAGAAATGTAGGCTGTTATTGGTCCACAAATGCCTTACCAGGCAGTATCCTTAGTAAAGAGTAAATAGTAGCAGTGGTAAGACAAGTTTTCCTTCTCTGTAGACCTCTAATCCGGAAACTGTAATGTCTTTAACGAGAAGCCTCTTACAAAAGTTTTACCTTAGTTACAACACATTAAGTTACTGTAATGTGAGCTGAGGTTATGCTTTAAATCAGCCTGAAAAATTAAAATTATATGCTTGATCCAGTTGCTAAAGGGACAATTCAGCTCTGAATATATGCAGTGCCCTGCAGGGACACAAGGCTGCATCTTCCTCTTGTGAGCTGTTCCAGGGGATGCTTTAGGCCTGCTTTTGAAACACAATAAGATAGATTTCAAAAAGCGTTTAGAGGTTTCATTTTATTATCAAATGAAAAAAAAAATCTATGTTTACTGAAGATTTCATGAGAAAGTACAAGCAAGGTCTTCTGAAAATCCTGTCGTACATATCGTGGTACCTGTTGTGTTTTGCTCTGCTGGACCGTTACTGTGATGCTTACACTGGTCTGCTGTGTCTGTAACAAAAGGAGGAAATAATGGGAGCACCTGAACTAAGTTGGTGCTGTGGTATGGAATGGGAATCATTTTCACATGCCTGAGATTTGTTAGCCAGAACTAGGGCTAAGAGGAAGGTCTGGCATCCAATCATGTACAATGAAATCCAGCATTCCATATTGCAAAGCCCTGAGAAGCAGGCTTTTCTTTTTATGTTTGCAATAGTTGAGGGGTTTTGCCAAAATTAACCTGGCATATAGAAACAGGTACTGAATATATACAAACAGGTAAGTCATATGCATTCAGAGCAGACATATCAGACCTTCTGGGTAGGTATTTTATCTGTGTCTGTGCAGATTGTCTCAGCACCATGACAGAAATCCTGGCTCAATTAGCCCGTTGCTGACTCATGCCTTGGGATGGATTTTGGTACCTGCTTCTCAACTGATGTGGATTACTTTTCTTTACACTGCAGGTATACTCAATGGGCTCTCTGTATCTTCTGGGTAGGCACAAACTTGTGGGAAGGGAAGAAATTATGAACTTTTGCATTACAATGATCCTGTCTTGCAATACTTAGTCTTGTATGGCTGAGCATTACTTTCTCAGGCGTATTGAGCCCCATCAAGTCTGCATGCTGCTGCTGTCTGAAACTGTACTTCACCTTTGGCCTTCAGCAGGGTGAGATGGCAGTTGAACAGTAGTGTGTGCAGTTCTGGAATCCTCAGTGTAAGAAGGATAAGGAGCTGTTGGAATGGGTCCAGAGGAGGGCTACAAATATGATTCAAGGGCTGGAGCATCTTCCATGTGAGGACAGGCAGAGAGAGTTGGACTTTTTCAGTCTGGAGAAGGCTCTGAGGAGGTCTTATAGTGACCTTCCAGTACCTGAAAGGGGCTACAAGAAAGCTAGAGAGGGACTTTTGATAAAGGCTTGTGGTGATAGGATGAGGGGGAATGGGTAAAAAATGGAGAGGGGTAGATTTAGACTAGACATAAGGAAGAATTTCTTCCCCATGAGAGTGGTGAGACACTAGCACAGGTTGCCAGTTTGGAAGTGGTGGATGGCCCATCCCTGGAGGTGTTCAAAGCCAATTTGGATGGAGTCTTGGGCAGTCTGATCTAGTGGGATGTCCCTGCCCATGTCAGGGGGGTTGGAACTAGATGATCTTTAAGGTCCCTTCCGACTCTAACTATTCTATGATTCTGTGATTCTAAGTACTTGAAATCTTTAAGCAACCAACACTGCAAAGGAAGTATAATTATTCCAGCTGAAGATCTAAGGCAGAAAACCACATATTGACTTTATTAGTAGCACCTTTAAAGTAAGAGCTGCTTGCAGATTAGTCACTAGACTGCCAGACCTCATTGTGCTACACTGTCTGTATTTTGAGACGGTAGATTTTGTGCAAAACTGCTTCCAAAGTTGAAGTCTTATTCATGGGAGGATTAAGTAATGGGGTAATAGTGGGGTGGAGAATAATAGGATCAGGACAGGGAAAAGACAATCCTTTTCTTGACACTGTTATAATGTAAGAGTGCAGCTGTAATCTCTTGCCTTATCTTAGCTCTGCTGTATTTCCTCTTATTCTTTTCTCTAGTCAAACGATGCAGTGCTTATTCTATTCTGCTGAAGCACAGTCCATTCTCTGCTCATCCTCCTTTTTTCTTATCAATTCACCTTGTGTTTTAGGCAGATCCCCACATGGAGTCTGCCAACTCCCAAGCTGACTGAACACATTGTTTGCCTTGGGCCATTTTAACACAGCAGTTGTCTTCTTTGGATATTCCTTCCCACAACTCTGAGTCAGAAACTTGTCCTGAAATGTTCTGTGTAATAAAATAAACACACAAATGGCAAAATCAAAATGAAATTGGAAAGTGAAAAGTGAACATTTGGTGATATAAATGTTGTACTGGTTTATAAGAGTACCAATGATTATGGATTTCATACATATAAAAACATTCCTTTGTGGAACTGAAAGACGTTGCCAATCTTTATTTCTCTGCAACAGGACTACCTGACAAAAGCCTTCCTATTTCCTCATTTCTGATTGTTAATATTGAAGGAAAACTATATGAGACTGTTGCAAATTTATGATGGGAACTGTCGAAGAAAGCAATGTAATTGGCCATTTCACAGACATGGGGATTTCACCGATGACAGACTTGTGAAGAGCCAGTCTAAGGAAATAACAGCACTCAGAAACCTTGAAATCAAATGTTCTCACACTTACAACAGCAGATGAAAGAAACAAAGGGTATCTCTAGAACAGATAATCAAGTGTTTCAAAATCAGGGTGAGTTTAATGCTCTGAAGGCTTTAGGTCTTGGAAGAGTATAAAACAACTGTGAAAACAGATTGGTTCAAACCACTTGTCCTGTTTATTGGTTTAATTCCATTGATTTTGATGAAGTTATTCCAGATTTATGCTAATGTAAGATTAGAAAATGGCCTATCACATCTTAGCCTACAGCTCTCTGGAAAATATCCAGTCTTCTAAAACTTCCCTTGCAACAACCAAGTCTTTATTTTGTTGTTAATTTTTTTTCTTATTCAGTATTCCTCTGTGCAACCTGAAAATGCTGAAGTGAAATAGATTGGATGGAACAAATAGGAATATGCTCACTGTCACGTAGATTAAAAATACTCCACTTTGAATATAGTAATACATTGTCTGGAGAAGAATCATAGAATCATAGAATCACCAGGTTGGAAAAGACCCATTGGATCATCGAGTCCAACCATTCCTATCAAACACTAAACCATGCCCCTCAGCACCTCGTCCACCTGTGCCTTAAACACCTCCAGGGAAGGCGAATCAACCACCTCCCTGGGCAGCCTGTTCCAGTGCCCAATGACCCTTTCTGTGAAAAATTTTTTCCTAATGTCCAGCCTAAACCTCCCCTGGTGGAACTTGAGGCCATTCCCTCTTGTCGTGTCCCCTGTCACTTAGGAGAAGAGGCCATTACCCTCCTCTCCACAACCTCCTTTCAGGTAGCGGTAGAGAGAATGAGGTCTCCCCTCAGCCTCCTCTTCTCCATAGCTAGCTGCCAAGTCTGACCCTCTAAAGCATCAAAACTCATGTATGTTTTGTATTACATGTTCTTTGGAGAGAATCTACTGTTGGACAGATGAATATTCTGGATACTAGACTACAAAGTGTTCTTTCTGGTTGTTTCCTTCTCTATATTAATTCTTCCATGTAAAGTGTAATTCAGCCTTCACAACAGGCTCAGAGTGCCTCCTGTAGAATAATCTGTGCTGCAATGGGGGATGATGATGAAGGTTCAAATCCCTTTGCCATCCAGGCAGACTGCTCTAACAATTGATTGAATTATTTAGTAGGGAAGCACAGTAGAAGCACTGACTCAACTGGTTGTACTTTGTGGAGACTGTAATCTGATACACTTAGCTAGAGAAAGCCTATTTGATCCGACTCTACTGAAAAATGGCAGGGATCCTTCGCTCATGGATCCTGAGGGATTTACCCTATTATTGGCTTCCACATTGTGACCTGAGTCTGGGAGTGCTTACAAGTTGGTTCAGTTTATAGGACTTTACTGTTGGGAATTAAGTATCTGTAAGTGTTTAGGCATTTCCAGGTGTAGGAAAAAAAATTGCTTAGCATGCATTTAAACAAGTATGTTTAAATTAGGTCATATAATTGGACTTCTAAAAGTGTCTTCAGATCCAGCAATGAGCACCTGATTCTACAAACCTCTTGTAACCTTGTGAAAGGTTGAGTGAAAAAATCCTCCCAAAACCCTACAGCGTCCGCAGCCCCCTTTCCTTCTACCCCCACCCCCCTGTACAAGCCCAAGGGAGAAAGCGAGAAGAAAAAAGAAAGACTGAAAATACTGAAAACAAAGAAGCCAAAGCTGTAGTGATTATATACTCATCTATTAAAACTAATATACAACTAAAATACCATATATACATAATCAGAGAATAAGAGGCCCCCAGAAGAAAGACCTCCCCCTCCACAAAGGGAAATAAGAATCCAGAAACACAGTAATAAAAGCTAACAAGATAAAAAATCATTACTCTCCTTCCAGACAGCAAAATCATCACTCGGCATTCACGCCGCTCTCAGAGTCCAACAAGGCTTCACTGGGCCTGACTCCCAGAGTCCACAGACTCCCACACACACACACAGAGACCGACATCAGCACCAGACCTTTCTCACACACCACAGCCGGAAGACAAGAGGGAGCCGGAAGAGGAGTGTCCGACCCCCCAACACACCCTGATTTACGTAGAAAATCGCATGGAGAACTGGGCGATGTAGTTCCTTCTCAGCCACAACCTGGCTATTCTGAAGGGGCCAAAATCAAACCATTGATGAATGTTAATGAGATTTAACACGCAGTTTACAGGATTGAGGCCTCATTCCATAAAGTATCACACTTCTATATTTTTTTATGGACTGAAACTACTTTTTAGTACTCAAAGTGTTGCAATAGTGTAGTAATTCCTATGCCTTATGGTAAAGAGATATCTGGTATAAAAATTGAGTGAAGTTTGTTTTTTTTTTTCTGGGCAAAGCAGCTTATCTGAAGCACTTTTCTGTACACTACTCTGTACAAAGACCCAAGCACCTTGTTATGACTGAGTTTAACATGTTTGGATATTTATTTCCAATGTATGACATCTAAGTGTTTAAATCTGGCAGATCTTTAAAAACTCTAACCATGCCTCTAATTGAATAAGTACTCCTTCACAGTGTGACTGCAAGCTTTAAAAAAAATATGCACCCTTGGAATATGCAACTTATTTTACATTAACTTTTCTTGTTCCTAAGATCGTAAGTAAGAATAATGGTTTTCATAATTGAAAGCAGTAAAACAAGGTTTGTATGCCAGTGCTTAAATAGCTTTTACAAATATGCATTTATTACATAGATTTTCAAGGCCTTTTTTCCTCTGTGGGAGCTATTTCTGTCTCCACAGGAACACTTTCTTGCTACACAGCATTTATTACTAATGTGACACAAACACTTATTCCATAAAATGCAAGAAGTAAATAAACAAACTGCTATATTAAAATGGTACTGTTCAAAATTCCAAACCCCATTGGAAGTGGCTAACAAAAGCATTCATCCAGTTTCATCCTACAGCAAATGACTTTAACATTAGTTGCAGCTGCTCAGCTTTTCACCATGTCTCTCAGCCTGATGTGTCCTTTAAGAGGCAATAGCACATATTGCTGCACATGTTCATTTGCTCTACCTTTGTGCTGCAGTTCTTTAGTCTGTAAAATGTTCTTGGTATACAAAAGCAGCTGCTGAAGAAACTGCTTCAGACAGAGGGTGAGAGAACTGATGGCAGCGCCGCTAAGCAAACTCCAGTAGAGACTGGGAGAGCGAGATGGTGTAGAGCTTCTGTGAGAAACGAAAGTACCAGCACTGTTTCCTGTCATCAGAATCCCAGGTGAGATTGAAAAACCACTATAGACTTTTTGGCTGTAGATCTATGGACCTGTGTTATGCTTAACTCAAAAGGGTTCATCTTGGATTATGGAATAGGATGCTTTGCAGAAAGAATGCCAACAACTTTCTCTTTTTCCTTTTTCTCACCCATGATGATGGTTTTTTTTTGCCATAGCAATAAAATAATTCTGGGGGACCTGTCTGTACCTTTTGGAAATTTCATTGCTCATTTTTAAGTAAACTAATTAAAAATTCCAATGCATGCAGACTTCAGAAATGTCTATATCTAACTAATTTATCCATGCAATGCTTCAGTACCTCCTGGAAGTTGTGGCGGAAAGCCAAGCAGGAAAAACCTGATGCTTACTACTTCATTTACTGATTTATATTGAAATATATTTTATTCTAATCATTTGTAGCGAGAGAAGAGCCCATAAAGCTTCATGTGAAACATGCAGTTATTTCTGTTAGTGCTCAGGCTTTATTTCAGGCAGGGGGGTTTTTGGTTTTGGGGTTTTTTTGCATTGCTCTAGCCATGCAGCAATCTGTAAAGGGAACCTACTCTGATACAGTTTGAAAAGTGCATTTTGTACTTGGCTCTCCCTTTGATCGAATTAATCTGGGCTTTTTTGTAGTTCTAAATGAGGCCTATGGGCTGACAATGTAGCTGTTTAAAGGGGATTTTAGGGGATAATAGCCAATGCAAATAGTGCCATGAGAATGGCAACTTGCTTTTGCACTTTCAATCACATAATAACAGCAAAGAAAGCTTTTAAAATGAATTGAAATTTTGTGGCATGCCATCTGGGATTATTTGGGGAAACAGTTCTGAATACTATGGTTGTGTAAAAGAATGGTACTATGGGGCACTCTTAAGCTGACATGTTTCAGATGGCACCCTTATGCTAACTGCTGCAAAGTTGGCTAGCATTTTTTTATTATTTTCTTTCTCCTGGATTATCTGCAAAAAATTCTCTTTGCTGGTATTTGGGCCTGAAAACTTTTCTATTGTTAAAGAATTCAATTCAAACCCCTTGCAGCTGCTGATCCCTTTGTTGTTCCAAATGTTATGTATACGCGTCTCAGATGAATGTAGCCAAGCCTTTTAGTGCCTTAATAGGTGTCTGTATAAAGGTCATTTATTCTGCAGTACTTGTTTTAACAAAAGTTTATACACAAACAACAACTACAGCTAAAACATTCACATTAATCAATGCTCCTCATGGTGTAAAAAGCCTAACTGGAGAAAGTATGTCCAAACATAAAAACTCTTTCTGTTTTTAACTGTGAAGCAGCACATATTTTAGACTCCATCATCAAAAGCTGCATGAAAAATCATTTCAAAGCTGTTCTGAGCTGGGATTGATGATTTCAGACTTTTCAGGACAAGCACAGTTTGATGAGGTCACTGAAAGGTTTAATACACAGGAATCAGTGGAAATGCAGAAAAAAATATGTATCTGAATCCGCCTTTCCAATTAGTTTTGGAACTGAGCTTTAGGCTAGCCAGCACCTTGACATTTCATTTGACATAGCTGCCTTCTTTTGTTTTCCCTTTCCTTTTGTCTTAGCTCCAACTGATTGCCCTTATAAACTCCTTGAGGAGTGTGCACATCAGATATCTTAGATAAGAAGAAGTGAGTGCACTTCTCTGGCATGCAAGATTTTTCTTTTTTTAGAAATATTAAAATGCCATCTGTAAGCTTTAGAAATGTAGGTCATGTCCATGGAGAAGTTAAATTTGAGGTTATGACAGATGTTGGGTGGTGAATTAAAAATTTGGCTCCAAGTCTGTAAATCTACCTTGGTTCCATCGACTTCCCTGAAGTTAGTTCTGCTGACACACATGTAATGAGATCAGATTCCAACTATCTAAGTACTTAATTGAGCTCAGCAGAATATAAATCCATCAGTGATATGATGAATGAGACTTGTCAGGAAATAACTTGCGAGGTAAAGTGGGGGGACATGAGAACAAGGGCCAAAGAAGCCCAACTACCTGATCTCTGATAGAAGAAAATGTAGAGCAAGTTGTGCTTTCTTATTTGCTGTTTAGTATTTTTCATCATTCTTGGGAATAATAGATGGTGCTCTGATCCCAAAATGTTACATGATTTTTAAATATATGACAATGAATTTATTACTGCTGCTGCTAGGGGTATCGTTATACACCACTCCACCAGCCTGTGTCAAGCTGTATAAGTGGTTCACAGTTGCTCTGTACAAAAAGCTTAAAAATAAATTGTTACAGCAGAGGCATGAGAAAAATGGATGTGTATGCCACTGTGTTGATAATTTGATCAACAGCTGTGGGGTCTGCCAGGTAGGTGAGGACTCTTTACCGCCAAGGATTGCAGTGAGAACAGCCTCTCTCTCCAGTCTCAGATTCTTAGCTAACACAACTTGGTTGCTCTCAAATGCTACCTGTGAGACAGAGGCAAGCTGCCTGTGGCTGCCTGATGCAGGACTTCACAGAACACCATCACTTCCAGTGTGGCCAAATGCATAATACTTGGAAAGTGAAGTGTTTAGAAAGTTGATGTGTGGTTTTTTTTCTTCCCTCCTTCCAGTTACTGGTGCTGACATAGCACAGCTCAGACAGATGCAGTCAATTAATGCTCTGTGGCTGGTATCACCACAATAAGTTTGGGTTCTTTGATAACAGGGTGGCCTACACAGAACCAGAATTACAGGTGTCATACGGGAGCCATCTTTCTCAGAGGGGGAGGAGGGTCTTTGCCCAGGAGCTTGCAAGGCTTGTAGATAGGGCTTTAAACTAGGTATGAAGGGGCAAGGAGATAACATCAAACTAGCTTGTAACAAGCAGTAGAAGGACAGGTGTCAAGGGTCAGGTGCTAGGGAGGATACTTCTCTAAAACACCTTATAGATGATAAATGATCCATTGGGAAGGAGATGCAACTAACAGCCCAGCTGAAGAGCCTTTACACTAACGTACAAAGTTTGGGTAAGAAGCAGGAGGAGCTGCTACTAGAAAGCTATGATCTAGTTGCCATCACAGAAACGTGGTGGGATGAATCCCATGACTGGAGTGCGGCTATTGACAGGTACAGGCTGTTCAGAAGGGACAGACAGGGTAGGAGAGGTGGAGATGTTGCCCTCTGTCTCTGGAAAGGGATAGAACGTGAAGAGTTGTCATTGAAAAGTAGCCACGAACAGGCTGAAAGCTTGTTGGTCAAAATGAAGGACAGAAGAAACTACAGGAACCTTGTGGTTGGTGTATACTACAGGCCACCTGATCCAGGAGAGCCAACTGATGAAACCATCTTCCTCTGGCAACAGGAGGCTTCATGAGCTCTCATGCTACTCAGGGACCTCAACCACCCCGAGATATGCTGGAAAAGGGCAATCGCTGTTTTCAGTACACTATGGGGGATGATGTGATTGAGGGCTGCCCAGCAGAGAGGGACTTCAGGTGCTGATCAATGAGAAGCGCAGCATGAGCTGTGACAAAGGATGAGGACAAGGCTGGGGTACTTAATGTCTTCTTTACCTCAGTCTTTAATAGCAAGGAAGGTTGTACCCTGTGTGTACATACCCAGGAGCTAGAGGAGCAGAACAGAAATCCCATGATTTGAAAGGAGGTGGTTAGAGACTTTCTTGCCCAATTAGACATTCACAAGTCTGTGGGGCTGGGTGGGATGCACCCAAAAGTATTGAGGGAGCTGGCAGATGTGGTTGCCAAACTCCTTTCCATCATCTTCCAGAAGTCCTGGCTGACTGAGGAAGTTTCACTTGACTGGAGGCTGGCTGAAGATACACCCATTTACAAGAAGGGTTGGAGGGAGGACCCAGGAAACTACAGGCCTGTCAGTCTGAACTCATTGCTGGGAAAAGTCATGGTACAGATGATACTGAGTGCTATCATAAAGCACATGGAAGAGAACCAGATGATAAAGCCCAGTCAACACAGGGTTATGAAAGGCAGGTCCTGCCAAACTAACCCGATCACCTTCTCTGACCAACTGACCCACCTACTGGACGAGGGAAAGGCTGTGGATGTAGTCTTCCTGGACTTCAGCAAAGCCTTTGATACAGTTTCTCACAGCATTCTGCTACAGAAACTGTCAGCCTCTGACCTGGACAGGCACACACTCTCCTGGGTGGAAAACTGGTTGGATGACCAGGCTCAAAGAGTGGTGGGAAATGGTGTTAAATCCAGCTGGAGGCCAGTTACAAGTGGTGTCCCCAGGGCTCAGTTCTGGGTCCAGCCGTGTTTAATGTCTTTATCAATGACCTGGATGAGAAGATTGAATGCACCCTAAGTAAGTTTGGAGATGACACTAAGCTGTGTGGAAGTGTCAATCTCCTTGAAAGTAGGGAGGTTCTGCAAAGGGGTCTGAACAGGCTGGACCACTGGGCTGAGTCCAATGGCATGAGGTTTAACAAGACCAAGTGCTGGGTCCTGCACTTGGGGCACAATAACCCTGTGCAGAGCTACAGACCAGGGGAAGAGTGGCTAGAAAGCTGCCTGGAAGAGAAGGACCCCGGGGGTGTTGGTTGACAGCCAACTGAACATGAGCCAGCAGTGTGCCCAGGTGACCAAGAAGGCCAATGGCATCTTGGCTTGTATCAGAAACAGTGTGGCTAGCAAGTTCAGGGAGGTTATTCTCCCTCTGTACTCGGCACTGGTGAGACCACACGTCAAATAATATGTTCAGTTCTGGGCCCTTCACCACAAGAAGGATGTTGAGGCTCTGGAGTGTGTCCAGAGAAGAGAGACAAAGTTGGTGAAGGGGTTGGAGACAAGTCTTATGAGGAACAGCTGAGAGAGCTGGACTTGTTCAGCCTGGAGAAGAGAAGGCTGATGGAAGGTCTTATAGTGACCTTCCAGTACCTGAAAGGAGCCTACAAGAAAGCTGGAGAGGGACTATTCATAAAGGCTTGTGGTGATAGGATGAGAGAGAATGAGTATAAACTGAAGAAGGGTGGATTTAGACTAGACATAAGGAAGAATTTCTTCACCATGAGAGTGGTAAGACGCTAGCACAGGTTGCCAAGTGAAATTGTGGCTGCCCCATCCCTGAAGGTGTTGAAAGGCAGGTTGGATGGAGTCTTGGGCAGCCTGATCTAGTGGGATGTCCCTGCACATGTCAGGGGGGTTTGAACTAGATGTTCTTTAAGGTCCTTTCAAACTCTTAACTATTCCATGATTGTGATTCTATGATTCTATGTGCTTCAAAGTTCATGCTACTAATCCTCTAGGCAGACACATGCTGCTCTAGCTGTACCTTCCAGGTGGTCTTCAAAACTAGACACATGTCTAACATATTGTAATAATCCAATTTGGCAAAAGCATAGACACAACTAACTGTGGTTATGTTCTCGTCCAAGGAAAATAACTGCAATTTTGCCAGAGAAGATAAGGTGCCAATGCACTTTATTAGTGAGCTGACTGGTCAAAATCCCAAATCAGAAAACCAAAATCCTTCTTGTTTTGACAGGTAAATCCCATTGTTATAAATATTCTACTTATTTAGTAACAATACAGTGATTTTGTGGAGAGAAACAGAGCAGCCGTGGTGCGGTGCTGCAGAATGCACTGCAAGTGTAGCAGGAGAGGATGGGGAATGCCATTATCAGAAGTGAAAAGTTCTGTTCCTATATCCAGTTTTACTGAGACTAATAAAACATAAGGGAGTAATAATAAAAAACCAGAACAGAATAGGTATGATGCAGACAGCAATGTCCATTACAGAAGCAAAATACCACTAATGAGCTGTGTGGTGGTGTTTTGTTGCACTGAAAACTGTTCCTGACCTGCATACATGCTGAATCATGCAGGAATACATAGAAAGTAGCACCTGGCACCAGGTTATTTAAGAGAATCTGGACAAAGCTGTTTTGCCCCAGAACCAGAGGTATGTCTGTGGATTTGTAGGAAAAGGGGCTGTGATCCATTTGTTTGGGAACAAATGAATTCATCGGCCATGGTCCACTTGTGAATATGGACTCTGGAAAACTTGCCCTCCCTGTGGTGCTTCCTATTCTCTCCCCTGGCTCATGATATGAAACTATTTCAATGGTAATGCAAAGGAGTGAACCATAGAATCATACAATACTTAGGGTTGGAAGGGACCTTAAAGATCATCTAGTTCCAACCCCCCTGACATGGGCAGGGACATCCCACTAGATCAGACTGCCCAAGACTCCATCCAAACTGGCCTTGAACACCTCCAAGAATAGATCATCCACAACTTCCCTTGGCAACCTGTGCCCATGTCTCACCACTCTCATGGGGAAGAAATTCCTCCTTATGTCTGGTCTAAATCTACCCCTCTCCATTTTTTACCCATTCCCCCTCATCCTATCACCACAAGCCTTTATCAAAAGTCCCTCTCTAGCTTTCTTGTAGCCCCTTTCAGGTACTGGAAGGTCACTATAAGACCTCCTCAGAGCCTTCTCTTCTCCAGGCTGAACAAGTCCAACTCTCTCTGCCTGTCCTCGCATGGAAGGTTCTCCAGCCCTTGAATCATATTTGTAGCCCTCCTCTGGACCCATTCCAACAGCTCCTTATCCTTCTTACACTGAGGATTCCAGAACTGGACACAGTACTCCAGATGAGGTCTCACAAGTGAGGAATAGAGTGGCAGAACTTTCCTCGACCTTCTAGCCACACTTTTTTTGATGGAGCCCAGGACACATTCGGCCTTCTGGGCTGAAAGTGCACACTGCTGGCTCATGCTGAGCTTCACATTGACCAGCAACCCCAAGCCCTTCTCTGCAGGGCAGTTCTCAACCACGTTATCCCCCCTTGTGTACTGAAAACAGGGATTGCCCTGTCCCAGCTGCAGGACCCTGCACTTGGCCTTCTTGAACCTCATGATGTTCTCACAGGCTCACTTCTCCAGCCTGTCCAGGTGTCTCTGGATAACATCCCATCCTTCCTCTGTGGTAACTATATCACTCAGCTTGGTGTCTTCTGTAGACTTCCTGAGGGTGCACTCACTCTTGCTGTCAATATAATTGATGAAGATATTAAACAGCACTGGTCCCAGTATGGACCCCTGAGGGACACCTCTTGTCATGGATGTCTATCTGGACTTTGATCCATTGACCACTATTCTTTGAATACAACCATCCAACCAGTTTCTTATCCACCACACCATCGACCCATGTCTCTCCAATTTAGAGAGAAGGATTTCGTGGGGGACAGTGTCAAAGGCTGTAACAGAAGTCTGCATAGATCTCATCAGTAGCTTGACCCATGTCGACTGCTGCAGTTACACCATCACAGAAAGCCACTTAGTTATTCATACAGGATATGCCCTTGGTGAAGCCCTACTGGCTGCCACTGGTCACCTCTATGTCCTCCATGGGCTTTAGCATGTCTTCTAGGAGGATCTGTTCCATGATCTTCCCAGGTACAGAGGTGAGGCTGACAGGTTGGTAGTTCTCAAGGTTTTCTTTTCTACCCTTTTTAAAAATGAGCACAACATTACGCTTCTCCCAATCAGGGGGGGACTTGTCTTGATTGCCATGACTTTTCAAATATCATGGAGAGTGGCTTGGCAACCACATCTGCCAATTCCCTCAGGACTCTGGGATGCATCTCATCAGGTCGCATAGACTTATATATGTTCAGGGTCCTCCCGTGGTCATGAATCTGATCCTCCTCTACCGTGGGAGGGGACTTATGCCCTTGGTCACCATCTTGCTGTCCCATGACCCAGGAGGGGTGAGGAGAGCAGTTATCAGTGAAGACTGAGGAAAAAATGATGTTAAGTACCTCAGCCTTCTCCTCATCCGGTGATATGTGATCACCTTTTCCAACCATCAGTGGGGGTACATTCTCTTTGACCTTCCTGATTTGATTGATGTACCTGTAGAAGCCCTTTTTGTTAGTCTTTAGTTTCCTTGCCAAGTTCAGCTCCAGCTGCACCTTGGCCTTCCTGATTTCACCCTACACTACCGGGCAGTGGCCCTGTTCACATCCCAGGTTACCCTTCCTTGCTTGCACTCCCTGTGCAGTTCCCTCTTCTTCTTTAGTTTAACCAGCAGGTCTCAACACAGCCATGCCAGTCTCTTCCCTTCCCTGCCTATTTTTGTACATACTGGGACTGAGGGCTCTTGAACTTTAAGGAAAGCATCCTTGAGTATTTTCTAGCTCTGTTCTGCTCTCTTGTCTCGGAGGACCATGTTCCAGGGGGTCCTACTGAGTAATTCCTTGAAGAGCTGGAATTCTGCTTTCCTAAAATTTAGTGTCCTGACTATAGTCCTTACCTGTCCCAATAACCCTCTGGACCTTGAACTCCACCAGTGCGTGATCACTGCATCTCAGGCTGCCTCTGATTCTAATGTCACTGATGAGTTCTCTTGTATTAGCGACCATCCGGTTCAGTATTGCATCTCCTCAGGTGGGGGTCTCTATCAGCTGGGCTAAGAAGTTATCCTCAGTGCACTCCAGGAGTCTCCTGGATTTCCTACAGCTTCCCTTGCTTGGTCCTCCTATCAATAGTATGTCTTATGTAGAAGATCAGAAGTTGCCGAAATGCTATTGGAGTTGTTCTCTTGTAAAAAGAGGCTACACTCTGCCTGTTTTCGTTTGAACTTAGTCCTTTTCATTTCATTAAGACTAATACAATAATATAATACTGAAGTTGCTCATTGAAACTTGTTCATTGACACTTGACCCCAGAGTTTTAGGTTGACATGATCATGCCGTTTTCAAAATGTTATTTATGTATTTTAAGTCAGGTTATTTCTTGTTCAACTCTGCCAACTATATACATTACTCTGAATTGCTTAATTAATATAAGAGCATTCACAAGACATATTTGTCCCTCATTTGATTTTCCTGAAAAAGGTGAAATGTTTGTGGGATACAGTTATGTCCATATCAGGACCAATTTCATAAAATGAGGAGTCAGTCAAATCTCTAAATGGCTTTTACAGCAAATCTGCCTCCAAGCCTTTAGCTGGGTAAAATGTTTAATGTTCCTTTATCTTTCTCTTCAGATTGCAAAACTGATTTCATAAATTCCAGAGTAACACTTTTCAATGTGTTTTCTCCTACTTTTTCTGTAAGCCCATTGCCTTGATTTCTGCAATATCCATGACTGTAAAGTATGTGCAAATTAAGTGCTTGTGCCAAATTAATTTTTAATATTGCATGATGCAGTAGATACAAGTGCAAAATGTATCTGTTATCCCTGAACAATACCTACAGATCTTCAGCTTGCTTCAGCACTAAATCAAGTGGCTTTATAGCATCAAAATATTCTGAAATAATGATTCTGACTTAAAAGATTGGAGTGATAGGTAGTATAAAACAGACATGGATTGTGACGAAGGCTGGCTATCTGATCAAAAGTTTGAAATGGACAACTTTACTGACTGGTAGCAGGCAAGTTTTAAATTTTCTGGAGTATATATATATTTTTTAAAGAAAGTTGCATTCTTGTGTATCGACCCCCTCAATATTGTTAATCCTTGAGAACACTGTATTCTATTTGATGCAGTAAAGGTGGTAATTATAATGTACAAAAATAGCTAAATACCCAGGATATATATAATTATTTTGTCACTCACAAGTCAATTATTTTATTTTGGCATGAACTATGCATTTTACCTTTAACACAGTACTTGTATAATCCTTTTATTGAAGAAAAAACCACTCAACCACAAACCCCAAACCCTGCAGCAGTAAAATGTGGTAAGAGTTGTTATGCAAAAGAATAACATTGAATTGTTTGTAGTGTACTGCAGGGAGTTGACAGGCTGTGTAGGAACTGCAGAAGTGTCAGGACTTAATATTGTCACTGGATTAATCTCCTTATGCCCTGATCAGATTTGTAGACAAATTATGATTATGGCTGTTACACGTATTTGTAGTAATAAATGGCCACTGCACTGATGATCTTAATAATCTGTCAGCGCTGTCAAGGTATTTGAGTGTGTTTTTTCAGCAAATACTCCACAGACAATCTTCATGGGAGGTGTTACAAGTTGGGGAGAGGTTTTTTTTCCCCCTCTTTCCCCTATTTCATTTAAAATGTTTATTGTGCTGTGAATAAAATGGAAATAGGAATGGTTCTTTAGGTAGAGGCATCTAGGACAGACTCTAAGATGTTAGATGGACTAGAACTGCCAGAGAACAATTTGGAATAAGCTTAGGCTGATGTTAACATTTTGTTGGTCTTTGTCAGAAAGGAAGTTAACCTCTCAAAAAGAGGCAAATTTGAAACAAGTGCAATGAAATAGTTCCTGGCTCTCACCTCAGCCCCATATCGGTGCAAAAGGTTTATGAAGTCCCCAAAACCAATTATTTGGCCACAGATGTTATTGAAGCTGACATAGAGGACCCTGCATTCACAGTCTTGCATGGGGGTAAGCAGGGTCTCAGGGTAAAGAGAGATAGTAGGGTCCATCTGTGTAGCATCATAGAGATTTCAGGGAGCAAAGTACTCTCTTGAATACTACTCTGACTTTTTGTCACAGTCTTTGTAGCAGATCTGGAGGGAATGACAGGATTGTGGAGTCCTCTTTAAATCCTTGCATTTTATGCTACACTTTTCTATGTGTGACACAGGTAAAATCCAGTGCATGCATTTTTTTGTTTACTGAGCAAGGTGAGAATAGCAGGTCTAAAATTACTGACTCCTGTGATTTGGTGTAGGAATGCTACCTTCCCCTGTGACTGAGATCACACCGGATCCAAATTAACTAGAATACATTTACTGCAAAGAAAGTAAAAATAAAAACTGCAGTATCATTTTTTTTTTCAACATTCTGCCTAACAAAGCTCAATGTTTTCATAGTCTGGTATCATTCACAGTTATTATATTCCAGAACTGTGAAACAAGTTGAACCACAGTGAAGAAAGTCTTGTTTGAAGTCTTGATACCTTGCATTCAGGTGAATCTTATCTGCTTTGTACTCAGATACAAATGATTGGCACACAGGTGTGTAATGACATGGCTGCAGTGAATAACCCTCTAGGATTATCAGGTTTAGGTTTTACTCCGAACACAGTTCAGTTTGACTAATCATGGCCTGCTAGTCTGCTTGCTTTCTGCAGATTCGAATATCTAGGCTGGTCCTATACCTTGATTTTCTTTTCCTGTAAATGCTGGCATCACAGTAGTGCACAAAGCACATCCAAGTGTTAGGGCTGTATTGAGGAGATGTGGTAATGTCCTTTGGTCAGAAGAATGTTCCTCTGAGGGAAGGAGGGCAAAGAGGTCCCAGGGAGAGCACTGGCACTCATACATGACACAAACTGGGAACTGAAGGGTTTTCTTGAACTCTCATTTACCTTGGAAGATGAATTGTTTTTTAATGTGCTGAAGGCTGAATTAATTATTGAACTGTTGAAAAGGAGGCTACCAATCACCAGAAAAGTGAAGACAAAACTGTTCTGTGACCTTGAACGACTACAGAATTTGCTGCCAGTTCAATTTAGCATTCAATTTGTTGCTGATGTTGCTTCTTTTCAGAAATACTGGAGTCATGCAGTAGAAAACACAGGGCACACAGTGAAACTCGGCTCCTCAGGTCAGCAAGAGTTTAGATGGTTGCTACTAGTGTAACACTTTGCTTTGCTAAATACTCTGTGGAACAGGGTCATGAGAACTGGCTTTGTCATTAGGTGCTGAACTAGGAAAGCCTCAGTTCTCAAATCACACATCTTTGATCTGGAGGGTAATTATAGTGGTTGATTACACTAGTAGGTCTTTATCTTCTATGAGGATAGCTAGTAAGGGAGTAGAGGAGCTATTTGTTATGCTAAAAAGCAAGATCCAGTTGCCTCTGTTTGTTTTATTTTTCTGTAGAGCTCACCTCCTCATTTAGCAGTTCCTCATAAAGAAAAGCTCATGTGGAAGCACAAATCACTGCTACGATAGGACTAATGTCACAGTGCAGCTTCACTCTTTTATTGTTCTGGTCTTTTCTCACTTTTTTACAGGAAAGGAGTAATGAAAAAGAGATCACATTGCTGGTTTCTCTTAAACAGCTTTCATTGAGGTTGCGGTCCATTTCCAGGTTCCACCTTGCTCTTACAGCAATGTAAATGAAAAAAATTCTGTGTCTAAATTATAGTGTGTCTTTCAGTGTGTTACTGGATATATTGCTCACTGTGGTTGACAAGTTGATGTCAGGAATGCAGAAGCAGTCCCTAGACATTCAACACACACTGGTATGCATTGATTTATTTTAACGGCTGTTGGACCTCAGCTGCATACAGATCTCAGGAGATATGGATCTCTACACGCAGAAAGACTGAGGATCAAGTATTTGTGTTTCCTCTTACATTTCATTCTTCATAGCCAGGTGACTTATAAAGGAGATGGGAATGTATTACTTTAGGTTAAGCTCTTAGGTCTTCTAAAACTGTAGAATCATAGATACTGTTATAATTCAGGACACTTGCTACCCACAGGTGTCAGTGTAGTAGTGTATTTTTATTGTTCAAGGTCTGCTCCTGTTCTGCTTTGCTAGACTTCTTTGCTCCAGATGAGTGACACCCCACACTCGCATGTGAACACAGAGCTTTAACGCATCCTGTCCTGAAGAACTGCCACAAAGAGAAGTAATTTTTTTGTGGTCATGGTAATGAAGGTTTATAGGAGAATATATTGTATTGCAGATTACTAAACGAGACAAAGCTCATCTAGCGATACAGCATCAGATAATAACTGTGCCTAGGGAGTGAAAGGAAGACTATAAAGCACAGTAAGTCTAGCTGGCGGCAAGGAAACCTGCACTGCTGGCAGTTACCCTCTTCTTAAATCAGGGCTAGACTTCTTTGCTATAGTTTATTGACTCGATCCTTCAAAGAAAAATGGTTAAGTATGTTATTTTTTAGATGTTTATGAAAAAACCCAAACACTTCAACCCTATTTTATGTACACCAACAAGTAAATATCTAAGTTTTTTTTTAATTGATAATGACAACAAGAAACTGTTAAAAGTGATCTTTAAGTCAAATTAATATTATATATGTAGCAGGAATAAGATTCACTTATGAACATCAAAACCAAAATATTTCGAAGGGCTGTCTAAACTTGAGATCTACATCCATAAATAAGCTCATAAATAACAGATTTACAAAAATTTTTTGTATCTTCCTTACAAATATTTACTTTTTGTGTTTTCACATGCCTCATACGAGGTATGATTTATTGCAAAAACTGGGTTTGGTATCTATGTTTCTAGCAGATAAAAGCAGGAGAACTCCCATTTTAGCTAAGCAGAGCAGTTCAGCATCTGTATCTGTCCAGAGACCTTAAAAACTCACAAATTAGGTACCTGTATGTCTAAATCCTCTATCATCTCTGCTGGGCAGGCGTGATATACACATATCTACTCCACAGTGACATTACTGAATTCAGTTGAAGACACAAAGCAAAATACAAGGATATCTCCCTTTCACATATTTTGAATATGCAGCAGCAAAGACATTCCTGTTTCATTTTGTTTTTCTTTTCGGGGACAAAAGAATTTTCCCCTTACTTTCATTGATA
Source organism: Piaya cayana (assembly GCA_013389865.1). NCBI lineage: Eukaryota > Metazoa > Chordata > Aves > Cuculiformes > Coccyzidae > Piaya > Piaya cayana. The sequence continues at coordinate 25,998 of WAAB01015766.1, forward strand.
AGTTTTCCCCCATTTTTAATCTTTTCTGCTATGACCCAGCAGGCAATTAACAATCTTCTGTCTAGATGAGTCAGAGTACTATTAATTTTTCAAGTTTCATCATGCCCTGGGGGTGCCATTCTGCAAAAAATAAGCAAAGTTAAACTGGGCATTCTGCAAAAAGACAATATATTGTGGGCACTATAGTTTTTTTAATCTGGGTAGTGGGAACGCTATATCTAAGGAAGTGTCTGATTGGAAAAAAAAAGTTTAGCTAAAACAGGTTATAATCTGTGAAATGATACGTTTGTCACTGTCTTCCTTACTTTTGCAGTTGTGTGATGCAGGACTGTACTGGCAGTCTCAGTTGTTCAAAAACTAGAGTGGAGCACCCCGCAAGCCTTGCCTTAAAACTGTGATTTAAAAGATAATGGGCTATATTTGCTAACTTATTGAAGATTTTCTTTGAAGTTTTGAAAAGTATGTTTAAAGCAATACAGTGCAAAGCAGAAGAGATGTCTTATTTTCCTGCAGAAGTGGATAACAACACAACAGTAAGATGTTAGACATATTGCCTTCTTCAGGAAAACTGTTGTATCTGGGAACTAAGTAATCACTGCTGCTTACCAGTTACCTGCTGTAATGTGCTGACTTAGTGGTGTGTACAATGAGTATGAGGAAGGAAAAAGCACCTGAAAATTAAATGTAGCAAAATACGTAAATAGACTGCATGGTGCTCTATTCCACTCTTACTTTGAAAGGCAGAGAGAGACAGCATGTTGCGTGTGTGTGTAAAGTAAATGAGTAAATATTCTCTGATTCAGCACTACAGAACATTGTGAAAAAGCTGTACTCGACACCAGAAGTTAATATAAAAGGATTTTTACTGCATTGTTCAGCTTAGATGTTTGTGAAGAAATACATGAAATAAGCAGATTTATATTGCTGCCGATGATGATTCAGAGCATATTTGCATTGTATGCATTAAAGAAACAATTCAACAGAAGTTAACTCATGAGACTAAAGCACTCACTGTTGCTAAGATTAGCATAAAAATAGTCATATAAATGTTGGCTCTGTGACACACCTGCAGGTGTCTTATTGAGCATAAAAACTGGCATCTATTGCTGTATTGAGTTGCTGACAGAAATAAACCCAAGGTAGAACTGAGGCTGAGTACCAGTTGCTCTAGCTTAGGTGAAAATCATAAAGTCTACATGCTGAGTTCGCCCTGGCCAGCAACGGGGAACCCACCCACCTGTTTGCTTGCTCCCCTTTCCCCTTGTGTGGAGAGAAAACAGAAAGAAATTGAAAATACTTGTAGATTGAGATGAAGACAGTTTAATAAATGAAGTAAAAGCTGCAGAGGAAAGGAAAGCATAATAAGGTGTTCATTCACTACTTTCCATTCCCTGGAAAGCAGTGCCCCATCACGCGTAATGGTTAGTTGGGAAGACAAATGCCATAAAAACAATGTCCCCCCTTCCTCCTCCTTTTCTTGAGCTTTTATTGGTAGACACTGCATCATAAGGTATGGAATATTGCTTTGACCAATTCAGGTTAGCTGTCCTGGATTTATCTCCTCCCATTCTCTTGTCTAACAGAAGCTTACTCACTATGCAAGCACAGCTAAACCATAGCCAAAACACTGGTGTGTTATCAACACTGGTTTAGTCACAGACTCAGATTTCATGAGAAATTCCTCCCCCCTCCCTTTCTGCCTGCTGCTTAGAAAAGAGTTGCTCTTGATAAGCAAAGGCATGGTCCTCATCAGTATCTGTCACTCTTCTTTGACAGAAAATGAGTGAAGGTTGTATACTGGTTTGTTGTGGCAAGATATCTTGTCTGCAGTCATCTGAATCCTTTCTGCAATATCAGATGTAACAGCTTTTCTTCTGAAACATGGTAATTCTGTAGGACTTGCTGAAGCAAATTGAGCAGAGGCGCGTAGGTTCAACTTTAATAAAAAAGATGGTAATGATACTTGCAATGTGTCACACTTTTATCTGATGTATGAAAGAAAATCAAATGTCAAATATAACCTCAATCTTATTCAAGTCAGTAGAAGTCACAGAGATAAAACTGCAAATGCTCAGGAGAAGTAAAATGTACCAAAAAGACTTTAAGACTTTATACTATATTAGTATAAAATATAAAATGCATAGCATAAATGATTAGTATAATTTAATTGTATTATAAAATAAGGTAGAGCATAAGCTTTCTAATGTAACAGTGGTTTTTTTTTTCATTAATGTTAGGGTTCTGAATGCTATCTAAACAGCAGCACAGTCTAAAGGGGAATATGTGCTTCAGGTCTATAGTACTGTAGCTGAGTATAAACACAGAAGAAGCTTTGGTATCATAGGCATTTTACATAGTACTAGTTTTTACATCACTCTGCTGGGAAATGAAATGTGATATTATCACCAATGTAAGGTGAGGGACTGAATTTCCCTTCTTAGAGTTGGCTGTCCTACCCAGAGCTTCCCTGGTGGCACAGTTATCATTGCCTTGCCCAGTTCCTACAGTTATCTCTGGGACTTCCAGGTAAACAAGCCTCCAAAGTTCTGAAATGCATCTTCCCAAAGGAATTGGAACCTAACTGGTTTAGCCTGGTTTCCAGAAGAAACCAGACCTATGTACCTGCTTGCCTATCAATACTCTGCAAATAACATTGACAATTCACCAATTTGAGTTACAATTGACAAGTGCAGGGATCTCTTAGGTAATAAAGTTTCTATATTTTAAAGAAATCACCAGGGTAGGAGAGAGATATAGTTAATCTGGCATGGAAAGAACAGTTGTAGCTACTTCTTTTGTTTAGACTGTTAGCTGGACAGTCAGTGCTGACATGCAGATTTATCCACCTGATCAACATATTAATAGTTTGGAGCTATTGGAAGCGAGTTCTTTCTGCCCAGATAACAGGACAAGACACCAGGATGAGCTGGAGCTTACTGTCAAACAGGGAAGTGAAAGAGAGTAGCTTCTGTCCCTGCTTTGGAAGTGCTATTGCAAAGAATATGCAGAGTTAAGATTTGAGTTTGTTCCTGCAGGATGGTAAAGGGATGCTGAAAACATCTGCAGCAAATCGTGGTTCAGTAGTTCTGTTGTTCTCAGTTAGGTCGGTTTATTATTTCTTTCCTTTCTTACCTGAACAGCTCTTTCTCTTCAGCATGCTTGAACACGCCCTTCTAACCCCTATATCTGTCCTTCAGATCATGCACCCAAGACAATCCTCTGAAGACTTGTAAACCTTTAACGCTACTTGCAATTTGAACTGTTTCTGAAACAATGGGGTATCTACCTTTGTCTTCCTTTTATATTTGCTGCACTTTTACCATAATTAGCATAGTATGTAAAAACCAGAGTAGCTTTATTCCTTAAATAAGAGAAAATGTGGGGTTTTTTTTAGATTTTTCTTAATAGCTAAAGCAGGGGAAACATTTTCTAATAAAAAGGAAAGATAAATGTAAAGTAATTTCCCCCACAGTATGAGCCAAATATATTGTACTTGTAATTTAAATAAGCAAGGGTCATTAATTCTTAGAGCAAATTTTATTTAATTTTTATTGCTTTTCCTAAAATATAAATGCAATATGAGAAATCTAGTTCATTATTTGGCAGAGCTCTTAACCATTTTATTTTCTTTAAGTCATACACCTCTTTGATTACTTTGTACAAAACTTGATTATATCAACTCTTTTACTCTATTAATGTAAACGTTCTTATTTTTCTAATGCTAAATTCAAGATTAAATTAAAACATTAAGTGGCATAAATCCAAAACCAAGAAAAAACTACCCTGTGAACCAAAACAAAATATTAACAAAACATTTTAAAGTAATGAATGTCTGCTGTATCAAATTTTATGGAGTACAATCACTATCTTGAGATAAATTATGTATTATGTTGTATTCTTGTGTTTGTTTATACTAAGTAGGAGAAATGTACTGCAATACAGTTGTAGTTGTCAAATTAACAGATGCATTTGTTTTGGGGTCAGGATTTCTCTAGATTTCTTAAATATACAGATATTAATATGTCCCCACCCCAAAAAAGAGCTTCACAGGAACATTTTGTTAAAGCTCTGTAAGATTTTAATTTATCTTGAAAAAAATTACAATTTCATAAAAAATGTTGAATGTATTGTATCCTTGCATACTGAAAATAAATTATTTATAGTATTACCACCTATGCAAGTAAGACTGTAGCAAACCACTAGTTTGTAAAATGTGTACGGGAAGATGTGTGAATGGTGACTTTCTAAGGTAAAGTCATAGAAATTGTATAGGCAAATGCTACAGGATAACATTCCATTAGTCTTTCCCTGAAGTTTCTCACCACTGAAGTAAACAATAAGATGCTTCAAAAATGCAGCAACATATTTGCATCTTAGGACAGGTTAAAAAGAAATGTGCTTACTTCATAATGCAGTATTTCTTTGAGAACTTTCTTTGCAGGAAAGAAAATGGTCTCTGTCACCTACGTTTCATTCTACAAAACTAACATGCAGAAGTTTTGTTTTCTCTATTTCTCAATAGATAAATAAATTCAACCATCGTGTAGAACTTTTCAGTATTTAAGGCTTGAATATCTGTTTTTTTCCTAAGCTTTTGTGCACTGAAGGTCAGGAGGAGGAAGTTCAGTGAGATAAAACTCCAGTCCTTAGTCTTTCTGAGGATATTTTTTGAGTAAGGGAAGATAAGAGTTACAGCAGTTTGAACACCCATTGACTTAAGTGACTTCCTCTTCTCCAGGCTTAGATTTGCTGTTCATGTGTTTACTTTTCCTGGACAGATGGCATGAGCAGCAGATTATGCCATGGTTGTGCTAATGCCCTTCTCATCTTTCCTTTAATGTGGCCAACTGTTTCACTTTAGTAAGGCTCTTGCCTCTGGTACACGATTTAGTTGAAACACATTTCCAGAAATTTTCTGGGAAATAATACAAGAGTGAGGTAGAACCTACTTTTTGTGTATTTTTTATCCTTGGTTTCCTTGGAGATGCTCACTGTTCATTCCTTGGTAACTTGATGCTGAATTTCTTACTTTGCTTTCTTAATTGCATTATCCTAGATGGTATTTCTGCTTTTACCTCTCATGGATTATCATAGAATCATAGAATAAACAGGTTGGAAGAGACCCACGGGATCATCGAGTCCAACCATTCCTATCAAACACTAAACCATGCCCCTCAGCACCTTGTCCACTCATGCCTTAAACACCTCCAGGGAAGGTGACTCAGCCACCTCCCTGGGCAGCCTGTTCCAGTGCCCAGTGACCCTTTCTGTGAAACTGTTTTTCCTAGTGTTTAGCCTAAATCTGCCCTGGTGGAGCTTGAGGCCATTTCCCCTTGTCCTGTACCCTGTCACTTGGGAGAAGAGACCAGCTCCCTCCTCTCTACAACCTCCACTCAGGTAGTTATAGAGGGCAATGAAGTCTCCTCTCAGCCTCCTCTTCTCCAGGCTAAACAACCCCAGCTCTCTCTGAGTCACAGAAAAGGACAAATGAGAAAAAAATGCTCCTGTTTTTTACATTACCTCATAGATCAGTATTTTTCCTTATCATTTTATATTAATAATATTAGTTCTTGTTCCTCTTTTGGGCTTCATCCACATTTCTGATTTGCTTTGAAGAAAATCTAAGTTCTGACTCACATGAAGGAGAAAAAGTCTACAGATTTTAACTTCAAATATTAAAATCTGAAAAAATGCAATCTTAAAAAATGCACTTTCCCCTGCTTTCAGAATTTTCCCAAATTATCCATTCCTAAACACAAAGTGCACCATGTAATCTTGAAGAAAATGGCATATGACAGTTTCAAAAAAAAATTGTGTAGGAGGGAAAAAATATATAATTTTAATTGTCAAAGCACTGCATTTGAGTACTTCAAGGTTTAACCATGTCTACAACAAGCAGATAAAGAGTGCAGTGAAAATACATCATTGCTCAGGTATTTCCAGATTGTTCTTGTAGTTTGTTTTACTTAAAATTTAGCATTTGATCTCAACAAATGTCTCACATTTAATCCATAAATGTATGCTGAAACTAGAAAGTAAAAAAATAAAATAAATTTGTGTTGCCAGTCCTTTGGGATTATTCTCTGCAGTATTTTGTGAAGGCAGGAATGTTCACAAAATTGTTAACTTTGGAGTGCAAGATGTGGGAGAATATTTGATCATTATCTGTTTTGAACTTGTAAGTAAATCTTCACATCACATTTTGAATTCTACAAGCAATACTCATGCTGGCAGGAGTCAGATCCAATAATACGTGACCCACATAAGCAATGAAATTAATTGAAACTTTTAAAGTCACAGATGTTAGTATGAACTGCTTGCTTGTGAACAACCTTTGGAGCAAAACTTGTTCACCTCTTTATCTACAGGGTGACTCTGAATAACAAATATAATTGAGCAAACTGTAAGCTACTCTTCAATAACAATTGAACAGAAAGTTGCTTGATCCATCTAATTATTATTGTATTTGTTCAGCTATAATAGCAATGGTGTCTACCGAGGTTTCCTCTGGCAAATTATATAATTACTATTACAATGGCCCCATGCCTGCTGAGTTTACTCATATAAAAATCCTACTAACATCTCCTAATGTCTGCAGTATGTTAAAGAAAAAGCTTAGGGGGGTAGGGTTTCATGATTGTGATGGAGAGCTGCAGATATGTTTGCAACATCCATTGCTGCACAGCATTTTGTGATGATTATCATGAATGTAGTTTTGTGTTCAGTGACGGATTATCAGGCCATTCTACAGCTTGCACCTTGCCGTTACAAAGATTACAAAGGTTTTTCTCTTTTGCAATATTTCCCCTTTAAAAAAAATATGGTATATATTAAGACCAGACATATTGGAAATTCTTGTGCTTTTCCCAGGTGGTGTATGAGAGATGAGTCCAATCTTTAAGACTCTCAGGCCCAAATGTCACAGACAGCGTACTTACAGCTGAACAGACTCGCTTCTTTCATGGTTCCTGCCTGCTGTCCTAGGTCTGCTAGCAGGAGAAAATGTGCTTGAACTCCAAATGGCAGAGTTGGTGTTGGCCCTATCAACTTTCTGCTGGTTTCTATCACATCAGAAATCTACTTTATGCTTTCATTGTTCACTCTAATAGTGTTGATTCTAGCTGAAAAATGTTTAGATCATAGAACCACATTGTTTTCTTATAGTTTCAAGATAACAGACATCAACTTGTTTTCTCATTATTTTCCTTTGTTATCTTGTCTGGCATTGGGACCTGAAGCTTGGCATTTCCAGCTTTCATATTAATGACTTTTAATTCCCTAATTTTTTTAACATGCTACCCCCTGAATAAAAGTTGTACTCCCTTGAGAAGACAAGAAAACCACTCATGTTGGCAGCAGAAGTGATTACTAATTCTGAAAACTGAAAAGTTTTGAATGTAGCATATTGTGGTGTGTGCAGACACCCGGGTGTTGGCAACAGAGCAGGGAGGTTGTGGGGCAGCATCTGTGAGAAGAGGTGCCTATGGAGAGCCTACATTGGAGCAGATATTAGTGAAGGATTGTAGCCCCTGAGATGGGCTCTAGCCCCTGTAGCTCCCATGCTGGAGCAGGGTGAAAATGTGAGAGTAAAGACAGGCAGGAAGGAGCTGTTATGGACTGACAGCCTCCCACTCCCCATCCCTTTGTGTTACTTGGATGTTGGGGTGGGTGGAAGAGTTGGGAATGAAGGAATGAAGTTGAGTGTGGGAAAAAAGATGTGCTTGGGGTGACAGTGTTGTTTTAATTTGTCTTTGTTTCTCAGTATTGAAATATATTTTAACTGGCAATAAACTAAATCAATTTTCACCAATCTGAGTGTGTTTCAGCTGTGATGGTAACTGGTAACATCTCTGTCCTTATCTTTACCCACAAGCTTTTAGTTTCTCCTCCCTGTCCTGCTAAGGAGGAGGAGTGTGAGAGCATCTGGGTGGGTGTCTGGCAGCAGACCAAAGTCAACCCACTGCACATGTAGCCTCATGAAGTCAAAAGTTCTTTCAATTAACAAGCATTTTTGTTTAAGTAACACTGTAAGTAAATTTACGAATGCTATTTGTGAAATGAAAGAAAATTTACATACACTGAGGACTTAGTGTGGTTTAGATGGATTTTTACATGATTTCCAGCAGCTAGTTGCTTTTCACCATGTTCTTCCTTTTGAGTTATCAGACTTCTTCATGTTTATAATACGACACTTCCACAAATTACAAGTGACCAGAAAATCTGAAAAATTATTACAGTGAACTCCTCCATACTCAGTCATGTCAAGTGACTGTTGGAAGACCTGCCTTCCAAGAAAAAAATACATGGCAAACATGGAAATGCGAGTCCACTATAAAATCTGTCCATTTCCCCCACACTAGATATTACAATATGGGGCTTGGTATATTCTACTGATAAGAAAGTTTCCATGTCGAAAACCTCGATATGATATCAATGAAAGCAAAACCTGTGAAGAAAGATTCACTTTCCTAATGCACCAAAGAAAGAGGGAATGAAAGACCAGCTTGTTTAACCCTGAATGTCGAGTCTAGACTATTTTGAGAACAACTGTTGTAGGGGTGATTTATGAGGGATGTGGTCCTTTTATTAAACTGTATGGGATTTGATTTTTTAATGTTTGTAATTCTTGATTTCTGTTTTCATTTCTCTTATAGATACCTTTTACAATAGAGAAGGAAGGAAGAGGAAAGCAGGGAGATGCAGGACTGCCCTGTAAAAGACATGTTTGAGAAAGGAGGAAGAGAAGTCTTGAGCCTTCTGGAGACATAAATATATGTAAGATAAATATGTACTTACACAGGAACCTCATATGAAATACGCATCTAAGTAACAGTTAAGACATTGTTTTTATATAGTGAGTCTGTAACTTTCAAAACAAGACATTAGTTTTGATTTACCCCCAAGTAAAGCTTCATAAACAGTTAAGTCAATTAATATTACAAAAAAAAAATTATTTGTCTATTGGAAGAGAATATATTCCAAAAATTTACAAATTTTTATTGAACAAAGCTGTCTTAAAAATACCGTCCTTGATGAAGAATTTGAGGAATTGTTGAGGAACTCACATTCCACCTTTCTGGGACTGGAGAGTAACACACAATATCTTTGGTCACTTAGGTCTGTGAAAGTTGGACTTAGGTCTGAGAGTTAGATTCTCAAGAAGCTTCACATTCCTGAGATTTGTAATCAACACTAGTGAGGTAAAAGAGTAATAGCTTATGCCCAAACAGACTAGTGATGCTGTAGATATACCTTTTGTGGTATCATACAAATAGACAGAACAGATATGTACTCACTGATGTATATGCTGCAGATGTTGTCTGCGCACGTCTGAAAAGTAATCATAATGAATATAGATATTCATTGGCATTTAATAGTCACTATTTCTCTGTTGGCACCTTTTTCTGTTTTAATTCAGCAGTGCCTCAGACAACCCTATGCTGTTGAAGCCCACAGGATACAGAATATCTTAGCTGTGGTGACTTTAGTTACAGATGTGCTCTCTAAAGCTATCAGCTCACCATTTTGTTACAAAAAAGATGTGCCATAAAGTAAGAGTAAATGGAACTTAATGATGGGAATGTCTCATATGCTTTAAACAAATCTTCATACTCAGGAAATGGGATAGCAATTTGGACAGTGTGCAGAATTCATTTCTGTAAATCTGCTGCAGTAGTGGCTTTTAAAAGAAAACTAAAAATAATACAATCCAAAACTGGGAGAATTTATGAAAACTTTTGTGCCTGAATGTTGATCAGTAGCCATCCGAGACTATGAACCCAACTATGAAATCTATACTGTCCATAATGAACCACATGGTAAACAACATTTCCCGGAGCTGAAAATTTCCAGAAATCCAGCAGCAAATCAGCAAATGGTCTTAAAAGAACTGTGTGTGACTCTCATAAAAATACATGATGATTTTATAAATAAGGCTGGCTCAAATTCAGCTGTGAAGCTAAATATGAGAAATAAACATAAATTCAGTATAAGAACATGTTGCGTAATTTTAAAGAACCTGAAGGGAGCTATAATATCATCTGTCTTTCAAAATACTGAAGTTCCATTTGCACAGGAGAAACCCCCTTTCTAATATTTGTGTATGCTTCTTACTTTACACAGTTTTTATGAATAATATTTGTATATTATTCTGATCTTAAATATTAGACAGGAAGATCTACAGATAGCCCTGAGATGTGAGGTGCTGCTAACTTGCAAGAAATGCAATCCCTTTTGGATATTTCACAGGTAAAATCAATAAAGGAAAATAGCTTTTCAATTTAACAATACTAGGAAAAGCCTTTGAAGAAAAAAAAATGAAAAAATGTTACAGGCATTTTCCTAGATGATAGTAGCAGCCACGGAATACATCAAGAGCTGGTTTCAGGCAATACGAAATGTAAGAGTTTATGCCCCATAAATTTCAAATTATGCTTAATGTCGTAGTCCTGATTCATTGACTCTAACGCAAAATGTCCTTTTGGCTTCCACCACAGAATAAGTGTGACTCCTGCAGTGGATATGCACAAAAATGTGACCAGCTGGCCTGGAGTCATGTTGTGTCTACTATTGTCTGAGCCCTGCACACTGCAGTAGGGGCAAGCAGGCTTCTTGTAGACAGAAACAATCAGTGGATTCTATCAAACTCTAGGCCCCTTCTGGCAGAATGGAACACATTTTTGATTCTCATTACATTCAGAAAGCATTGAAGGAACTCAGTCCCTCACATGGTGGACTATGGATAACTATGAGATTTCTTAATAGACAAAAAATAAACTAGAATTTAACATGGAAAGGTATTACGTGAACATACAGAATACTTCTTGAGAACCTCCCAGGATTAACCATGTCTCGTTCTGCTTCAAATGTTGTCTGGATTCCAGGTTCTTCTCTTTATTGAAGCAATTGGCAGGAGCCATCCAGACCATCTGTATTCTCCCTTGCACACCTTACTGACACCATCCTTGTAAAAATCAGGCCAGCAGGGAGGTCTGTGGTAATATCCCTCCTCTGACCCAACAAAAGTCGGGGCCTCAATAAATCCCTCAAACTGTGATTATATATTAATGGATCAGGTTGTAAGAAAAGATAACAACTTTAATTAGATTACCTTAAACAGCTGGAAAAAACAGATGAGCTTTTCAAAGCTTAAATTCTCTTTTAGATGTGAAATACAAACAGGTTGGAAATTTGAAGGCAATTTGTCAAAATCAAAGAAGGATATTACTTCTCCCTACACAGTAGAGATTCATTTTTATCTTTGGGATGTCACAGCTATTGCTGCTTCATGCTACTTACACTTACTCCTGTGATGTGTTTTACACCTGACATCACCCTGGTCTGACCTGCTTATGATCTGGATCAATTTTGAGAGATCATGTAGGATCCTAATGGTACATAGATGTTGTGCTAATTCTTTATGTCATGTAAATTGAATTAGAAATCAATTACATTTATTTGAAAACCTCAAGAGACTCTAAAAACAGCCACAGAGGGGCAGCAGACATTTACAATCAAATGCTATGATGTTTGTATGCTTTCCTCACCAGTTCTGTTTTCTGTTTAATGAAAGGTAAAGCAAACAACCCTGGACAATCATCAGGCTTTTCCCTTGAGAATCATAGTCTCCTCTTCAATTCCTTCCTGAAAAGGTCATAAAAAATATAGGAGAAAAAAGCATGCTTACAGGCAAAAAATTATATCAATTTTTTTTGTTATTAGTATTTTTTCATTCATCTTTTTGAAGGAGATCTGGGACTTAATATTGAGGTCTGTTATATTAGCCCCACAGCTTTTGATTTTCAGTGATAATGTTAAAAGAACACGCAAGAGTTTATTTATCCTCACTAGCAGAGAAATTACTGGCTTTTGTTGTTTCTGCACTAAAGGTATCAAACAAAGGCTCTGAAAATGCCTTGAACATGTAATTTCCGGTACAGAGATATTTCTTACTACTGATAAGCAGTAAAGATTGAATGTCAGTTCCAGTATGAGCCTTCTATGGTGTAAGAGAAACAAAAATCACATTTGCAAATATCTTTGTCTATTTCTTGATTTTCAGGACAGAAACTTGAAGGTATTTTCATAAACACCTTGAACCTGGATGCACACAAAATTAAATTTTTATTATGTGCTTTCTGTCATTTGTGTTGTGATTGCTTTGTTCTCCTGTAGAAAAGACCATTTGCCATAGTATACATGCAATTAAAAGGTGACAATTTTATCTAATTTCAGATAATTATGACTCCATTTAAAAAGAGTAGCTTGGGTACAATTGAATATGTAAGCATCAGTACTCTAGTTTGAGTAGGGTGTTATCATAAATTTCAAGTAATGTACAAGCTTATATATCTTTTCCTGAAACAGGCCTACTGAAAAGAGCTGATATACAATGTATCGTGCATGTGATTTATTGTGATGTTTGTCTTGCAGTTACAGACCTTTTAAATAAAAGCATCCTAGATTTTTACTCTTCCATTTTCAGCAATTTAATTTTTCTGGAACGTGACTACATAAGCTGAAAATTCTTACATTTGTTCACTCAGATGTGAACATTTCTCCAAAGTTAAAAGGAAATCCATTCAGTTCATTTTTAATGATCTGAATATTGTGAGAACCCTGTGGTTTTCATACTTTCAGAAAATTGCTCAGTTGTTATTTCTCCTTGGATAACTCAGGAATTTGTTGAATCTAATTCTTCAAACTTGGCATGAAGAAAATTACTAAGTTGAAATATGAGGTTTACTAAATTTAAATTGAAATGACAAAACCCTCAAGCTCTGCATATACAAGCTCTGCATATAACACACACCACATACTCAGTATTTAGTTTTCTACTAATACCTTCAAGATTTGATTTTGCAGGCACTGATACCCACATCCAGATACAAGACAGTCATAACTGCATACAAAGATGCAAATAATAAGCTTATTACTATGCCTGAGAATCTAGGTTAACAAAGTTCATGCTGCAGGTATTGCTCTTCTCTGAGCTGTTACAATAATAAAATATCCCACAGATATTTCACCAGCCAAATGACTTGAATGGTCCCTGTCTATGTGCTACCCAAGTGGACTCAGTTCAAGCTGGAAGAAAAATAGAGTCTTACTGCTATTTAGGAAGGACTTTCACCCTTTTAAAACGCTGAGGATGCTAATAAAGATAGTGTAAGGGGAAGCAGAGACTCCTTTTCCATTATAAAGGCCTTATGAGGAGCAGCTGAGAGAGCTGGGGTTGTTTAGCCTGGAGAAGAGGAGGCTGAGAGGGGACCTCATTGCTCTCTACAACTACCTGAAAGGAGGTTGTAGAGAGGAGCGTGCTGGCCTCTCCTCCCAAGTGACAGGGGACAGGACAAGAGGGAATGGCCTCNGACTGCACTGAAGGTACAACTTACTTTTCCCCCCTCTATCTTTTATGATTAGAAAAGATCATGTTACACTCTGTGATATTGTAGCACAAATGAAAAGACAGATGAAAAATCAAGTTATACATTTCTTATGACCTGCTTCAGAAGTTTTGTTTTCAGATTTATCTTTACTGAAACAGTATCTCCAGATAAATTTGGGATAATTTTCTTTCAGGCAGCTTACCTACTCTAACTAAAAAGCAATGGCCTATACTAGCATTGCTAAAGTGAGAGTGATCAGACTTTGTGATGACAGAGCTCCAACAGTGATTTCACTAGCCAGCCAAAACCTTAGCACTTGGATTAAAATAGCCCCTCCTGGTACAACCTCAGTGCCTATATCTACATGGACTTACTATGCACCTGTTCCTCTGCACTATATCCATGTAATGATTTCCCATCCTCTGTTGCTTCTGTGACCATTGGCTTTGGGCTCTTAGAGTAAACCATATTAGTGAACTGAATAGCTATTCTTCTTGCCAAATTATATTTCAGCTGTATCATGAACTGGTGTAGTTTTCCATGCAGCTTTGCAAACCACTTGGTCAGCGCAAATAAGACTGCAGCAAATAAATGTCTAATGCTGGTGAAGATGATTCCTTAAGGCCTTATTGTTGCCAAGAAAAAGGTGCACAGGGTCACACCCTAAATGAGCATTAAGAACATTCAAAAGCTTCAGCCAAATCCCATTAAGGTCACGGCACTAATGGATACATGAACAATGGCTTGATGTATAAAACTGGAGCAAATCACACTTGTGACAGCTGCTAACAATAAAATAAGCTGTGCATCTGAAAGCATGAGAAATAAACAGGCTGTGTATTGAAAGGCATACAATTAAAATGTGACAAAATTGCCTGTGATTCATGCAAGGGTAAATTTGTCAGTGCTAGAGCAGGGCCATATTGTTTCTAGAAGTTTAAATTTACTGGTGGCTTTTAAAGAGCTTGGACAGCTTAAAATACTATTTAACCCATTTATGTGTCAGTGGCTTCTGCTGGGTCTGAGGATACATCAATAGTCAGAATTAGTAGAACCAGAAGTGAGTTTTGCAGTGACAGAAAAACAGTGGCAATAGAGGGCCTCATGGGTCTATAGTTTTTTGTGGTGAGAGCAGGAGCAGCTTTTTCCCAAATGCACATTGGTCGTGAGTACTTGAGTGCCCACTTGGCACTCAAGTGGATTCACTGGTTTGAGGATCTCTGCTGAAGCAGAAATGGTAAAACTGTGCTATTTTAGATGACATGCATTTGTTCATTAATCACTTTCAATATCCTTTCAATTAACATATACATGTTGTTTACCTAGTGGCTTGAAGAAGATTTTGTTCTTCCTTGCTAATAACCTACTCAACATTTGCTGTTAATTGTTTTATGGTTATGAAATGCAAGTTTCTTTGTTACTCTGTGCCACAAGATAATTGTAACTGTCTACTTTTATGCTGGAGTATTAATTGCTGAACAAAGTTGTTTACCTATAACAATATCTTGCAAAGCTCAGCAATTTCTCAAACACTGCAATGAACAAAAAACCCTTTATACAAATGCTAAGAAACAGTTAATAACAAGAGGCACTAAAAGCATCACAAAATCCAAATATTTGGGATTCAAATGAAATCTCATGAATACTGCCTTACTAAATGCCATGCCACATTTATGACTTCAGGGCAAAATACATGAACACCAGACAATGTGAACATATTAATTAATGCTAATTACATCTCTGCAGTACAGATGGGCTCTATTCTCTTGACATGGGTATGTAATGTATTTGGCATAAATGTCAGTCAATGTATTTAGGCAGCAAAAAATCTGTAGTTTACAAATACACAATCAGCTGTCTTTTATTTCTGAAGATGTTGTGCGCCACAGTTCATACATGTTGACCTGCAATCTGAATAATGCAGATTTTCACCATCATATTTACTCTGTTACAATGGCTCCCGGAGATCCTTAAGCTTTTTGCTGTTTCTGCTATATGACTATTAGTACAGCATTGATGCAGATACAGTAGGGGTGGGGGCTGCATAGCCTCCTTTGTGTCACATAGCTGGGAATGGAGGGCAGGAAAGACTTTCCCGTTCAAAATCTACCCTCTGAAATCCAACTTTGATATAGGTACTAAGCCTAAACTAAATACATCAACATTATTTGTACTGTTTGTAGTGTATTTTCCTACACTGTATGCATACCCCTTGCTTATACTCATTGATGTGGATAGGAGGCAGAATTTCTGTCTTCTGGCATATCCATCCTTTCAGAGTTCTGAGTGTCACCATTACTGACCTCCAACAAGTATTCTGTTCAGTGGATCAGGAAAGCATAAGGCATGCAGTTGGGTCTAGCCTTTACATGCAGACACGGACACAATAGTAAAAAGTTCTCCAATGGTGTACTTAAGCCCAGGAAAAAAAATTACCTTTTTTACAGTTTACTGTAGTATATTCCAAGATTTGTGATAGAGTGGCTATTAGTCCTTGTTCTGTAAAGTGCTTGTAGAAACTCTCCAGAGAGTTTCAGCAATACCGTGAATGAGAAGTGCCTTTTAGATGAATAGGGTTTTTTTATTCAGTAGCTGCTACCTTTATATAGGCATGAAGGCAACAACCTTGTAGTGTGCCTCTGTTTGCCCCAGGATGTTAGTGAAGTACAATATCCCAATACACATAGTGACGTACAACACCACCAAAGAAAATGCAGTTACTTGTAACTTAGCTTCTATCCTTTCCTTCCGCTGTAATTTGTTTTCCATTTTTCTTTTTTTTTTTCCCTTTGTCAACACAAATTGCCTTTCCCTTTGGAGTAGACATAGGTGAGAAACATTAGATTTCAGATATTCTAGAATTACAATATGTTTATTGTGAACCTGACATTCACTAGTTGTCTAGCAAAATGTTACTATATAATTCTAAAAACATTTCCAACAATCATTAGTTGAAGAGTTACAAAGGCATTCCAAAGAGCAATAATGCACTCTATCGTGCATGCTTAAAATCACAAAAGCAACATACTTAGGAGGTGGTGCCACTCAGCCTCTAACAAAGGTGCACTGGTTTTAAGTCCTGACTCTACAAATCAATTTGCTTTTGCAGACTCCCATGTCTATACAAGACACATTCAGCAACAGGCCCATTTGATGTACTGCATTCCAGTCCCATTCTGGTACTGGTCTGAAGTGCAGCACTGAAACTGAACACCTACTCAGAACTCCTCTTCCAGCACAACCATACCTAAAGGTGCTGGTTAATTTAGCTTAATATAATATTATGTATCACATTAATTTCAAGTAAGACATTTTATTAAAAGATCATTAAACCTGATGATTAAAATACATATTTTGGCTTTTTATAACAAGAGTTATTATACTAAAATGTTATTGGGCACTTTTCCATTGACTTAATCAACCTGATTTCTGTGAGCTTGGCTTGAAGCACACATGTAAAATTAGGCCTTTAGTATTTGTTTCATGACTACCAATTAGTTTTAGTACTTAGAAGGAGATATTCCAGAGCTCTTAGGAGATGATAGTTTGACAGTAATAGTTTTCCTCAATATCTTAGGTGTCTTGGAAATGCTTCTCTTTAACTGGCTTTAAATAATTATTTGTAGCACAGGAGGTGCCAGCATGGAGCTCATTCATCATAATTCCAGTGTTCTACAGTTGAAGGCATATTGAATATGTCCCCAGTATGTCCTGGACTGTTCATGTTGAACAAGATTCTTAGTCTTTCCTTCAACTCTATCCCTTCCTATTGTTCATGCTACTATAAACAACACTACCTTCTTACCTCACAGCATACAACCTGATATCACATACTTTCCTCCTCTGTACAAAACTACTGTGTATGAATTGCATTTTTTTTCTTTAAGATTCTCTCTGATGTGTATCCTCTTCTAGTGAGCATCACAGATAAATCTGTACTTAAAGATAACAGCATACATTTTCCTGGTTTGAGTTTTCTTTTCTTAATCTTGAGCCTGCCTTTTCTTCATCACATTCTTCCAAAAGATCATTTCTTTGTGACATTGACTGTATGACCATTCTCTGTGGGTTTCTCCTCCATCAGAATTTACTTATTGCTGCTAAAACTATTTTCCAGTCAGCTTTCTCTTATCCCTGTCAACAAGCAGATATTTACATCTGCTTGTGAATGATAGCAGCCTACAGCACTCCCTTGCTGAGATTTCAGAGAAGTACCTTACTTGTTATGCTCCAGCTGCCTCACTTGCTGGGGAGGAGATCTTTGTGCATATCTGGAAATGCTTCAAAAGCTACAAATCCCTTCTCAAATGTCTTCTTTTGCATAATATTTGCTAAAAGACTGGACCCTGCTAGGTTAGTATGCTGTGACTGCTGCCTCATTGTTTCCTGGTGGCATCTCTCTGTCAGCAACCATCTATTTTGACTTTCTTCTTTTTTTTCAGAAGGGACTTATTTTTGTGCAAGCCAAAGTCTCCTGCTACCAAAATCTAAATAAATGATAATAGTGGTGAATTACATCAAATATTTGAACAGTTCTACTTATCTTTGAATCATGTAGCCAAAACTTTTTGTGTTCTTTTTCTGCTCACAAAATAGTTGTTCTGTTTCTACAATGAAGGCCAAAGAGCTAGACTGTGAAGAGTGCAACAAAGAACTGAAAAACATTCCCCATCTGTCATTTGAAATACTTCCAAGAAACATAGCAGTGGAATTACAAAAAACCCACAGCAAACAAACAGTAAAACCAGTAAGGAGTGATTGCTTATTGATTCACTTCCAAATATAATGCAAATTCCTTTAAAAGGAAAATTTTCATTTATGAGTACACTATTAAAATGAGGTCCTTCATTGCATACAAATTTTACCACCTGGTACGACAACCGTGACATGACACTGGAGACACCACCTACTGCTTCTACTATGCCTGTTGTTGCAGTAGAACCCTATTATTCATATCCATTCACTATTTATCATTATATAGTAGATGTTAACAAGGAAATCCTGTGTGTTAGGCTTTCAAAGCATTTTACAAACATTAGCAAATCAAGCACACGTAACGGTATTATTGTCTCTGATCAATGCAATTCAACTGATGATAGCCCTGAAATGTAGGAACAAGGAGGATCGCTTTCAGGCTGTGCTCAGAACCACAGAACAACTAAACTCATGGACCCCATTCCCTGATGACTCCACAGGACTTCATCTATCTTACAACAAGTAAAGGCAGCTCACTTGAATTCAGGACCAGTATGAGATACAAAATTGTAATACGAATTGTAATGACCATCTTTTTTGTATATGTTTTCTGGATACTGAACTTGAAACACTGTGGTTTCATTTGAGAGAGTTCATTGCAACCTCTGAAGTTAACAACCAGGCTTTGAATTTAGTGAAGTCAATATTATGCTGCTTACATGGAAAAATCATATCATAAGAGTCTTAAACCAAATCCTCAGAATTAGTAAGTACTTTGACCTTGGAGTCTCTGAGTGTTTCATAGTAATAGAGAATAATAATGCTAATCTCATTTGTGAAAATATTTGTGAAGCATTCAGTTCCTGTACTGATGTGTATTATGGAAGAACCTCTAAAAAAGTCAGTAATTCAGAGCAGGAGTTGAACTATGTACAATAAATAGGGCATAGGCTACACTGCACAATGAAGAGAAAACAGTTTATTGAAGAATTGGTCATTAAAGGAGCTCAGTGCACTGCAGGCACTGGGTGCATACTAACTTCTTTTAATGTAGCTTTTATGTTTAAGATCAGCGGCTGTAGTCTACCGCACTTCTGTCAGGCTTAAGTTTAGGGCTCTAAAAGGTGATGTTTAGAATTTAATTTTCAAACTGTAGAATAAACTTAGGTTATAGAAATTACGTGAGATAATTTCATAACCTGTTTTAATGTGTCAACAATTCTGTTTCATACTGTAAACTCAGTTTCTGAAATCCCTCATATCCCTCTCTATAATTTTGTGATCTATACAGAAACCCAAAGGTATTCTCTCTTAAAGATACATATCTGACAATTTTCTTAGTTTTAACTACAGAAACTACTGTATAGGTGAAATTGCAGTAAACAAGTGACAAAGTTAAGCAGTACAGAGCATAAGAACATTTTTTTGTTTCTCTTACTCTTTTACTGCTGTTACTTACTTATCAATATTTACATAGCTCCAGCAATGAACAGAAACGTTTGATGCCTTTTTACATCCTCTTTAAGTATTCTTCAGCAGAATCAGGCAACACCAAGACTGACATTTGCATTATGCCTATTCAATTCATGTAAAATTAAACAACAGCAAATGAAGTTAAAACCTTTCCAAGACTAACAGGGCAAAAACACAACAGAAAATTTATCACCTTTGACAGTGATGTGGTTTAACCCCAGCTGGCAACTAAACACCATGCAGCCAGTCGCTTAATCCCTGCCTCCTCCCGCAGTGAGACGTGGAGAAGAACTGGAAAAAACATAAACCTCGTGGTTTGAGTTAAAGACAGTTAAGGATAGCAAAGGAAGGTGATGATGATGACGATAATAGTAATGATAGAATATACAAAATGAGTGATAAACAGTGTAATTGCTCATCAGCTGATGACCTATATCCATCCCTTTTCTGACCAGTGTTCCCAGCCCCCGGCCAACTTCCCTCAGTTTATATGTTGAGTATGACATCACTTGGCATGGAATATCCCTTTGGCCAGTTTGGGTCAACTGTCCTGGCAGTGTCCTCTCCCAGCTTGTTGTGCACCTGCTCACTAGCAGAACATGGGAAGATGCAAAGTCCTTGCCTTAGTCTAAGTAATAGTTAGCAACAACTGAAAACATCAGTGTGTTATCAATTTTATTCTTGTACTAAATCCAGCACATACCACTATATCAGCTACTAAGAAGAAAATTAACTCTATCCCAGCCAAAATCAGGACAGTAAGCTGAAACCATGATGGAGAGTTGAACATGAAGCACTGGTTTGGGGTAGATGTACACACTTGTGCTTTTGTTGGGCATATATGAAAGGAATTGGCTAGCTGTTAGGGGCAGTTCTTTGAGAATACTGTATTTCACTAAGTGCAGGGTTGGCTAGTGCAGCCAGACAAGAAGAAGTGCCATAAAACCATATGAGACATCTACAGAAAAGCTGAGTGAAAACAATTTTTTTTTTTCCCAAAAGGAAGTGAAAGCAATAGGGTTAAATAAACTCAGCTTCCAAGAAACAAAGAGAAGACAGTCAAAGACCTTGATCTTAGCTTGCTGCAACAAGGGAGTGAATTAAGAAAACTTTAAACCTCTTCTGGCACAACAATATCACTGCCAATCAACAAAAGGGAGAAACAGCACATGTAAACAAGGAACACTAAGCATGTCAAAGGATTACATACATTGAGAAGAAGGACTATAAAAGAAGTCCTTCTGATTCTCTAGGAGACTTCTAGGTGGAATGATAAAAAGTTTCAAAGTTTGATGGCTCGTTTGTGATATTGATGATGTTAGCCCAGATTTCTCCTGGTCTATTCCATAAAGCACAAGCAGCCTCCCTCACAGTTACTCTTCCACCACTTGCTACATCTTGGTTTACTCTATGAAGTGGCATGTTTATCTGCCCAATCTTATTTTAATTTGAAAGGCTTGTAGATTATGCCTTTCTCTGCCTTTGCTTCTAGGAGGCAAGTTTGTCCTAGGTCATTTGAAGGCTTTTGTCTAGTAAATAAAGAATAATATTTGTGGCTTTAGAAATAATTGCTTTGGAATAGAACAGCTGCAGAACTGTAATCCACCGTGTAGTTCTGAACAAAAACATAACCTTGCTGGTTTAAGTGAGTTTGTAAAAATTATATTCCTCACTCGGATGTTGATTCTGCAGATAGCTCTGAGTGAATGGTTAACTGTTCCTTTGACTAATCATGACTGTCATAGATACGGATGACTTTGTATTATGTTCCATCCTTTCTATTTGGTCTCTAGGAGCTAGGTTTTAAGAAAGCAGGGATAAATACCTTTGAAAAAATTATCATCTTAAAGGGTCTTACACACAAAATTAGTAAGCAATAGTGAAGATTCTGAAAAAGTTATCTGAGGTTTTCTGCTGCAAAGGAAGGCAGGAAAATTCTTTCATCCTCAGATGCATTATGTGGCTTTCTTCTTCTGCTGAGCTTTTCTACTATTACTTCTGCTAGTATGAGTAATGGGAAGTACACCTGCCTGGAGTGTGAGGATCTGTGTGTTCTGCTCTATTGTTCCAGCATCTACAAAAAAATCCTACCTGTTCCAGTCAGTGGATGTGGGCAAGCAGAACAGCATGAAAACTAGCTTGTGATCTCGATACTCATTTGATATTTTGTTTGCAAGTAAGAATTTAGTGAAGTGTCACTGTCCATGTGGACTGAATTTTCCCTAGGCAGAGAACATACCACCACTGAGGTGTCATGCCACAGGGAGCTCAAGCTCTACTCTTCCAGCATGGACACACGATCCACTGTGGCACAAACACAGCTGGCAGCTGCTAGTGCCAGGGATAAAGAATCATGTTTGAATCTTTGTCACCTCTGTCCCTTGTCTCCTTGCCTGACCTTAGTATATAAATGCTGCCAACAGCTTGCAGTAAATCTGAAGCAAAAAGTGCTTTTCCCCTAGGCACGATTAAGCAAAATATTTAGGTGATTTGACCTGAACTCTTTACCAAGGCAATAAATATTTCCTGAGAGGATATATTGAATAAGGGGATGGCATTGACCTTAGTATAACATGCCCAATTGTTATCTATTGTGATTTTTAAAATAAATAGGTACAAGGAAATTTTAAATTGCCCTTATAAAAATAAGAACAAATCACCACTGCCTGTTTGAAAAATGAGCTAGGGGAATGTGACAAAACACAGGGAACAAGAGTAAGCAGTGAGTGGCAAACCATTGGAGAGGAATTTAACTGTGGGGAACAGTTGCTGAGCATGCAAATAAAATTATAGATGATTAGAAATGGAGTGAGAAAGAAAATAAATATACACAAAGACAGTGTGAATAGCTGCATGACAGCATGCAGTGTAAATAGTATGAATTTATCACACACATTTCAGACAAGCCATTCCTCAAATGTCAGGAAAAAAATGGATGTTGAACACTTATGTGGCCCACCAGCCTTCCTAAGTCAGGATGATCTGCATTCTAACTGTAAAGATCTAAATCTAACACATGTCTTAAAAATCTAGGGTGACTGAGATTCTACAGTTCCCTAAGCATTCTACACCAATGCTTGGGATCTTCCTTTTAAATTCCATCCTGAAGTCTAACCTGAATCTTCTTTGCAACAGGTTAAACTTCCAACATTTTATTCTTTATTCTTATAACCTAGTGACCAATTTTTCTTTCTTCATTGAAGCTACATTTTACGTATTGGAAGTTTTCAGTCAAAATTAAGGATCTGTAATGCCTTTGATGCTTTTACAGGTCTCTTTTTTTTTTCTACTTCCCTCATATTTACAGATCTCTACTGGATAATTTTTCTTGAAATGCAATGCCAAAATCTGTCCAGTGTTTCCAGCTAAGGATTTACTGGGGTTGAGCTGAACAGAAATATCCCTTCATATTTCTATTTATACTTTACCACCTAATGTTTTTCATTTTCTGGAGCAATATGAAATTTCTGACTGTTGCTCTGCTTGTCATCCCAGCTAAAGCCAGGACAAGAGCATAACAGTGATCCTACATCTGCTTTGTTTTCTCAGCCTAAGAGCAACCTAGACTGAAGGTCATCATGTTTTATAGCTACAAATGGACTTTTCTGCATCCTTTTATCCATCTCTTTTGGACTTCATTTGTAATTTTAGTTTCCAAAGCCTTCTGTTGCAAAGTGGCCTACAATTCTGTTGTGCTTTATTTTAAGATTTATTACTGTTGAACTTGCTGCCTGATAATTTCATAATTTTCACTCTGTATGAATCTTATTTAAACCATTTACAATGTTATAGACCTCTATTGTATTCCTCCTTATTATCTTTTGTCCAAGCATGGAAAGTCTTGGCACTTTTTCTCCTCCCTTGTGCAGAAGCGGTTGTTCATCTCAGTGACTGACTCCCCTTTGTAGTACCTTTTTAATTCTGCAACACCTCTTTGAGGACATATAATCAGAACTCTATCAAATGTTCAAAAGGAGGATAGAGATGAGTTGACATAGTGACATAACAGGATTTTCTTTTTCACTCCCCCTTTTCCCAGTTACTTCTAACATTTTCTTTATTTTTTTCCTCATCTCCAGTGGTTCCAGACCTCTTCCTGAAAAATAATAGATACCACAGTTTGAGACAGCTGTTATGTATTTTTATCTCATGTGCATGGCATTATACTTGTCACAATCTAATTTGGTTGTTTTTACTTAAAAATCCTTCAGTATTTTGGGATACCCATGGATTCCTTTTCAGTCAATTTTATGTTCGTCTAGCATGCCTAATACTTCATCATCTGAAAATTCTGTCCTTTCACAATTTACTCCTTTTCCTTATGGTTATGATTGCTTCAAATACCTACGGTTCTACCTCATATTTTTAAGGAGTTACTACTGGTCGTTTCCTCTCATTGTAAAACCTGATTATTTAACCTTATTCTTATTTTATAGCTTATGTGTGATAGTGGAACTTATTTAAATGTCTTTGATAGAATTACCTTAGAAAAACATAAATCATGTGACATAAATAATCTTCCTTTAGAGATCTTTAATACATTGGTAAGGTATGACTTCTAAACGGAAGTTCTCTGACTGACTCTGTCAGTATGTTATCTTTATCTACCAGTATAGTAATTAATTAATTAATTAATCACCACTCCTCAGCAATGTAATGTTAGATTTTTTTACCAACTTGTCCTTGTAATTTAGTACAGTTAATTGTACTTGTTTTTTTCTGAAACCTTGTATTAGTAGTTTGAATTGAGGTAGTTCCTCAGACTTATCTCTCATAAAGAATAGTGATAAGACCTGTCCTGACCTTCCCTTGGGTGAAAAATGATGCAAATAATTAATTTAACTTGTTCTGATGTAGTTTACCTATCTTGAATGTTGCTTGTGATCACCAGTCAGTTCTACTAATGGTCTGGTGAGCTACTTCTTTTCAATGCAGTTGAAATTTACCCAGGGCTTCTCCAAAACAATGCTTTTGGACTCACCTCTCATTTTACATTTAAGTTCTTAAAGCTTCTCATTCAGTTTTTTTCTTCTTTTAGACACTGAAACTTTGTTTGGAACTTATTTCTATATATTTGTATCTTTCTTTGGAGTATAATCATGCTAGTGTTTTGGTTTTAAATGTTTTTGATATCTTCCTATTTGTGGGTATTCTTTGACTTTTGACCTATAACACAATGTTTTCTAATGTCTCCAATCCCATGCCCACTTTTTTCTACCTGCTTCTTTCAAATTGTATTCTTCTTCTCAAAGTTTGAACGTTACTGTTCAAGAAGTCTCATCTCATTTTGCCTCATACCTGCTTCCTGCTTGCTGGGGATCTTAATCACATGGCAGCAAATAATTGAAGTCTCTCATTACTATAGATTTCAGCCTCACTGTTTTCTTTAGCAGCTTATGATAACTGTCATCATTCTGGTAATCTGATGAACTGCAGATCTAATGTTATACTCCTACTTGGGAACATAATTCATGTATACACACACACACACACACACACACACACTCTGGTAGCATTTTTACCTTATTCCCATGTGTGGTTTTTTAAATTATTAATGCCTATGTGCCACCCACACCATGTCTGTTCTTACCTCAGAGAAGAATTTCACTTTTCCAAACTTGAAATGTCTTCTTTTTGCAGACTATTCTTTGCATTCATTACAATAATTTTAAATTCTCATGCTTCTCATCTTCTGTGTGCTTCAGCTTGAAATCATCCACAAATTAAGCATACATACCAAGTTATAAATGAGCATACTTAATGGCAGTGAATCAGGACAGAATCTTAATGTAACTTTCTAGTTTGACAGCAAATCACCGGTAAATTCTCTTTGCATGTGGTTTTCTAGTCACATTACCTTGCTTATGAATGACATAACCACCCAAGAAAACAACAAAAGCCTTCCTGAAATCCTCCTAGATTCCAAATCTCTCTTTCTTATGGCCTATTACTGATTAAGAAGGAAATCAGATGACTTGTCATGATTCGTACTTGGGAAGTATATGTTGGCTTTTACACATCCCTTTAATCTTATAAATGCTTACTCATAGTGTCTACCCTGTCTTCAGTATCTAGGGGAACTGAAGGTAAACTGACAGGTTTGTTAAATCCTTAGCTGGTCTTTTTCCTCTTTTTAAAATACAAATAGTGTGTTTACACTATTGTGGTATTTGTATCTTATAATAAAGGATGAGTTAATGTCAATGCTGAATTAATAGAATCCAACTATTCTTTAGCTATGTAATAGCCCAGGACTACTACAATCCTCTATGGGCTGTAGCTTATTCCTTTGCACATAACTAACTGAATTCATTAGCTGTCTGGGACCCAGTCTATGCTACATACTGTATGTGACAGTAAAAACTGAGAGACACGGCATGTCCACCAGACTAGTGATAAGGCCAGATTAACTTGGTTTTCAGAACTATTCTCTAATATCTGTACTGCTTAGTATAATATCATTTTAAACTGTACGGTGAATTCAAGCAGACGTATTATAAGTCAAGCAAATGACATAATTAATTCACCTGGGAGGAAGCTGGCACTATGCTTGGTCAATATATTTTGAACAGCCAATTAAATATCACATCCTAAGTTATTTTCAAGGAAGTACCAGAAAAGTGAGCCAAGCAGGTGAATGAAAAAATGCTAATTTGAACACTGAGCTCTTCTTTAACACATTAAAAACATGCCCCAAACTAACAAAAGTGGGATAAGGACAGTTTGAGCAAGAGCCATGATGCATTCCTCCATGGAGGAGAGATCCTCTGCCAAAATATCCTCTGCCAATCTCAGTTCAGTTAAGTTTCATTAACCTAAATTTCATTTACACAGGTACTGTCAAAATGTGAGAGACCCAGTAGGTCAGTGTCAGAGCAGATCAGTCCTACTCATTACAGGGATTTATCCTCTATTTGAGGTTTGATTCCTTGAGACTATTTGTCATTGCTGTCTAATTCCAGCTTGAATGGAGGTTGTTGAAATATGTTGCTACCGAGGTAACTGCCCATCTCTTTTATTGCTGAATACTATTTCTGTCATCACTTCTTAATCTTCTGATTCTTCCTTTTTTGAGCACATTCATGGATTTTGGACACTGAAATAGGAGCAGCCTTGTGTCAATCTTTTCTGTAGCATTTGCTGTTGCCATGGTTTAACCTCAGCTGGCAGCTAAGCCCCTCAGAGCGACTCCCTCCCTCCCTCTTGGTGGGATGGGGAAGAGAACAAGAAGGCTGAAAGTGAGAAAACTCATTAATTGAGATATAAAGAGTTTAGCAGGTAAAGCAAAAGCTGTGCACACAAATAAATCCAAAAAAATCCATTCACTACTTTGCATTGGCAGGCAGGTATTCAGCCATTTCCAGGAAAGCAGGGCTTCATCATGTGTAATGGTTACTTGGGAAGACAAATGCTCTAACTCTGAATGTTCCTCCCCCTTCACCTTCTTCTCCCAGCTCTATATGCTGAGCATGATGTCATATGGTGTGGGATATCCTTTTGGTCAGTTGGGGTCAGCTTTCTCAGCAGTGCCCCATCCCACAATCTCAGGCACCCCCAGCCTACTCACTGGTGGGGTGAGGAGCAGAAAATGCCTTGACTCTGTGTAAGCCATTCTCAGCAATAACAAAAACATCGCTGTATTATCAACACCAATTTCAGTACAAATTCAAAACCCAGCCTCTTATCAGCAACTATGAAGAAAATTAACTCTATGCTAGTCCAGACCAGCAGTTGTACAGTCTTTTTTGTACAGATTTGTGTTATACTTTGCACCTTCCAATCTGAAGCTTTACATTACTGCAATTTACTTTATTTTAATGGAGATAATAGATATTTTGAACTTCCATTCCAAATTAGACATACCATGTATATACCATCCGCAAAGCAAACCAAATTTGCAGTGCATCCATTTAGTTTTAATGTAGTGGCAATCAATTATCTATCTGAATAAATCTCTAATCTCTTTTTGCTTTTCTACAGTTTCAGCCTCACTTCCTAGGGAAGCAAGATTTACTCTACGCACATTCTCTTTGTCTGAGCCTTGCAATAACTTTAGAACCATGTTGAAAATTTCAACCAATCTTGAAAGAGTGCTCACAGTCTCAGTGCTACAACATTCCCACAAGTTGAGTGGAGCCAGGCAGAATGCAGGAACCCAATCTGTCT
The DNA here is from genome assembly GCA_013389865.1 of Piaya cayana. Lineage (NCBI taxonomy): Eukaryota > Metazoa > Chordata > Aves > Cuculiformes > Coccyzidae > Piaya > Piaya cayana. The sequence goes on from WAAB01015766.1 coordinate 53,720, forward strand.
CCCACTGGTGGCTGAACTGCACCTCAGTTCATTTATATGGACACATTCTCTCTTAGATATATGTAGACGAGCTCATCAGCTGCCTACTACCAGTATTCATCAGGCCATCTACAAATGGTTGCAGGACTGATGTCACAGCCAGGGGTTTGGCTACTTAGACGATGGGACCTGCTTTGAGAAATTTGGTGTACTGAGGCTGATGAGGTCCATATATCAGAGAAGGGGAATAGCATCTTCAGTCATAGGCTTGCCAACCTGCTGAAAAGGTCTTTAAACTAAAGTTGCTGGGGCAAGGAAACCTCATTCCATCCCACTCCTAGCAGTTTGATGCCAGTGACAGCAATAGACATGCAGAGCATGGAGAGGATAACAGGTCAGTAGGAAAGCACTTGAAGAGCAGCAGAAAGGAATTCCAGCCTCTCCAGACAGTAAATCAGATTCATCCAGGGCCCAACTTAAATTCCTCTATGCAAACACGTCACTCTCCATGTCAATGACCAGCTGGAGTGCATGGAGCTCCATCTGGGGATAGATGAGGAGCCAACCAAGAGCCTATGGGTCAGGATTAAATGGAAGGAAGGGACAGGTGATATTATAGTGGGAGTCTAGTATAGGCCACTGAAGTAGATGAGCAGATAAGGCCCTCTATAGATATATAGGAACAGTCTCACTTTCACAAGCCCTGGTCCTCATGGGACACACCAACCACTCCAATATCTGTTAGAGAGACAACAGAGCAGGGCACAAGCCATCTGGGAGGTTCCTGGAGTGCAGAGTCATGTACTTGGGACACAAAAAACCCTTGGAGCACTACAGGCTTGTGGAAGAGTGGCTTGAAAGCTGCCTGGTAGAGAAAGACCTTGGAGTGCTGATCAACAGACAATGGAACATGATTCAGCAGTGTGCTCAGGTGGCCAAGAAGGCCAACAGCATCTTGGTTTGTGTAAGAAATGGTGTGGGTCAGCAGGACCACAGAAGTGATTCTCCCCCTGTACTCAACTTTCGTGAGGCTGCACCTTGAATACTGTGTTCATTTGTGGGCCCCTCACTATAAGAAAGACATTGAGGTCCTGGAGCATGTCCAGAGAAGAGTGATGAAACTAGTAAAGTGGCTGGCAAACATGTCTTTTGAGGAGTGACTAAGGAAACTGGGGTGTTTTAGCCTGGAGAAGAGGAAGCTAGGGGAAGACTTGATTGCTGTCTACAACTACCTGAAAACAGGTTGCAGAGAGGTGGGTGTTGGTCTCTTCTCCCAAGTGACAGTAGATAGGACAAGAGGAAAAGGCATAAAGCTGCATCAGGGGAAGTTTATATTGGACATTAGGAAAATTTATTCACAGAAAGAGTTATTGGGCACTGGAACAGGCTGCCCAGAGAGGTGGTTGAGTCACCATCCCCAGAGGTATGTAAAAGTCAGGTAGATGAGGTGCTTTTGGGACATGATTAGTAGACAGGCACAGTTGGAGTCAATGATCTCTAAGGTCTTTTCCAACCTAATGATGCTATGAAAAATGCCAGAAAGTCTGCATGGATGTACAAGGAGTTCTCAGACCAACTCCAACACAGAGAAGATGCTTAGAGAGAGTAGAAGCAAAGACAGGTAGACTGTGAGGAATACAGAGAAGTTTTTCAAGCAGCCAGGGACCAGGGAGGAAAGCCTGTTAGGAGCCAACAAGGGCAACAGGAAAAGCTTTGGTGATAAAAGGAAGACTAGGGAGAATGTGGGCCTGAAGGAAACAGGAGACCTCTCATTCTCACTTTCCTTCTCTGAGATGCATAAAATCACAGAATGGTTTGGATTGGAAGGGATCTTAAAGATCATCTAGTCCAACTCCCGTCACCTTGGGCAGGGACACCTATCACTAGATCAGGTTGCTCAAAGTCCATTCAACCTGGTTAAGGCTTCCCAGATATATTTCTCTCACTCCTCTATTCTCTGAACTATTTCCCGCACTCTACTGCTTCCCATCCCTTCCCATGCTATAATTTATGACTGCATGTGTACATACATATGCACATACAGAGAAACATACGCCCTTGTACAGTTTTTTGAGATAAGTTTAGGAGTATGCTCCTTTATCTTTTCCTCTGAAAGGATTAGGCATTCTTAAGTTTTCTCTTCTTTTCCCTCTCTCTTCTGTCTTTGACAGTCTGCATCCTTTCCTGCCACCTACAGAAGAATGAGATAGCTGGCGATGCTTTATACTGATTTTAAACTTCACTAGATTCACAAACAGGAATAGGTTTTATATAAACTGTGTGGTACAGAACATGATCCACCTTGTGAATCAGATGCTACAACAGGTCTGCATTTGGCCTCAAATCACTTATCCAGATGCACTCACCTCCATTTCCTAATGCATGTCATTAATATAATTAAGCCCTTCAAATGTATATGTCTCAAGTAAATGATTTCTAAAAGTATTCATCTTATTGTGTTGCATATTTGTTTGTATTTTGTATTAATCAGATTAATCAGGCAAGAGAACATGAATTAAATCCAGTTTACATTCATTCTACAGGAAGGCTGCACAAGTTAAAAAATCACTGGACTGGATGAAAACCGAATGTGGTAAGAAGATGCAAATTCATTATATAACACTGAAGCAAGTAATTAATTTTTCCTCATATAGTCCATTAGATGAATCCTTTTGTTAAATAAACTATCTGTACTGTCAGAAGCATACTTTTTAACCCAGCTAGGGTGGGTAGAGGAGAATATTTAAACAGAATGATGCCTTTCTTACAGAAAGATATGCAAGACAAACTGCAAATGATACTGTACTTGCTAGTGATCCATAAGGGGAAATGAGAATATTGAAACTTCTTGGATTATTGAGGTTTATTTTCCAATGGCATAAGCACCCAAGTCCTGCTCAAAACTACCCAAGCTACATCTTCCATCCAGTTAAGACTTTTTTTCCTTATTCCTTCTAAGAAAGGATTACTGACCACACTGACATGATTATTCTGAATGTCTTCTTGGTGGATTACAACGGCTGCTTCTGTCACCTGCTCCTTTGCCAAAGCTTTTCTCCTCAGTTATTCTGAGTTATTTTCTAAAAGAAGTATTTACTCTGGATGCTAACTCTTTTGCCAGAAATCCTGTCAGAAGAAGGTGCAGCACTGAAATAAGAAATCTGAATTCCAATCCACCAGCTCATGATTTCCACAGAAGTGCTGTAATCATGAACTAAATACTAGGGCAGAATTTTTTTCCTGCCTCCATGTGAAGCTCTGTCACTGTGCAACCAAGAATCAAAGCTGAAGGATATAGAGGGAAAAAACCATAATAGATTGAAACTGTGATCAAATGATGACAAGGATCTCCTAGGGGAGAGATGCATTACAAATTGTTCCCTTTGCTGAAATTTAAAGTAGTGCACTAGCAAGCACAGAAGGGAATTAGACCTCATGAGAAGTCTAATTAATTATGAGGTTTACTAACTTGGTAAATAAATGAATTATGGGTAAGATAATACACATAGCAGTTTATTTTTACCCCAAAAGGGTAATGAAGCTTTGTGTTAATTGTGGAACAGAGCATGAAAATGCAGCTGCTTGTTAGACTAGAATACACACTGACTAAAATTCAGAATTATTCTAGCCCAGGGATTTTCCATAAGATACTGTCAAGGCTAAGGTGGAAGCATAGTGTAAACATTGCAGTTATGCAAACATAGATTTGATGCAAATATAACTGAATGTAATTTTTAAAGTCCACCAAAACCACGAGGCATATAAATATACAGAGTTTAAAACTGTGAATAGTGTAAACAAGTTATATGGGTTTATATAACAGCACGAGAACTAGTTCACAGCATTTCATTTATAGTGCATAGAAAACTTATAATGTACTTTTTCCGCAGTGACTGACCCAAGGAAACACAACTTAAGAGTTGTCTGAGTGATCCCACCTTTATCTGAAAGTCAACATGTCTGTGCTCTAAAGACTTGTTTATTCATTTCCAATTTAAGTATCATTGGATATAAATAAATAAACAGCATTGGAAATTGCAACCAGAGCTTATTGTTATTCCTCTTCCCTAAGCTACCTGTCTTTGTTATTCTCTCTTTAGCCCCCTAGCTCTTGCATTCCTGATTGAACTGTGCCTTGTGCTTAACAAAAGCAGTCTCTAACTTGTAGTTTAGGATTTAGAAATCAAGGTTGTCTTCTCCCTGAGTGAATGTTCTACCCATCATGAACACAGAAACTCTAACGAAGAAGTCTTAATGTGCCTGAAGCAGTCTGAATTGATCTCAAGACTTCTATGTCTACAATTTTTTTACTCTGGAGTTTGAGTGTACAGTTCATCGTGGGATGCTTTCAGTGAGAGCATTAGATGAGGCCACATCAAATCAGTGAGATAAACTAAGAATGATGTATTAAGCAATGCTGCAATATCTGCATTTGCAGTGAAACTTTTTGACTATGATTTGTGTCAATGCTCAATTAGCACACGTTATGTGTGAGATCCTTCACAGTTTATGCAACTTCACCTTCACCTCTGCAAAACCGAACTCTGCTCAGTTCAGCAACACAGCATTATTTCGCTCCAATGTAGAGTTATTTTCTGCTAGGAAAATCTGCTGTAAAGCTGGGTGCTTCATCAAAAATGCATCCAAAATGCATCCCAAATACAAAAAAGAATGTCGATGGTCACAGTGTATGAGGAAAAGTTTTACTAATCAAATTTTACAGCTCTTAGATGTTTAAACAGATGGGAAGGCATCTCAGCAGGTGTTACTACCAGCCCATTGGCAGAACAAAACCTCTCAGTGGACACTAAAACTCCTATCACAATTATTTGATAAAGCTTTGATATAGTCTACCAAAAAATACCTCTCTTGCTAGAATAGTTCATCATACATTTTGGAAGCACAGACCAGTAACTAACATAAACTGTTCTGAGTTTTGGATTCCACAAAGCCATTAACCACAACAAAGAAATTATTAAAAACTAATTTGATCATCAAGTTGTAACAGAAGTCTCAGTTCAAAACATCTCACTGGTTCAACATCATCTAAAAGTCAATGAATAAAGATGCTGTTTCAAAGTCTGCTGGTTACATTGTGAGATCATTAGCCAGAAAACAGAAGATAAGCAAAAAACCACTGCCGTATAAATAATGTATTTTATACTTAGAATTTACTTGAAATGGATCAAAAGGGCTTTCATCCTTACCTGTGTTATATGAAAGAGGATTCTGCACTTTTTAACACTGTTACACTTCTTAATAGTGTATGTTGTTTAGCTATGCATTTCTGTTCTGTTCATTGGATACCAGCTAATTATGGATGGGATACAAACTATTGTTTTAAAAATCTCTATCTTTTATTTTCATTGAATCTTCTCTTATCTAAGTAGGACAAAAAGAAAGTTTACGCAGTTTCATCCCCACATTTTTTAATTTCATAAGTTTTATTATAAGGTATTTTATACATACATACCAATTATCACTCACATTTTATGAAGGAATATTCCATTTTATCAAATTCAGGCAACGGCACCTGATCGTTCTTCATTTACATAATGAAACTCAATTCAGATCTTAGTTCCAGTTTACCTTCTTGGATGAAGAACTGCAGCAGTGTGTTTTGAAGTGATTACTTGAATCTTTGACACCTTGACCTTAAGTGCTCAAATACACTGGTCAGTCACTGGCTGAAAGGACTCCCGTCTGCAAGTACTCTCCTGAAGGCATTTTCTGCTATGTCAGGTGGAACTACCTGGAACTATTTAAGATGGCTCATGTACATTAACCAAAACCCAAATGGACTGTCTCAGTTTGAGAAACAGTGCTAGTAAGACATTTTACTATAATATGAACAGTAGATTTGGGTTTGAACTCTGTATAGAGACTTCCATCTCCATTAAGAGGCAATTCTACCACAGTCCAAAGTTCAACACACCATTTCTGCGTCAGTGCAACTACTCAGCATTTTTTCCTGCAATGATGTGCTTATTCCTTACAAAAGTTTTTCCTTAAATGACAGAAGGTTTCCTGTAACTGGAAGAAGAGTGACTTGTGTCCCTTGCTTTTGAAGATTATCTTTTCACTGACTGAAAATGCTAAGAGAAGTGTACTGAGAAAGCACAGGACTAAGCAGACACCCTGTGGAAATTCAGCTGGAGACGCCAGCTACCCGGACACCCACCACTATGCCAGTGTTTGGAATAGACATCAAGTATTTAGATTATACAATTCTCCCTCAGAAAGGATTTTTTTTCCTCCAGGTGTCGAAATCACCTCCCTGTCCTTTTCCACGGTGAATTTAAGAACAACTGGTCAGGTGGTTTTTTTTAACTGTAGTGAGGCTACGTGTAACAAGATTTAACAAGACCAAATGCTGAGTCTTGCACTTGGGGCACAACAACCCTGTGCAGAGCTACAGACTAGGGGAAGAGTGGCTAGAAAGCTACCTGGAGGAGGACCCGGGGGGTGTTGGTTGACAGCCAACTGAACATGAGCCAGCAGTGTGCCCAGGTGGCCGAGAAAGCCAGTGGTATCTTGGCTTGTATCAGAAACAGTGTGGCTAGCAAGTCCAGGGAGGTTATTCTCCCTCTGTACTTGGCACTGGTGAGACCACATCTCAAATACTGTGTTCAGTTCTGGGTCCCTCGTTACAGGGATGTTGAGGTGCTGGAGCGAGTCCAGAGAAGAACGACATAGCTGGTGAAGGAGCTGGAGAACAAGTCTTATGACGAGAGGATGAAGGAGCTGGGGTTGTTTAGCCTTGAGGAGGCTGAGACCTTATTGCTCTCTATAACTACCTGAAAGGAGGTTGTAGCGAGGAGGGATCTGGCCTCTTCTCACATGTGACAGGGTACAGGACAAGGAGGAATGACCTCAAGTTGAGCCAAGGGAGGCTTAGGTTGGACATCAGGAGAAAATTTTTCACAGAAAGGGTCATCGGGTACTGGAACAGGCTGCCCAGAGAGGTGGTTCAGTCACCATCCCTGGAGGTGTTTAAAGCACCGGTAGACAAGGTGCTCAGGTACATGGTTTAGTGTTTGATAGGAATGGTTGGACTCGATGATCCTGGGGGTCTTTTCCAAGCTGGTGATTCTGTGAAGCGGAGCAGGCGGAGAGGTGGAAGGAAGCCCCGTGGGTGCTGGCGGCCGCTCCCACGGACCCCGGGCCGAGACCGGTTCCCGCCCAGCCGGGGGCGCCCGCCCGGCACCTGTGCGGCCGCGGCCGGGGGTAGCGCCTGCGCGCGGCCGGCCCCGCAGTCACTTCCTGCCCCCGCGCCCATCCGGCTCCGGGGTCAGCGGCCGCCGCTCTGGCGGGACGGCGGAGGATAAAGTTTTATTCGGGGTGTGTGCGCGTCTATGTATGTGCGCGTGTGGCGGGGAGGGGGAGCCGCCCGTCCTCTCCCAGGCGGGACCCGGCCCGGCGGTGCCGGGCGCGCGCTGTCACCTGCCGCGCGCTCCCCGCTCGCGATGGCGGCGGCGCGGGGTCTNTGGGACCGGTGAACAATGGGGACGCTCCGCTGCGGGAGCGGCCGGGCGAGGTGAGCGCCGCGGCGGCCGCCGGGGATGACAGCTCGCGGGCTTCTCTTGGCAGGAGCGAGCTGCTGGATGTAGAAGGAAAGTAGGAGGTGGCGCGGAAAATGCCTCTGAGGGACAAGTGCTGCCAGACTGACCACCACCACCATGGGTGCTGTGAACCAGGTACGGTGGCGGGTGATGCTTCACCTGTTTTCTCTCCTTCCTTGAAAGCTTCCAGGAACTGTGGTGATGTTGCAGATCGCGTCATTAGTGACAGTTTTGGGTAAAGAAAGTTTCAAAGTTCTGTTTGGAAATACTTTTTTTTTTTTTGGTATGTGTGAACTGTCGCGTTAGAATTACTTCAGGAAGATTATTCCAGGGTGTGCAATAATCCTCAAGCCTCCACATGGGCGTTTTAAGGCAAAAAGTTGTGTAAAACAACTGGCCTTTCTGTTGCCGAAAGCATAATATTCAGAGGGGGTTTTTTTGTAAAATGAGGTTTCTGGCAATCTCATGCAATCGCTGTTTATCTTTTTAGTCTGTCTCTTCTGGTGAGCTCTAATGAACGGAGAGATCTCATTTTCAGAGGAATTAAAACCCCTGAAATGTCTTTGCATTCCATCGCTGTATAATGTGGAAGATGCCATCAGTGGAAAGTATGATGCATACTTGGAAGGTTCAGCTACCTTGATAGGTTTTTTTTTGTAACGGTTCTGCCTACTATTATAACTGGCAGCCTGAGGGAAATTTGCTTCCCTTCTTGGTGCCTTGTTATGGAGTTTATTATTTGGATGCTTTGTGGTTTGAAAAGAAATGCATCAGTTTGGGAAATTAATAGTTTGAAAGACTGAGCGCGGCAACTTTGATAATGTTTCTTTAAATGTAGTTTGAGAGTAGGTATTGTTCAGCTAGTAGGAACATCTCTTTGTGTTTTAGGTGAAATGGTTTTGAGTTGTTCTACTGCTTTAAAAAAACTAAAATACTTTTCTTGCCTCACAAATAACAGTGATGTGTTGTGTGTGCTTCACATATATCACTCTTCTCTATGTCAGTGGGTGTTGCACATGTATATTAGAAACAACACACAGATAAAAATATACTATTTTGAAGAATTGGGAACGGGCTACTAGAATACAATATGTCATTGTGTTAGAGATTCCCAAACGATTAGCTGATTTGTAATGGTTGTTATGTATTCATATATATAATAGTATATTATGGAACCAGCATAGTTGGGTGGAGTGTTCATTCTTTCATTCTTCTTTTAGGCAGTTTTTCTTTCTGATGTTCTTTTCAGCTTCAATTTATTTATAACCTTACGTATTTTAGAACAACTTTACTGTTAAAATTAACAAGAAGACCTGACTAATGATTTTGCAAGCACATGCTTTGCAAAGTATTTTTATTAATTTAAATTTGGTTTTCACTCTGGGCAAAACTTTTTTTCCATATGCATATACAGCAGTGGAATGCTATTAATTTTCATATGAGTGAATACTGCATATTGGAATAACTCATAATCATCCTGAGATCAATAAATGTTTTGGTTTCAATAAATTTTACAAAGATTGTCATGTGGAATGAAACTTCAAAACTGAAGTCTGACTTCAGCAGTTTACTTGAAACAGAATCATTTATTGAATGTGGTTTTATTGGTTAAAAATATAATGGCTGTTTTTTGGTATTAACTACATGCTTACACTAGCGCTTTTTTTTCTGATCATTGCTACTTTAGATTTGGATTCAGTGCTTAACTGTCTACTGGCAACATTGCAATCTTAGTACACTGAAGTTTGGTATTTGGTAATGCTTTTAAGTACATCTGTTTCTGTTGCAACAGTGGGAGTTGAGTAGGTTGTTCTGGGGAATTGTTTTAATTGACAGAAATGTCTAGGTAGTTAATTTGGGGTTTTATATTTATACGCTTGTGTGTTTAATGCATGCAGCTCTGAATATACATTTTATTTAAATAATCACCATGACAGGAAGCCCAGAGGATATCATGACTAGAAAATTCCTTATTGACTTTTTAAATTCAATGTAGATGAAAACTTGAGTAAGGCAACTTTTACTATAGTCTTGGCCTTTCTTTTTGGCAAGTTTACTGTATGCACAGAAAATCCATAACTTGATAAAATCACCTGAGTGTTCTCTAATGGTTTATTATTCTTTTGTATATTTCAGTGCATCTGCTGGAACCTGGTGATCCTCCATTATTGCAGCAGCCTCTGCAAACATCAAAATCCGGCATTCAGCAAATCATTGAGTGTTTTCGATCAGGTATGAAACTGTGCCTGAATCTTAAGAAGTTCATGACCTTCTTATGAGAGTTATGTATATTTAGTATATTAAAATAACCAACATACGGCTTTCTACGTACTGCAGACTGTTTGTGGGTTTTTGGAATTAGGCATTGTTCCTTTTAATCATAGAATATTTTTGGTGCGTCTTGTCCAGTCCCATAGGTGTATATATGTGCAGGTTCATAAGGTGGTTGCAGCCTTACAGTCCATTCACTCAAGAGGTGTTACCAGTGAAGACTGAGGCACAAATGTTGAGTATCTCCGCCTTCTCCTTCTCCATTGTTACCAGTTTGCCAGTCATATTCCTTGGGGAATTACAGTAACTTTGACCTTTTTTTTTTCCAGTTCACATACCTGCAGAAGGTCTTATTATTGTATGAATCCCTTGCCAAGTTCATCTCCAGCTGTGCCTTGGCCTTCCTAATCCCATCTCTACACATACCAGTCTCTTGCCTTCCTTTCCTCATTTCTTATACCTGGGGATCAAGAGCTCTTGTGCTTTATGGTAGGCATTGTTCTGCATCCTTGTCCTTGAGGGCAGTTTCCCCAGAAGGTCCTATTGACTGACTCCTTGAAGAGCTGGAAGTTTGCTTTCCTAAGATGCAGGGTCTTCATTTTACTCTTCACCTGACCCATATTCTTCGGGACTGTGAACACCAGTGCATGATCACTGCAGCCCAGGCTGCTTCCAGTCTTGATGTCATTGATTAACTCACTTGTGCTGGTGACCATCAGGTCCAGTATTGTGTCCCTTCTGGCAGGGCTCTCTGTTACCTGGCTGAAAAATTGATTCTTAATGCAGTCCAGGAGTTTTCTGGATTGCCTGCAGCTCATCATGCTACTTTTCCAGCAGATGTCAGGGTAGCTGAGGTCCCCCAGCAGGATGAGAGCCTGTGAGCTGATTGTCTCCTGTAGATGGAGTAAGAAGGATTTGTCAATAGGCTCCACTTGACTGGGAGGCCTGTAGTGGACACCAAGGTTCCTTTTGTTACCTCGGTCTCTAATTCTTATCCCTAAGCTTTTAACCTGCTCGTAGCTTTTCTTCAGAGACAGCTCTTCATACTCTTATGCATTTCTTGATGACGAGGGCAATGCCTTTGACCCTCCTTCTTCACCTGTCCCTTCTGAACAACCTGTAGCCATCAGTAGCCACACTCTAGTCATGGGGTTTGTCCCACGTTTCAGTAATGGCAAACAGGTCCTAGCTTTCTAGCTTTCAAATAAAGTAATGAAGATGCAGCTCCTGCTGTATGGTTATCTTTCAGAAACATTAAATATTAGTTTGTTGTTGTGCTTTGTGTCACCCTTCCTGCTGTTACTAATGAGTTTGCCTTTAAACTCCTGAGATTATGAGAAAATTCAAAGTTTATGTTGAACATCTTAGAATTGCCTTTGAGGTATTCCTTGATTGTTTTAGGGAGTTGCAATCCACAGAGAAATATATATTCTTGCAACATAAGAATAACAACTCGGAATTTGAGTGAGCTTGCTAGAGATTGTTGAAACCTTTAATGTTTTCTAGCTGTTTCTACACTTCTGCTATGGCAATCTAAATGTTTTATTTTCACAGCTGTTGGTGTGAGAGCACAGCAGTTACTACAAAAATTAAAGGGATGTCTTTAGTGCTACTATCTATATGTTTTGCTGCTGTGCACATCTAGACTGAGTCTTGTAAAAGGGTGCAATGTTTAAGTTCTCCACTAGCATTTTGACAACTTCCTGCAAGAAGAAATACTGGATCTGAGTTACAATCGCTAACCTTTTTTAGCTTGGGTGAGATTGCCTAAAACCTCAGCCTGCATGGCAGGCTTCTTTGACTTGAAGCAGATTAACAGAATCTCTACTGCTAATAACATGAAGTAGCTGTAAGTACTCTGTCTCTGGGCTACTTCCAGATTGTCCTCACTGGCAGGTGTTAAACTTATAGCTCACCTTGCCATCTGCAGTCATCTGCACCAGATAATGGGATAGAAAGCGAAAGGACTTAAGACAACATGATCCATTTTGAACAAGTAACATTTAATTATGAAAAGAAATCAGTTTGATTCTTACGTTAATAAAGAAATACAGGTTAAAGCCAGAGTATTGTCCATAACTGTTGAAACAGTTTTAGCAGAAGGTCCTGTCATCCAAAACATTAAAAATAACAGATTAATTAAATTCTTAATTGTTTTTATTTCTAAAACTAAAATTACTTGCTAAAGGCGTAAACTGGTATTTCTGCCAGAGTATTTGTGGGGATAACCAATGTGAAGTTACTCTAGCATCAACATATACCAAATATTAACAGAATTTTACAAGGTATCACCCACCACAATTTGATGTAACTACAAAATAGAGAAGGCTTAAGTACACTGCAGGCAGAGTTTGCTGGCAGAAGACTCACTGTTCATTGCCATAACCTGCAGGTGATGAAGAATAAGGAGATGATTTTTTTTTTCTCTACCTGCTCTGTCCACAAAAGCAGTGGTTGCTTTAAATTTATTTGCTGTTTCCAGAAGTCCATAGAGGTCTGCAGTTTAATTCAAAAGGGCCAATTATTTTTTATGCCCAACAGTGAAAAGCTTCATAGTTGAATAAAGATGGTGACTACCATACCATCTAGTTTGACCTCCAGTATGTCTTAAATCCTTTAATCTAATCTAGTAATTCTTAAGACCAGTAATTTGGATTAAACAAAAACATTTTAGTCCTGAATGGAAAAAAAACTCTTAAAATCATTGAGTCCAACCTAACACTACCAAGTCCACCACTAACCCAGGTCCCTAAGCACTACATCTATGCATCTTTTAAATACCTAGAGGGATGGTGACACAACCGCTTGTCTGGGCAGCCTGTTCCAATACTTGACATCCCTTTCAGTGAAGTAACATTTTCTAATATCCAGTCTGAGTCTTACCTGATGCAACTGGAGGGCATTTCCTCTTCTCCTGTCTCTTCTTACTTGGGAGGAGACACAGTCACCTTGCTACAACTCCTTTCAGGTAACAGTAGAAAGCTGTATGGTCTGTTGAAGAAAGAGCAGTGAGAGGAAGACAAGAGGGATAGGGCTGTGTTCCAGGAAGGGCATAGGAGGGAACAGAAACTGGTTGTTAGCCTCAGATAGTCAAGTTTGAGTCTGATTTTTAAGCAATTACTGTGGAAGGAGAACACCCCATGCTTTGCTAAAACTCAGTTGTAAAAAGTTCTGTAGTACTACTGTTACACCAAGAAATAAAAAGTTGTCATGGTAAGGCCCATTCATATTGAAGAACTATTAGTTGTTATGAAATTATTAATATTTGAAGGACTTTGGTTTAGGAAGTAGCTCTGCAATGTGAGGAGTTTGATCTTCAAAAGGAATTCCTAAGACCAAGTTTGATGACAGAAAAATCAAACTTCTATTTTGGGTTGAAAAGTATTGCTCTATACTTCACAGAATCACTAGAAGAAAAAATAGAGAAGTTAGCTGAATTTGGTTAGCTAGTGTTTCTTTTCAGTTTGGAGTGAGTAAATCTTCATTGTTCAGTAATCCATTGCTAGTTGTAGGCATTACATTCATAGTTTTTATATGAGAATTGATGGAGTGGGTTTAAGTGTAACTTAAACTCTGAATCTTAGTTTTTTAAGCAAGGCAGGAGCTCAAATACATCAACAATCAATGCTAGATCAAACTATCTTTGTCCAGTTTTTTTTTTTTTTTGAATACACAGTGTTTGTGTAACAAAATTCAGTCTGGAAAATGTGCACATTTTGTCACATTGCCTTCGTTTTAATAGAAAAGTTTCTGACTTAAATTATGTATATTTTCATTTCAGCAGGCTGAAAATATGTCTACAGTTCTACTTTCTTGCCTAAGCATCATCATCCTGATCTTTGGGCAGATACCTAGATGTAGTAATATTTCTTGACTTCTTAGTTATTCTCTTTGTTTTACTGAGTGGTCTGCATTTTTTTGCCTTGCGTATGTATCTTTCTTTCTAAGTGCTGTTGTATAAGCTTAAAGATAAAATACTGTACATTTCTTTAAATGCTGTGGCTGCTTATTCTTTCCTGGTGAGCAGTTGTATTGCAGCAACCAGGCATGATGGTGTGGCCTTCTTCCTAATGTTAACTGTTTTTCATCGTAAATCATTGTGCTTTTCCTGTAAACTGTAATATACACAATCCTTGACTTCATAATTTTTTCAGACTAGGCTTCTTTTCATAGTGAAACATGGAATATGTGTCATAAACTTATGGTGCAATGAAGTAGCATTATCACAGACAAAACACTTGTAATTGTCATGTTTTGAAATGTTTCTGTCTTCGTGAGATGATGTGAATTAAAAGATGAACAGGAAACCTTAAAGTGTAATATTTCTTGTATTGCAGGAACTAAGCAACTTAAACATATCTTGTTAAAAGATGTGGACACCATTTTTGAATGTAAATTGTGCCGGAGTCTCTTCAGAGGATTACCAAATTTAATTACTCATAAAAAATTTTATTGTCCTCCAAGTCTCCAGATGGATGATAGTAAGTCTTGCTAATTGAAATATTTAATAAAGCTTTGTGAAGTTGAGGAACTTTATTTATATATTTTTCTTTACCAGTTAGATAAATGCACCAGAAGCAATGCAAAAAAGAAGTGGAATTAATTTGTAGTAATAACATATGTAGATCACTTCTGTGGTAGTAGAGAAGCTACAGCACTGACTGAATGTGCATTAACAACTGAGACCCATGCTAATGTCATAATTTGATAGCTAGATTGTGTGTCCAACCTTTTAATGAAGAGTGTCACTGTTAACACTTTTTATTCTTTCTTTCTCTCTTTCTTGCCTTTCTTTCCATCTTTAATGTGAAAGATACCAGAAAGTATGCCAAAGAACTGGGAAATGAATCTCAGGAAAGTCTGGATCTAACAAGGTTTTTCAGTTTTAGATCAGCATAGCTCTTATGGACTCCCAACTACATCCTGTGAAGTGACTTGGATCAATATCCATAATTTTCTCCTCTATTTGAGAAGCACTTTGTATCATGGATCCGATCCTCCGATCTTACTTGTTATGAAACACAGACTGAAAGTTCACCCTTCTCCATAAGGACCTGTGCGTCAATAATGCTGTTTCCTACCACCTCACCTCATGCTGCTTTTTCTGTGTGAACATGCTTAGCCCATCACCTTTGTTGTAGAAATTAAACTTCATTATTAAAATAAAGTAAAATAAATGACGAGGAAAAAATAAAGCAATATATTCTCATGGGGAAAAAAAAAGGAATTATTAACATTCCAGTGATGACTTTTTGTTGTTCTGAGTAAAGCTGAATAATTTGGAAATGTGCCAGCATTCAAAAATGTTTTGTAAAGTTTTCTAATTATCTCGATGTCTTGACTCGTCAACATAGGTGCAGTGAGGTTTTTTTCTCTCCTAATTTAATGCCTTCCTGTCTCGATATTTCAAAAATTAGAAGCCAGCAGTGATTTACACAGATTATTCTTTCCCTATGTTGGGTCAGCTAGTGTTGCGAAGGAGAAGGCGAAAAGACTACTGCTGTCACCTTCGCTGAAGGAGTGTGCTTGGCCAGTTGCAGAGTCACAGAGATTCACTGTGGAAAGGGATGTGTTGGATTTTTAGAGCAAGGTTAGAAGTGCAGCTGACTTAGATGCAAAAGTTTCTAAGTGAAATAAGAATATTCTGAGTAAAATTTTTCCATCCAGCTTCTGACATTGTAGCCTTCATTTAATTAACTAGTTACCTCTCATAGCTCACTAGGAGGAGTGCAACAAGATAATATGACACGCTTTGAGTAAAACTATATAAACACATTTTTTTATTCAATAATCATATTTGATTTTATTTAAAGTGAGATTTTTTCCAATAAATAAAATTGAAAGGTAGTGAACAAGAGGTAGAACCAACAGTTCAGCATCCCATTAGTGAAATATCCCAGAGACTATTCTCTGATGACTTATTTTTGAGATGTATTCTGTTAGTGTAGTCATTAAATGGTCTGAAAAGGTGCTATAAAATAGGAAGGACTTTTTACCCTTGATAATATTATATAGATAGACCTATTTGAAAGTGACTGCAAAAGGTGTAAAAAAATTCAGTGTTAAAAGATGGGTTCCAACCAACAAAACAGCATATTTCTTGTACTGACACTTCACATATTGCTGGCAGCGTGAAAGGAACAACCCTGACTAAGTGTAGGTTTTTAATTAGCTGCTACCAGGATTCACATCTTCAAATCATCGTGGATAACTTTGAACTGTATCAGTGCCTCATGTTTTTGCTCTAGCACCCTGGCTTCTTAGTTATGCCAGTTTAGGAACGAGATCACTGACCTAATTTCATATTTAAAAATACAGTATTACTGAAGCCTGTAAAATCATGAATGGCATGGGAGCTAGCTCAACAAGTTTACTGGCAACAGAAAAAGGAGGAGAATCCCTATACCCTGCTTTCTTGCGTTCAAGTTTGCTCTGACTGTGTATCCAGGCAGAACACAGGATAAACCTTTAGTGAACCTCAGTAAAATTATTCTTCCTTAAAATAACTTCCTTAGCTCAGTTTTTATTATTTTGAAAAATTAGTACCATTGTTTTCCCTTGAGTAATATGGAGTTTTCCAGTTCATATATAACATTTACTATCTTACTGTACCACTGAGGCTATTAACTGCTGTGGTATTACTTAAAGCTTTCCCTGCCTCAGAAGTTAAATTCTCTCATATCTACTTATATTTTTATGCAGTGCTTAGGTTACACAGACATTTCTTTCTTTCTTAAGACTGTTCAGAACTCACAGGAAAGAGCTTCCAGAATTAGGTTCCTTATTGACAATACCTGTTTCCAGCTGTAGGAAAATAAGTTTCTAGGCTTAGTTGCACACCTGCAGAACATGCTCAGTTGTGTGACATTATTTTTTTTCAACTGATACAGATTTTTAAAGAACAATTCCAGTCAAAGTAATTCTTGGTTTAGGCAGCTTTGGCATTAGCACACTAGAAGGATGTACATCCAGCATTGGCTTTTAGTTAGAAAGTCATTTGTACTGATGAGATAAAAATGACTACTCAAAGCTTGTAAGTATAAATAGTGAGAAAAATAGATGTCTGAATTTGGTTAAAAGATAGTTTGAAAATTAAATTATTTGAAATTACCAAATCATTAAAAAACACCTTTGTCTTTTTTTGCAGACCTCCCAGATATAAATGATAAACAGAGTCAAGTCATAAATGACCTCCTGGAAGCAATCTATCCAAGGGTAGATAAGCAAGAATATGTAATTAAATTGAGACCTATAGAAAGTAATCAGAATGCTGTATTTCAATATGTATCAGGGACTGATAGCCCAGATGAGAACACAGAAAGTAGCAGTACTCCTGATCAAGCTCCAGTACAAATACAAGAACCCAGCACAGAGCAACCTAAGAGTGTCTCAGCCTCAGCCCCAGTCCCAGCAGGGGAGACTGTAGAATTACCTCCTGCTGATCCTGTTACAAATAAGGCGGTACCTACTCCTGAAGAAGAGCCTCCAGCAGTAAATCCTGAGTCGGACTCTGTGGATAACTCTGATTTCAGCCACCAGTTAATATGTTGCCTTTGTAGGAAAGAATTTCATTCCAGACGCAGTGTTCGCAGGCACATTCGAAAAGTGCACAAAGAAAAGATGGAAGAGCTAAAGAAGTACATAGAAACAAAAAAGAAACCAAATCAGTGCTCTACGAAAGGACGAAATAAGAATGTTCTTGTAGCATTAGGTAGAAGTTGTCCTGTATGTTATAAATCATTTGCTACAAAAGCCAACGTAAGGAGACATTTTGATGAAGTTCATAGAGGATTAAGAAGGGATTCCATTACTCCTGATATAGCTACAAAGCCTGGGCAACCTTTGTTCTTGGATACAGTTTCTGCTAAAAAATCTTTTAAAACCCGAAAACAAAAGTCGTCTGCAAAGGCTGAATACAATTTAACTGCGTGCAAATGCCTTCTGTGCAAGAGAAAATATAGTTCACAAATAATGCTGAAAAGGCACATGCAAATTGTTCACAAGATAACTCTTTCTGGAAAGAACTCTAAAAGAGAAAAAGGACCTAACAATACTGCCAACGGCACAGAAATAACAGTAAAAGTTGAACCAGCAGATTCTGTAGAACCTCCACCCCCTTCCATTGCCCTTTCTCCGCAGAATGAATTAAAGGGAACAAATAATTCAAATGAGAAAAAGAGCACACCGTCAGCACAGAAAAATAAACTTAAACAGGACGCTGAAACCTCTAAATCAACCTCTAAATCAACCTCTAAGTCAACCTCTAAATCAACCACTAAATCAACCTCTAAATCAACCAATGCATCTGCTGCAGGTGGCCAGCAAAAAAACAGGAAGCCAAAACTTTCAGCTGGCTTTGACTTCAAGCAGCTTTACTGTAAACTCTGTAAACGCCAGTTTACTTCTAAACAGAACTTGACAAAACACATTGAGTTACACACAGATGGAAATAACATTTATGTTAAATACTATAGGTGTCCACTCTGCTCTTATGAAACACGTCGCAAACGTGATGTGATAAGGCATATAACTGTAGTTCATAAAAAGTCACCACGCTACCTTGGGAAAATAACTGCAAGTTTAGAAATTAGAGCAATAAAAAAGCCAATTGATCTTGTTCTAAACAAGGTGACAAAAAGAGGCCCTCAGAGGGATGAAACAAAACAGATGGTTTCAAAACAGGATGTCACCTCTAATTCTCCCAATAAAAAGTATGAAGGAGCTGATGTTGGCATTGAAGTAAAAGTAACAAAAAACTTCTCTCTGCATCGATGCAATAAATGTGGGAAAGCATTTGCCAGAAAAGCATTTCTAGAACATCATAAGAAAACCCACAAAGCAAATGTATCTCATTCACCTGAAGAAAATAAAACCAAAGGCAGAAGTACAAGATCTAAAGCTGTTGTCTGGTGAGGAAATAAAAAAGTGTGTTTTGTCATTTTGGTTTTCTTTAAGAAATAAACAAAACCACTGCCTTTCATTTGCTGTTGTTGATATGTTGCCGAAAACATATTTTTCCATAGATTTTATGGTATAGCGGCTTAAAATACTAAGGTAGGATGTCTAATTTGTTTATTAAATTTTGTTATTAGTGTTTTGAAAAACAGTTAATTTCTAATGTCATTGTAGGAAGTTGGAATAGAATATAGATTAAACTGTACTGAGTCAAATCTTTCAGGCATCAATTATAATCAAGCTAGTATACGTACATTTTTAAAAAAGTAATTTTTTTAACAGTTCTTTTGTTTGGTTTGAATAACTGAACCTGTTAATTAACTTTTATGTGACCCGGTTAAAGGTACTCCAGTAAAAGCTGTTGAAGAAAAATTCTCTATGGACTTGTTGGAATTACCATGCATGCATTTTATTTTAATTATTTATTTTAATGTATATTACTTATGCCCTGTCAACAAAAGGATGTAAAACAGTTTTTTGGAATGTAATCTGAAAGAATTGCTTATTTGCTTTGATTTAAAATCAGTATGAATTAGGTGTCTACAAGCACCTTTAAAATAATCAAATTCAAGATTTGATTCCTTTAATGCTTATTTATATAAGCACAAGTTTGGAGACTTCTGGTCATTTATTTTTTAAAGTGTTTGAGTCTCCTAAAGAGTTTTTGTTTTAAGCCTAAATATCTGGCCAAGAATTTTTTTAAATTTCTGCTTCTATTGTACTCCCGGAATTCTTTTTACAGTTGGAGGGGCTGTGTTTGTAGTTTCTCAGTTTTCTGTAGCCTTCATGTTAAAGATGCCCTATTTTTAAAGGGACCTTTTAATAAAAGGAAGTAACATATGTATGTGGTCAGTTTGTATTTCAGAATGACCAACTGATGCCTAAAGGTTGAGGAATTGTAAAAAAAGTTATAATGAAGAGAGACAGTAGTGATATCTGTAAGAGTCTTTAACGTCAGAATTACCTTTCTAGCATATGATGAAAAGAAAACCAAACATATGTGCCTTGTTCTGTATTTCAACTTGAAAATGCTGTTTCCCAGGACATAATTTGATTTGAGTTCAACTTTTGTAGTGAATTGTCACCCAGCTGTGTTATATTGTAGTCTGGTGCTTTTGGGACTGTAAAAAATCCTGGCTAAGTGTGGCAGAACTTCAGAAATTAACTGATCTGGACTGTGAATTATGCTGAATTTAAGAGGAGGAGAGACTTCTGCATTTCGATAAAGAATTAAAAATTTAGTCTTGTATATTATTTATGCTGCATAGTTTAAAACAGAAATATATGGGTAAACTCAAAGTACTAATTTATTCCCGTTTCTCCTCAGACAGGCTGAAGTGATTATCAGAAAGTTTGGAGTTCATTTAAGTGAAAAAGACTTTAGTTTGTTGTTGGAACTGCTGATATCTTGAAAATGGTAATATAAAAAGGAAATATTTTCATAAGCTGTTCTTTTCCTTCAAATTTAATAGCCATTCTCACTGCTTGTAGGATAGTGCCTCTTCTCAAAACACTGACATAGCTGAAATGCACATGCTTCTAAATTAGCAGTTATCTTTACGCAGCTGAGTTTCAACAGAGTATAGAATGCTTTCTGAAATTAAAAAAGTGCAGAGGTAAGTTAATGAACAACAGCTTTCGAAGAAGATTTTTGTTCCTTGTTTAGGAAATGATCTTCAGAGAGCTCATTGTGCAAACTGGCCTTCCCTAGTAGCGCTGACTGATGAAAAGCTCTGACTTTTTTCTGAAATCCTACTCTAGCAAATGTTGTGTTATATACTGTTAAAAATTTATTATAAATGAATGTATAAGAGCAAACAATGTAGTGTGTATTGGCCAAATTGTACTAATTTTTAGTATTTGCCATAACATCAGTTTGTTCATATTGACTAATTTCCCAGTTCCGGGACGTTCTGAGTTTCATTGTACTGAAGTTGCTTCAAAGATCTTAATTTTCTTTCAATATGTGATGCATAGGACAACTTTGTAAACATCTAGGAAGTTTACAAGAAAATCCACATTCCTCTATTCTTTAAATTTTTTTAAAAATATACACAAGCACTTTAATGATAGTTACAGTTTATTTTTTCAGTTTATTTTTTGAAAGATCAACACACTAATGTTAATATGAAGGTAGTGAATATTTGCTTATGTATTATAGACAGACAATCTGTGCACAACCACTTATAATGTTAGCTTGTTTCATTAAATATTAATAAAAAGGGAGGATAGTGTGGGAGAAACTCAAAATATTTTTTCTCTCAAGATTGTGAATGACCACTATAGCTAGCATTTGACTTTGTATAATTTGAAAAATGTTTTAGATCCCCTTTTATAACCTTTTAATTAAGATTGTAGTAAAACAGTCACATGCCTACCATTATGACATTCTTGGCAGGTTTCATGCATCAGTGCTTTGGGGTTTTTGTTCTGTTGTTTTTGTTTATATTTTTACATTTTAGAAAATACTTTGTTTAGTGATTTGTGTCAAATTGCTACAATTTGAAAGGTATTGTACATCAGAAGAAATGCCATGTTTTTTTATATAGGTTCACTCGCTAACTTAGGGAGGTGCCTCATGTTCATATATACTTTTTGTATAAAATGTATCTAAAATGTTGATCACAAGATCAGTAGTAAAAATGCTTTTATGGATAGAGAAATATTTGGCCCTGTTAGTGCATTGCACTAAAAATACTGTGAATGGGAACTGGACTGTAGCTCTGTTGCTCAACATGTTCTATATTGAATGTACATGCTTTTGTTTGGACAAAAGAACTGTATTTGATGTAAAATAAAACAGATTGGAAATCACTTTCAGGTGTGCATAAACAAAAAGTTTTGTTTGTAACATGAAATATCTATCATTCCACAAGTGGAAATGACAATGTTTGCATTTTTGTAAAATTTGGCTCTTAGGAAAACAATAGTTTGTAATATTCTGTTTTAACAAATGTGGGGTTTTGTTATTAAAAACATGGCAGCTGGGGAATAAACACTTCACACCAGAGGTTATGGCTTGCTATATTTTTAGAACAACACTGTAGATACCGGCTGTTTGTTCCTTGTAGTATTTCTTCCTTAACTAAGTATAGCTTGGTTTTATTATCCTTTTAGAGCAAAACTGAATGTTGATATTGAAGGAGATAGGCTATGTGTTTTCCTAATAAGAAAATAGGGTTACCTAGTTCTGCATTGCAAATAACATTGATTACCGTCCAATGTTACTACTTCTTATAGTTGTAATATAAAAAAAGAACTGCTATAGTCATTGTTTATTGCTTTTGTAAAGGAAGACATCAAGCTATTTATGTAAATGCATTTTAACTAATGTTCCTTGAATGCCTGCAGATTAAGATTAGGAAATTAAAATGCAGGCATAGTGACACAATAACTGTCCATTTCTCAACTAATCCTTATGGTTTCTGCTCTGTGTTCCTGTTATGTGTGCAGTCTGCATCTTGAAATACATGAAGGGGAAGTTACTCCTATTTCAAAGGTAAGCTTTCTGCTAAGGGTTCGCCAGCTCTGCATCCGCTACAAATTTGTTTTGTTCTACTCAGTTTTGGGTAGCGTATTTCTTGAAGATGTGGCTTAATAGTTAGCAATTGCCATAACAATTTTTAAAAAGTCTTCCCATGAGGTTAAACCTACTCTGTAGCTCCTTTGAAGCACATCTCATTTTCTGTCTGATTTGTGTAATAGTTCTCTTTTTTTCCCATAAAGAAAAGAGAAAATAAAGCAATAGGCTGTATTGAATGTGATGGACTTGTTCAATTTAGTGATATTTTTTTTAATCTTGCCATATAACCATCTTGAATGGGAAGAAACAAGAAGTTGAGGGTAGGATTGCTAATTCGTCTTAATTTGCATAATTCATATTTTTCAGGAAGTCCTGGGGTTTGTACAGGTGAGGAGACTTTCGAGAGGGACTGGTGGCTGGGTGTACATTCCCCACCCATCTTGGAAAAGGGCATGGAGGGGAAGTGAATGATTTGGAAAACGTTTCAATTCCCTTTTGCAGGGGGCTTGCTGAAGTTGTTTCCCAGTATTCCTCAGGTACACCCTTAAAAGTTGTAATTTCATAGACAGAAAGTAGCATGTAATTTGAGAGTTTAGGGTTGTTTGGTTTCATTGATCCCTCTGGGGATTGGCAAGATATCAGTAATCCTAATAAAAATGTTGTATACTTGGAACAATGTCTCAAATGAGAAAAAAGTATCATTGACTTTGGTGGATTTAGTGGGAAATTAAGAAAGCCTGAGCCTTTAATAGCACAGACCAAATAATTTCTTTTTCAAAGTAGATTAAACTATGAACTGTTTTGCTGTGTTGCCAGGAGCAATACTGGCATGGTTAGTGTGAAATCTAGATGGCTGAGAAGGATGTGCTCTTGTATCTTGCTACAAGGTTGTTATCTAGGAGTAGATTTAATAGTGTTTTTACCTCATTTATAGATAGTATTGAGGTTCTCAGTGTCGGTGATCCAGTGCACTGATTTTATTGGCATCTGGCAATACCAGTATTTTTTTGTTGTCATGGTGATTATTTTCCTGCCATTTCAGTTTAAGGCAATGCAGATTTACCTCTCTGTCTTCACAGCAGAGACCTTTCTGGGGTAAATAACTAGTTCAGCTCTTTTGGCAGAAGTGGATTTGCTTTTTCACGTTACTTAACAAGCTTTGAGCCTGGGACTCAGTGCCTTTATTAAAGGCAAAACAGTCTGCTTTGATTAGCTTCCTATAACCTTTGATGTTACCTAAAAGAGTTCAGTGAACTCTGGGCCAGAACATAGACCAAAAAGCACAGCCCAGGGTTTGCAGAATATCTTCTGTGCACACGCTCTTGCAGTCTTTCCCTCCGTTGCTCAGATGTTTTATTGTGGTTTTAGTTTTTGTCAGCTTGTAACTTTTTGTGGCAAACAATGGGGTGAGTAGTGGTTTAAAGTCACTTTCTTGTGGCAAGGTTAGATTTAAAATAGATGTGGATATGCAAAATGTAGTAATCAATTTCCTTCATAACAGTCTACCTAAATCTGAACTGTCACTCTCTCTTCAACCTAAGAACGAACAAGCCCAAAATGCACACTTTAAAGGTGTAAATCTGTGCTTTTTAATCACAAACACATTCATGCTCTTGGCAGGTAACTGGAGGTCAGTATTTTCTTTCAGATATGAAAGTGGGATCTGCTTTCCAAATTTATTGAGACATTTCTGTACATGGTGTC
This sequence comes from Piaya cayana, assembly GCA_013389865.1. Lineage (NCBI taxonomy): Eukaryota > Metazoa > Chordata > Aves > Cuculiformes > Coccyzidae > Piaya > Piaya cayana. The sequence continues at coordinate 77,714 of WAAB01015766.1, forward strand.
AAACAGGTAGTAGATCAGGTGGTGCCTGGGTTCACAGGCTTTAAGAGCAGGTGTCTGCTGGCTCAGGATACCTGTGCCATCAGTAGAAATGAGGAAAACAAGATGCACACCTCTGTTGACCTTGCTCAGAACTGAACAGATTGTGGTTGGCTTTGTTCTCATTTTATTAAATCTCAATAGGTAAATACGGATATTTGCTCCTCAAAGAACACTTCCATGCGGTAGACTTCTCTGTACTATTTAATCACTTTTCTCTGTGTGTATGTGGGACTTGGGAATAAATAAGGATATAAGCATTGATGTATAAGGATGTACGAGATGATCTTTTTGGTATGCTGACATGGAATTGTGCATGCGTAGCACTGCAGTATAAAAATGAGAAAGCTGAGAGAGTGTTGATGGGCTATTTAGGAGAGAATTTATGTAGCAGGGCTAAGGTATACTACATCCGTCTTTAAGTGACAGCATTGAGTTGACCAGAGCCAGAGGTGAAACTGTCCCATATTTTCTTCTAAGTGGCTACAACAGCAACCACCCAGCCTGTGAAATATGGATGCTATTAAAACACAAAATATGAAAAGTAGAGGAATAATACTTTGTGTCAGAACAGAATCTGCCAGTTTAAATGTAGAAAAAGTAGAAGAATTAAGCCTCTTCTGCTCCCTTTGCATGCAGGCATCATTCATTCCAGTATGAGTTAACTTTCAGTATCTTTCTGTTTTGTACAGTCTCTCCTGAGGTTTGTCAAAGACTTTTCCACCATGATCTCAGATCTTTGTTTTCTTGCAAGTCTCCTGATTCTCTTGGAATTTTGCTAGTGTTATTGTAGGCTCCCGCCTTCCTATGTTTGTCCAGCAGCCTGGAGACATGTGCCAGCTGGCCGTGCCCAGTTATCCTTAAGGAAGGAATAGTGGAAGTGTCCTCTTAGCTTCAACTGGCTGAGGGCAATGGCAGCAGTTGTATGGAAACCCAGTGTCTTTTTTTTTTTTTTTTCTAAATGTAGCCTGTACATCACTGTGCCCTCACTGCTTGGGGATGGAGCTATCATGGCCAACCCTTGGGAGACTGATTGGAAAACAAAAACCTGCCTGTGAGGGGCATCTTTGGTGATAGGCACTGACTACCCACCTCTATCCTCTTGCTGTCCAATGGTAGAAATACCTCTGATAAACCTATGACTCCTGTAAATGCCCTTCTGAGGGAACTGCCTCACTCCTTACAGTGCGTAGTTATCAAGAAGAGGCTGCAGGCATACACAGGTCCTGTCATAAGAGTAGTGCCCAAGTGGACTATTCTGACTCATCTTCAAGAATGTAACATACTCTTCCTACAGTGTGTGATTGGTGGTGTCTTGGCAATATTGTGTTTTGTACATTTTTTGTTGTCGGGTGGGTTTGGGTAGGGTTGGGCTTTTTTTTTTTAGAAAATGTGCTTTTCTTAATGAAAAGGTTAACTCCTTATCCTTGACTGAGTATCTGTCTGGGTCCTATTAAGGTGATTTAATCAGTTTAAAGTATATTGTGTTACTGATTTCAGAACACCGAATGCCTTGGGTAGATGCACAAATATCTTTTGAGGACTTTTGGCTGCAGTGCCGTTCCTAGAAGCTGCATTCAAGTGTCTGATACTGCAAACTTCTGAAAATGTTGGCAGCTGGTATAGGAAGTGTGTAGGAAACTGTCATGGCTTAACCCGTCAGGCAACTAGAGCAACCACACAACCACTCATTCACTCCCCCTGCAGTGGGACAGGGAGAGAACTGGGAAAGGAAAATTTTATGACTTGTAGTGAGGTGGGTATTGATCTCTTTTCACAAGTAACAAGCAATATGTTGAGAGGAAATTGCCTTAAGTTGAGCAAGGGGAGCTTTAAACTACGTATTAGGAAATAGTACTTCACAAAATAGGGCTGTCAAGCACTGGCACAGGCGGCCCAGAGAAATGTTTGAGTCACCATCCCTGGAGGTATATAAAAGACATGTAGATGTGGCGCTTCGGGACATGGTTTAGTAGTGGAGTTGGCAGTGCTAGGTTTATGACTGAACTCTATGATACTGAAGGTCCTTTCTGACCTAAACAATTCTGTGATCCTGTCTCAGATGCCTCAACTTCCAGAGGGGAGAATGAAAATGAGCTGTTTCAGTTTGCGTAGGAACTGTTTTCAGGAGAGCCGTTTCTGCTGCCTCCCCGCCACACCCCACCAGCTGCCCCCGGGGCTGCAGCAACCACTGTTGGGCAAGGACAACCCACTGGGCTGGCTGTGAGATGGCAGCACACAGCCCATGGCAAACCCTGGGGAGAACACTCATGGAAAAATAAGGGGATGTTCTGAAAGTGAAGACAATGACTGTTGTAAGGTGCCATGGTCAAGTGTGTGATGTGGGAAAGAGTGATGTCATAGAATCACTAGGTTGGAAAAGACCTCCAGGATCACCAAGTCCAACCATTCCTATCTGCAACTAAGCCGTGTCCCTCAGTACCTTGTCCACCGATCTTTTAAACACACCCAGGGATGGGGACTCGCCCACCTCCCTGAGCAGCCTGTTCCAGTGCCTGATGACTCCTTCTGTGAAAAATATGTTCCCGATATCCAGCCTAAACTTACCCTGGTGCAGCTTGAGGCCATTCCCTCTTGTCCTGTCCCCTGTCACTTGTGAGAAGAGGCCAGCTCCCTCCTCTCTACCTCCTTTCAGAAAGTTGTTGAGAGCACTAAGGTCTCCTCTCAGCCTCTTCTTCTCAAGGCTAAATAACCCCAGTTCCCTCAGCCACTCCTCAGCTGCCTGTTCTCCAACACATTCACCAGCTTTGTTGCTCTTCTCTGGACATGCTCCAGGACCCTAATGTCTTCCTTGTAGTTAGGGACCCAAAACTGAACACAGGTGCCACCTCACCAGTGCCGAGTACAGGGGCACAATCAGTTCCCTGGTCCTGCTGTCCACACTGTTTCTGATAAAAGCCAAGATGCTATTGGCCTTCTTGGCCACCCAGGCATACTGCTGGCTCATGTTCAGTCAGCTGTCAACCAACACCCCCAGGTCCTTCTCCGGGCAGCTTTCTATACAGACTTCTCCTAGTCTGTAGCTCTGCATAGGGTTGTTGTGTCCCAAGTGCAGGACCTGGCATTTGGCCTTGTTAAACCTCATGCCATTGATCTCAGCCCAGTGGTCCAGCCTGTTCAGATCCCTTTGCAGAGCCTCCCTGCCCTCCAGCAGATCCACGCTTCCTCCCAGTTTAGTGTCATCTGAGAACTTGCTAAGGGTGCACTCAATGCCTTCATCCAGGTCATTGATAAAGATTTTGAACAGGATAGGACTGTTTCCATAAACAGTGCCTAGGTTGTGGCATTTGAAATTCTGGAATGATGTTTGTAAGGATCAAGACTTTTAAGTTCACTTGAATGCATTCATTTTTTGTCCCCAGGGGTGAGAGGTAGCTGGGGACAATGCATTGTTACAGTGTAAGGTGGCATCTGCTCGGAGGATTTGTATTTTTAAAATGTCTTTTACTTCCTCTGAGCTTTATTTAACTTACCCCTGCATTCAAAAAGCAAAATACTGACAGCAAAATTACCTCTACCTTTTAAAATGCTTTATCTTGAGGATAGTGAAAGAGATATTGTGAAGAGACATTTATGCATTGTTATGTTATTTAGCATCTGTAAACATCTTGTTTTCACATCTTGAATACTATTGTATTCCCAGACTTATCATTTGGAAAGGAGAAGCATGGGTCTGATCTACAGATAGATAGCATCTCATTTATGCTTTTGATAAAGATGATGACTTAACTTCAAGTTTCCAAAGCTTATGAGGAAGGAAAGATTTTTAAAGAAGTGTAATTAACATATATCAGAGTTTATTTTCTTTTTTTTTCAGGAAATAACTCAGTATCTCATGTGCTTGGAAGCAACAACAGGGAATGTAATACTACATTGGTAGATATGATGAGGCATATAACAATATAGTGGCTGTTCTGTGTCTTGGCTGATGGCTAAAACTAGTAGTGCTCATCAGAACCCCTTGCTTTCGCAGCTTATAGTGCTGCCTGGGAAGAAATGTTTATGTATACTGTATAAAACATGTGCAGTGAGTTCAGTTATTCTGTTTGTACACAGTCAAATCAGAGCTCTTCAGGACATGCGGGATTTAATGCATGGATGCCAATCAGTTGTCTGGAGGCCTATTTACATGTGCAAGCACTCTAGCATTTTGTGTCAGATTTATTGGATCCACACAGTGTGCAGCTTAAATTTAATACTTATGTGGAATGATGGGTTTGCTGCAAATGAACACTCTGCAGTGGTTATATCTGCAATTCTGAACATCTGGAAATCTTGAATCAAGATTAAATCGCGCACCAAAATTTGGTGCTGCATGGGTATAGTGGAAGTGCATTGAATCAGTGAGGAGACTGGCTGGCTTATGGATATCGTGCTCACCCTAGCTCATTCTGCCCTGCAGAGCAGCCCCATGTATGCTGTTCCCTGGGGTGCTCCTGCTCTACCCCAGATCTTGCTGCCCATAGCACCTGCAACTAATGCAGTATCTCTCAGCTTTCTTGACACCATAGTCCTTCATGAAAATGGGGGAAGATATATCGTTTGTGATTCTTAGGAATGCTATTCCTCTTTTGGCTTTATTAGCTCTGCTTGCAGCTGGCATTTTCAATCTGCTCCATTCTCTTGCTCCTCCTCAGCTTGGAGATATACAGGTAGCTCAAGCTTCAGCTCTGTAGAGTGAAGGGTATGCTCCAGGCTCTGAGGAGCTTCAGTTGGAGGATGGTTCCATCCTCATATCCATTCCACTGTTGTCCCTATACAGCTGCTGCAGTTAGAGCATATACCTCACAGATGTTTTTAACAGATCTCTTGCAGCATAGGAAGGTGTTTATGAGTTGCATCAGTGTTAGAAGGGATTATTATTTTCCTACTGCAGTCTATGTGTTCCTTTAAGGTGAATTAAATGCTACCAGTACCAGCATGAAGTTTCAGTTCTTACTGTTCACTTGGAATTTACAGATCTTTCTTTCTAGCTGAAAAACAGCAGTTCAGTAGTTTCTTATAGATAAATGGTGCTCTGCAATTTCTAACTAAGAAGATACTCTATTACATTAAATTCTTCCATTTTGCCTCAAGAGAAAAGAGAATTGATCTCTTCAAGGGAATAAGCTCTTCTTTTAGGGCTATCATGTTTCTGATAGTATCAGCGATGGCCAGTTACAGTCATCAGGAGCTTTTCATCCAACATGTAGACTATTTTTATCTGCAGGGGAAATGAATTAACAGGATGCTCCACCTGCCAGATTCACTGTCATGCTTTCATTGCCAGCTGATCCACTGAGCCAGTTGCTATCCTTAAGGAATGCTCAACTTTCAATAAGACCTGAGAGGCCTCTTGGTGCCAGATCATGCCTGCATTTTTCCCCTTCCTAAGCCTGTAGTACTCAATATAAGGGGTTAATTCAGATATATTCAGTTTTCATGTTGACAGAAGTAAGCCAGTTAATATGTATTGCAATTTATCAGAGGACAAAAGGCCTGATTGTATTAGAAGACACTTTCTACATAGGAACTTCCACCTCCATTGAGTTGTACTGGAAAATAATATTAAATCCACTCAGACAAGACTATGCAAGTTTTGTGACTTTTATATAGTGCCCCAGTGCAAGAAATCTGTACAAGAGATTGTACATAATAAACCAGTTCTACCTTATTATAGAAGAGTCGAAGAAGATGATAATTCTGGCAATGTAGTCCTGTAGTCTGTCATCAGAAATGTGCCAAGCAGCTACTCCTTGTGAGATATATCACTTCATTTAAAGACTGATAGAGGGGTGTATAATCAGACAGAAATTTCAGGAAGGAACAGTTAATGCTTTTTACATACTACCTCTATTATCATGGACATGTAAGGGGTTTAGTTAACTTAGATTTATACCTTTCCTCAATTTTACACTTAGTATTCAGTTCTGTCATCATACAGGTGTTATTTAGATTTGTAAGGCCTATAGACTTTTGCCTCAGCTTGTGCCTACATTAGACCTGTCCCCTCTGGCTAACTTGCAACAGGTTACTGAGAAAGATTTCCAGTCCTCATTTTAATGTTAACCTATTGCTTGTTCTCTTCCCCCTAGACCTCTCTTTTGTTATATCTTTAGTTACCTATCTCCTGCTCATTTTGGCAATTTCTGTCATGCTTCATGCACATGGAGCCCTTTTAATCTTTGGTTAATTGCTTTCTTGTTCTCTTATTAAAGCCTGAAGATTTCTTTTTTAGTAAGGAAAAAGGATTTTGTGTTAATTAGCCTCTGTGCATATGGTTAGAGAAAAAATACTCATGGTTTCATGTGGTGGGACAGTAGAACTCTTGAATCTAATCTGTGCTGTATATCAAGGATTCATGAAGCTGTTATATACCATAATTAATTTCAACTTTTATTTTCCATAGCAGCTGCTATGCTTTCATTATAATCTGAGAATGAGAGTTGGTCTCTTAATATAGTGGCCCAGCTTTAGAAGAAACAGGTTTTTTGAATTCTGGTCTGATTATCTGTTTCTCTTGATACCTATTGTCCCTGCCTGCTGCAATAATAAAAACTGGAAATATTTTAAATTCTACATAGTGCATCTACACTTTGCTACATGATAGCTACATACAGAGTCCAAAAAGCTGCCTCAAGAATGCATTTAAGGTTTATTGAGCAGTAATGGTGGGAGGAGGGGTGTGGGTGAGCATCTTGCCCACCTGTCAGAAGCCCCCATTTTATGTTTCAATGACAGGCAAATAAGAGTATCAGGACTCCTAAAGCTGGTCCTAAATTTCCTCTCTAGTCAAGGGAAAGAGGTAGGTGGCTTTCACTGCCTCCAGACAGAGTTCTTCTTTGCCCTGAGCCAGGACATTTAAGTCATCCACAAAGTACAGTCAGGTACCTTTCTAGACAGGCAACACAACCATATACTGTCAGGAGATTGTTTTACTAAGTGAAAATAGGCATTTAAATTAACTGAAGAACAGGACTGTATAATGCACAAGAGTGGTGACTGAACTTAATAATCTTTGGATGTTAGGCAAATAAGAGGTTTGTGTTTTCCTTGAAATAATTGTTCAGTGTTGGAAAAAAAAAACCCAAACTTTTTTGGATATCTTATTTTCCTGTAAGTAGAGGCAAGCAGGTATTGCACAGGCAGAGTGGGTTTCTGTAGTGTGCAAAAGTTGCTTGTAAATGCTAGATCCTCATTTTGTCATTTAATTTACATAACCACCATATGGCAACAGTCCATCTACCACATACTGGCTGTAACTAATTTTAACATTATTATTCATCTTTCTTCCAGCAACAGAAGGAAAGAACTTCTGCTGTTTGAAATTGTATACATTACCCAATGTGTAGTAAAATGGCGTGTTCTCCCTTAGATATATAATGCAGTCTCATCATTGCAGAGCTGAAAACTGGAAAACGGAATATATAGGACTGGAAAACTGGACTAATTCCTGAATTACTTCTGTGCCTTTAGCAATATTTTGTTTTGATCAAGGGCTTCTCTGCTTATCCATTGGGAATGTGCTAGTGATGGTTTGTTGAGCAAAGTGGTGCAACTTGGGGATAGTCACCTGAATAGGTGGTTAATAATGGAGAAGAATGATTGAAAGCATGAGAGATGTTAAGCTGAATATTCACTGTCTGTTGGAAAGAGCAGAGGAGAAGCTGGCCAAGATCTAGATTAGCTGACTGATCTATAAGACATAGTTTCTAAGCCAAATCATTAAGCCTTGAAAGCTAGCTATTAATCATCCATAAAGGCTTTTGTATCCTCTATAGAGCATTGCTTAGCAAAAGCAGAAATAGCCCTGGTGTATGTGCAGGAAATTGGAGAGTAGAGGCAGCTGCTCTGGACCAAGTAAGGGCTATGTACTAATCCAGGGAGGGCCAGTAAACAAGAACAGAATGAGGGCATGTTTGTCTCATCAGTGAAAGAGGCTGGCTAGTCACGATGAAGAGATTGCTTTTAAAATATGTAAGATGTGAACTTTTAAAAAAATATAATTTTGGTTATATATAGGCAAGCTGAGAATGATAGGGCTGCAAGGGACACTTGGAGTTTATCTTTACTCCAAGGCAGAATCAGTTGTCTTTGTTAAGGAAGGTTTGCCTGACCTCTTCTTCATACAAACCATTCCAATGCTTCATTATTCTTGCCAACAGAGAAAATTCTCTTGTCTTGAGGTGGAAACCTTGCTGTTAAAATTTAAGCCTGTTACCTTTTCCCCTCTTCTGAAACTAACTGATCTCTCCTTGCAGCAGCGTTTCATGTGGCTGAGGGCTGTTAGTATGTCACATCTTAGTCTTATGTTCTTTGGATTCAAAACTCAGTGCTCCATCCTCCCTCCAGGGTAATTTTTCATAGTACTGTTCTTATAGTTCTCCTTTGCATTCCTTCCAACTGGCACACATGAGTTTCTACTCATTTACTTATTTATTTTCATATTGTGAGAACAAGGCGGTTTCACAGATATGCCTTGTAGTGCAGAGCAGAAGTGTTTTTCCACATTTTGAATGCTATATTCTGGCTCTTGGGTGCATACAGAATCCTGTTGGTACCCAAAGAAACCTGCCATAGCTTGATGTTAACTTGTGTTTGGCTCTTATTTGATGTTGTTCAAGTTCTTTTTCTACAGAACTTATTTCTAATCAGCTATTTCCTGTTCTGTATTTGTGTGGTTTATTTGCTTTCATAATATCTTTAATTTATCCCTGTTGGGGTGGATTTCCACCCCACCCCCTACCCCCGATCTTATTTCCATTTTTGTCAAGATTATTTTGTCCTTTCCAATAATTTAATTTCCTTTTAGGCTCTTGCCATCTGTAAATTTAATATGCATTCTCTGAATCATGGAGTAAGTACTGAAATATATTACAGCCAGGACAGACCCCTGGAGAACCCCATGTGACACATCCTTCTGTTCTGATGCTTACTCACATATATGGCAATGATCTTGGGTAGACACAATCCTAAAATCCCAGTGTGAGAATTTTCTGGGCACAGGACTGTCACTTTTACTTTCTCCTGGCTTTCTGTATCTACATTAATTAAATCAATCTATCTATCTATCTATCTATCTATCTATCTATCTATCTATCTATCTATCTATCTATCTATCTATCTACTTACTTAATTTTGGGAAATATGTATAATTGTGACATCTAGAAAGATGCAGAAGTTGAAAAAGTATTAGTTACAGATAGAAGCATTAGTTTCAAACATTGATGCCAGCCTTTATTCCCCCCCCCCTGAGGAAAGGAAATCTTCCTATTGCATATTGTCCAGGTCTGCTTGCAAAGGACAAACTGGCTGATACACTGGAAGAAAAGGAAAGACTCTGGTGGTGTACTCCCCACTCCACAGCTATAATGTTTCTCTTGAGATACGGTTTATCTCAATTGGCAGCAGATCCTGCAAACTTAAATAAGGGCAAGCTTTTTGATTAAAGAAAAGTGCATTTGTGAAGTGTTTTCATTTTGTTTAAACTATCCAAAATGTTTTTAAGTTAAAAATTGGGGCTGTACTGACAAAATCCATGCTTACCTTGTAGAATTGCTCCATTCTAACTTTGTATTTCATGGGGAAATCAGAAAGCATCAAGAAACTATTTTCTAAAAAGCACATCTCATTTCCAGGTACTGGGGGTTAAGGAGGAGTTAGCAATTTATGCCATCTTCCTTTTTTTTGAAAATACAGTTTTGCAAGAAAGGCTACTTGTTTTGCTGCATGATGTGTATTTTATACTATTTCCAATTGTTTTGGAACACTTGTCTCCAACCTTTGTCACCTTCCTCAGGTGATCTCACATAATTTCATCAGAGCAATAGCTGCCTGCTCACTCTTGAACTCAGTATCACAAGAAGTTAATTGACTCATTTTAGAATAACTGAATTACCTGGATGATGGAAAAGAAATCTTCTAGTGGAGTTCTCTTGCTCTGTTTTTTCTGCTTTTGCTGCCAGCAATGACATGATTCCTAGCTTTCCTTTATCCTTCGTTTCACTTTCCACTGTTCTCCTTGGATACTTTCCTTTGCTTTCCGTCTTTATTCTCCCTTTTTTTTTTGTTCTCTTTTGCACCTGTCCTCCCTGCAGGAGGACATTTGGTGTGTGGGGAGGTGAGGAGGCCTGTTATCATTCAAAATATCTCCTATTTTTCCACTCCTTTCCTTCTTTCACACTTACTGCTCCACTTCTGACAGCAGTGAAACCTCCCAGTGTGAAAACCTCTATCCTTGCTCCTGTGGTGGGGACAGCACTGAGGACAGTCCTCTTTCTGTCCCTGAGGTGTGTGATGGGAGTCTAGGTTGCACAAAGTTTATAATATTATATTCTTATATGAAATCATATTTTTATATTATACTCGTATGTAAAATTATCTTGAAAGATAAAAGCTGGTGGGTTTTAACCTTAAACAAAGCAAACCTTATTTGAATAAAAATCAGAAAATCCAGTTTTCAAATTTAGAAAACCTTGAAATACAAAAAAAAGAGAAATGAAAATTGGCAAAACTTCCTCTTTCAGGTGAGTCCTTGCTTTAGCCAGCTCAGTGATCTGCTGAGTTATAGCAAAGTCCTCTGCCCTGGGAAGTTCTTGTTCTCTCTGAGGGCTGGCTGGTTCTTTGGTGCTCTTTGTCATCTTTTCTTTCCATGCAATGACTCCATTGCCTCATCTGTGCTAAGGGGCATGTTTTAGTGTTTGATAGGAATGGTTGGACTCGATGATCTGGTGGGTGTCTTCCAACCTGATCATTCTACAATTATTATTCTAAGCATCCCTTAGGCACAATAGAAAACCTACCAAAAAACGACTGAGGTTCTTCCCTCTTGTGTTCTGGCTGATGCTGTGTTTTCAAAGGAAAAAGACAGTAACTTAGAAGAATAAAACAGAATCTGTCCCACGGCATTTGAGAAAGAGGGATTGTCTTTAGCATTAGTGAGTGCATGGGGAAACAGTATATGAACAGGACATGTATGGTTACAGTAGTATTTAGGTATAAGTAAACGTCTAATGAAACAAGATAAATGAAAACCAGGATTCTGAACATCACTGTTCTTCTGGGATTTTGAAAGAGGATTTTAACAGTCAAAGCAGAATGTAATTTTACTTAAATGTCCCCACTGACCATGGTATTATTATTTATTTATGCCTGTGCCCACAATTTGCTGAACACTCTCCAAACATTCAGGAAAAGGCAGTCTCTGGTCTGGGAACCCGCAGTCTAAGGACAGAGAGATGCGAATAGATGCAGATTAGCTGTGTTTATTAAATTTCTCATAGATCAGAAAGATGATTGCTTGTCTGATACTAATGGAGACACCTACATATGATTGATCTGTTGTGTAAGAAGAGGATTTTTTTTTCCTAAATTAAGAACACTTTCTTATACTCTAGTACGGTTTCATGGTTTCATCTACATTTATAGTATTTTCTGTATTAAGAGGTCTGTTTTCCTGAAACAAGTGTTACACAAAGATTAGCTATGTGTGGAAATGTGTATCTTAACCTGAAGCTGTAAAGCAAAAACATTACTGCTATGGATTTAAGAGAAATAATTTATTTGGTATACAAGATATTTTTAAAAAGATATGGTTGCAGTTACACTTGCAGAAAGACCAGCTGGCAGGGAAGAAGCTGAGTCAGAGCGAGGTGCCAATGATCTGCCCAGGCAGGGGTCTTTCTCAAGACACCTAATGTTCACTGTGTTGGCAGACAGTGTGCATTGTTTCTCTTTTCCTTTTAGTTTTCTGTACTTCAGTTTTTAGCTCTTTATCTACTCCCCTAGAGATATTGCTGAGTCGTGGACTGGAATAATTTTGCCCATTGGGCCCTGTTCAGGCAACTTTCCATATAATTCTTTTTATTACCATTAAAAAAGTCTGCTTATCTTTTCCTTTTCCTTTTCCTTTTCCTTTTCCTTTTCCTTTTCCTTTTCCTTTTCCTTTTCCTTTTCCTTTTCCTTTTCCTTTTCCTTTTCCTTTTCCTTTTCCTTTTCCTTTTCCTTTTCCTTTTCCTTTTCCTTTTCCTTTTCCTTTTCCTTTTCCTTTTCCTTTTCCTTTTCCTTTTCCTTTTCCTTTTCCTTTTCCTTTTCCTTTTCCTTTTCCTTTTCCTTTTCCTTTTCCTTTTCCTTTTCCTTTTCCTTTTCCTTTTCCTTTTCCTTTTCCTTTTCCTTTTCCTTTTCCTTTTCCTTTTCCTTTTCCTTTTCCTTTTCCTTTTCCTTTTCCTTTTCCTTTTCCTTTCCTTTCCTTTCCTTTCCTTTCCAGGTTTGGGAATTTAAAAGTGCTTTGCTCGTAGTGTTGTACCTGTGCAGCTCCTCTCTTCAGCAAGTGCTTCGCACTGCAGACCCCGGCCCCTTCCCAACCTATCAGATCCTTTGGTAAGTAGTGCTCATTCTTGCAAATGTGTTTTGGTTATGAAAGGCATCTGCCTGATCCGAGCAGCGCCTAGTTGTTGCTTTGTTTCTTTCTCCATATTCACAGACTTAAACATAGGAGCTGTGATGACCTCCTGCACAGCACAAGCTGCAGGACCTTCCCTTAGATCTCCAGTGTAGAGTCTTAAGTTTGTAACTGAGCTGCAAGGATGCCTTGTATGAAAACATGTCATCTTAAAGGCTCCAAAACTTGATTGATTTATGAGAAATCAAATTCAGTTGTTCCAAGGGGTAAAAATGCTTATTTTTTTAACTTTCCATTTTATCTGGAATGCCTTTGGCCTGTGGTTCTCACGTAAGGTCTTGTTACGCTTCTGTTGGTCTACTAAGCTAACAGCCAGACTCCCAGTCTTCAAAGCATGTTTTGAAGAAGTCCAACTTTAGATCCTTTTTGCAGCATGTTTATAACATTTCTTGACTTCTCATATTCTTAAAATATGGACTTGGACATTGGTTCCAATACTTGAATTAGAATCTCAGTTGATAGAAAAGTTGAAATTTCAGAGATCCCTTCTCTGAAATCAGAAAAAAATTAGACGGCCTTGACAATTTCTAAAACTGTAGGCTCAAAAGTAATCTTACAGTAAACATGAAACATTTCATTACAGTTTGACTTTTAATATTTTTAAAATATATGTCACCTAAGATATAAAAAGCATATTAAATGTAAAACCAAAACACATATATTTAAAAATACAATGGAAGTACCAGGAAAAGAAAAATTATTTTATTTAAAATCCATCTCCTTGTTGAATTTTCTGATGAAAGCTGTTACAAAAAACCCCAAACCAAATGAGCTCTTCTCAGTTGGGCAGTGTACAATTATCCTGCTTCTAGCAGACTAATTTTTATTTACACATATGAAGATCGTCTTAGCCCTCAATCGCAAAGTCATGTTATGAGATTATTTTTTCATTTGCTATTTCCATTAGAGTTCTTCTCAAAGTCATTGAATTATAGGATACTGCTTTTCTGTATCTGGATGTTCGACCTATATTCTTTGTTCAAATGAAACTCACACTTCTCTGTGATGAGCCAACCCATTCTTATCATTTAGCGTACTGCCACAATTTGTTCTTTAGCTGCAGTGATTCTTTTGTATTCAGTTCAATAATAAAAGTATTTCATATTGTTGAACCAAGAATAGGAACTCTGACCAACACCATTTGAAATACTTCTGTCCAGAAATTTATAATCCAATTTCTATTTGAAATCCATTCTATATTCAAGCATCTGCAACTGAATGATGAACTAGATAATCCCAAGAAGTTTTTTAATCTTATTTTTCTTATAACTCCATGGGGTTTTTTTACAAAACTTGTTTTTAAATGAAGTCTTGCAGCATTATGTAAAATGCCTTGCCAAAACCTGTTATGTCAGTATAATCACCTTTATCACTTAAACTTCTAATCTCCTCCAGTAATGGTATTTGTGTGACAAAATCTGTTCTCTATAATTCTTTCTGAATGTCATTAATTATGCTATTGTATTTTTACTCCTGGTAAATGGCATCCCTATCAGCCTTCCATCATCTTGTGAGTGATCAATACCAGTCTATCCCTTTAGGTCGTCCTTTTTAACCTTCTTAATATCTAATTAGCTTTTTTGCTGTTCTTTCTTCTTTAAACATTACAGCAATATTACTTAAAAAAATCCATGTCAATCTTCCACCAAACTTTCTTGTTTCTTGCAGAAGCTCAAGGACAAGGCTTTTCTAGATCCTAAGGGATGTGTAGGCTATGTGAACTATTCACACAGATCTCATTACCAGAGTCTGAGAAGCCAAAAGGCAGTTGTACATGGTTCTACATTACACCTGGTTGTACACGGTGAGGAAAAGTGTTTCAGGTGAAGCTTTATACAAAATTGACTATAGTTTGGAGAAATAAATCAGACTATAACCCTGGTAACTTCTTAAAGTGATCTTGGCAAGACTTTATACAATCTCCTCTCACATCAACATCAGCACACGATTGGACAGATGGAAGGGTAAAGCAGCATGGGAAAGGACTGTATTGCAGGTACCTGAGCATGGCCCCAAGTGAAAAGACAATGGATGTCCTGTGTTTCAGCCCAATCCTGTCATGGTCTTCCCATGGGACTTTGTGTACTCTTCTTTCAGGTGAAAAACTTTCTGCTTCCATGTCTGAAAAACAAACGATTCTTTCTGTGCTAGTCTGGTAGATGTCAGACACCTCAGCTGAAAGCATTATTTACAAATTGTACATCTGGCTCTTCAGTCTTGTCAGCCTTGGGAGCCACATTGATCCGCTGGTCCATGGTAGGAAAAGAGGGGAAACACGCAGTTGCAAAATAAGTGTGTGTGTTTAGAGAACCTGAACGATTATTGTCCTTCATTATAAAGACACAAAGGCAGTAGAGGGGAGGAGTTGACTTTGCTTGGAACTGTAGCTACTTTTTCTGATGCTTTGCAGCCATGGATTTGATTATTGAGTTTGTCTCACTGCAGCAAGGACCTTTGCTGTGGTATGCTGAGGTATTGTCGCTGTTATCAAGTTGAGATTTGTAAGATGACATTACAAAGACATTGGCTAGCTGTGGACTCAACAGAGTAGCATCAAAGTAGATGGTTTAATATGTAACAGCTAGTCAGCTACAGCACCAGGTCAACACATGGAAGAAATACACAATGATTTTCAATTTTTCTCACTGTTTTCATGAACCATACATATACCTGCTTCTTAATCTCCTCTGGGCTGAGGAGCTGAAACTTATGACTTGTTAATACTCCAAACAAGATTTGATAAGTAAAATGAATCTATTTGATTTAGTTCCATAAATATTTCAATTGGATCATACCATCTTTTGTTGCACACGACAAAACTATGATTGACCACATAAAGGTTGAATGCTATGCTATAAACTTCTGAACGTGCATAAACTGGTTGCTTCATAACACACAGGATTTAAATGTTCAGGTCTTCATACATCCAGTATTCCTGAAGCACATGAGATTGAATGATTATTTTAGTAAACTGATCCCCTTGAAGATGCTTTAGGCTGGTTGGCCAAGTTCCTATTGATTTCAAACTGGCAAGCAGATATTGTCTCCCTCCCTGCTCAAGTAACACAGTCACTAAAAAATAATGTCTTGCTTTCTGTTTTATAATTGAGTTTCACTTTGCTATGAGTCTTGTCTAGGAAACGTGTCCAAAATCAGCCTTTGTGTATGGAAAAAAAAATCTGTATATAAAATTGGATATAATTTAATCTTTGACTTTACTACCACTGCTATTTATCTGTGAAAGAATATGAGATACTTATGACACTGGGTTTTTTTGCTGTGTACATTAAAGGCAGAAGTCTGCAAAGCTATTGCTGTCACACAATGTTTAAATGGTTGTATTATACTCCAGCCATCATCTGCCTATTTTGTATCAGCTCTGGAACCAAGTGTATTATCCACTTTGGGAATATGTTTGCTGTGACTATATTTGCCACAGAGTTTGCCAAGCTAAACAGAAATTGGCACAAGTCTTCACTGTGTGTCCAAACCAAGCAGCCTGCTGGGGTAAGCACTCAGTCTTGATGTTGTTTAGATGATTTTTTTTTCTTACAAATCTCATCAGTTGTGTTTTCACTCTAGAAGTTGTTATTTTTTTTTCTCAGAAATACCCATGGATAGAATTATCTGTCCTTATAGCTGTAAACTATTGTATGGTCTGACTGACCTCAAAAAGAGAGTGGAAATTGGAGGCAGCTGCATCTCACTTTCTTGTATTCTCACTTCCCACAGGCTTCATGATGTGCAGCTGCAGAACTAGGTCTGTGCTCTGGCACAGGCTACTTTCCATAACATTTTATTAGCATAATAAAATATATAGGAAAAGTCATGTTTTCAGCTAGTTTTCACCTTTTACTAATTGGTTAGTATTTACTGCTACTGGCAGCATCTTCTTAGTACACTAAAGGCCCAAAGCAAGGTGCAAGATTTCCATACCTAATGTGGGATTGCATCATTATAAAAACTAAATTCTGTTACTGAAACTTAGGCATCTAGTTCCATTTATTAGACTACAGGGTATCTACTGGCCTCCTGCTGTCACTCCAGAAAAGCAGAGTTCTCCCATGTGACCTGCACCATATCTCCCAGCTGCAACTTCCTAGGACATGACAAACATTGCTGGATGCATTTTTGGTTAGACAAATGGATTGAGCTCTTGCTGCCTTTTATCCAAACAACCCTGCCCAGTGGCTGCTTAACCCTGAAGGTTTCCAAATACCTTTGGTTGTCGTATTCAACTAGGCCTGCCATGCTGCCTGCCTGCCTGCCCAAGATCCTGAAGCTGGGCAGAGAAGCATTGAAAATATTTGAAGCAATTGCCTTGCATTCTGTGAGAAGTGTGTCTCTCCCAAGTGGTAATTATGGGTAAGAAGTTTCTAAGGAACCTCTTAATACCTAGTAGACTTTTAACTGAACCACTCACCCAGGAGGCAGAGACATGGGTTGCTCCTCAAACTCTGAGGGACTTCAGGCTGATTCTCCCTCTCACAGAAAAGCGTTGTAGCCATGGAGCAGTGTGAGGCCTTCTGGTGAAGCACATGTAGGAGTCCGGCTCATCAGCTTCACAAGGATTTAGCTGTGGAGAGTCACAATTCAGTAGAATGGGGGTACCAGGGTTCTAACCATGAGCTTTAGTTCTGGGGCTTTAGTTCTTCCTGATGAATAACCTACCTTGAGTTTTAGAAGGGGCTCAGTTATCTGACCCTGGATTTCACTCTGGAAGTCAGCCTAAGAGTAGGTGTTGCAACTTTTATGTCCTTTACTGGACCTAACCCAAAAAGCTTAAGAAAAAATAGCAGAACAGTTCTTCTACACTTCTAATGATCTCATATATGTCTTTGCAATTGTTCACTCTGTAATGTTGATGGGTAAATGTCAGTGCTGACAGCTCTTGTGATTTTGACCATAAGTCTTGTGAAATATGTGACCATTTGTAAAGAGCTGGAAGGTGGATAAATACCAGGATGCACTAAGTTTCCATTAAAGAAAAATAAGATCATTTTTCCTTTAGTTGTTAAAAAACCTTAAGCATTTGTCTTCGGTGGAAAGTTGATACCCAGAAGACAAATTTGACTCCAAGTGTAACAAATGACCAACATTCCTAATTTCAGCTAATATAAGCCTGAGCCCTGATATGATTTTTTGATTGAATTGTAGCTGCAGAACTGAGCCTTGCTGAGTTATAGAAAAGTCTACTGAACACTGGAAGCGGTAAATGGATGTTGTGGGTATAAGAAGGATCAGACTGGAAAACAAGACATCTCTCAGGTTAATCCAGAATGGATCAATTGTTCATTCACCTGGCATTACAGATCACTTAATCCTAGATAAACCACTGTCTAGAAAACTTTTAAATGAGGCTTTATTGCAAGCTTAACAGTCTTGTTAACTGTTTCAGCTCTGAAGGAATATTCTAGCATGATTTTGCAAGAACTCAGAGTCCATAGACAAGTTTTCTTTCCCTTCATCCCCCATTTTACACTGCTTTGATTTCATGCTTCTTTCTACTGAAGAAGAATTGTATTACAGGGGGCATATACAGGCACTGTGCTATCAAATACAATGCATCAGGCTGTAGTTGTGTTGTTAGTACCAAGTACATAATCAATAGCTGCTGAGGACTACACACTTTTTAAACTACAAAAAAACCCCTGGTAAAACTCTCTAGTCTTTATGCAAGCAAGTAGTACCAGCAGACTAAACCATGTTATTTTAGCAAAGCAATTTCTCAAAGCAAGGGTGTTAATGGATGCAAATGTAATAACCTAGGGCTTATTTTAAGTTTATAATAAGTCACATGTGATCTAAATACTCATTGAAGTCAGTGTTATTTTGAAGGGGTTATTGTTAAGAAAAAATCCTTAAGCAAACATCAAATCTACGAGGTGGAAAAAAACATGTCTCTATTAGCTGTTCATTTGTTCATTTAATCCCAAAATTAAAATTGACTCCACTGAGGAAAGGCTTTAAAAATTATCCAAATTAACCCAACTAGCTTCTATAAAGATTTTAAATTTAATTGTATTAAAGTGTATTTAAGTGTTTTTTTTAAACTGGCAAATACCAGATTAAATTGATTTTTATTTTAGAAAATGTGTACCTGTTTTAATCTTAGCTTCCATTCATTCAATTAAATCCTCATGGTTGATTTGACAATTTTAAATATTGCAGCTCAGAAGCAGAAGCATTTCAGAATCCTTTGTGTTTGAGTAAAATGTTCCTCTGCCAGGCTGAAGTTATGAGTGTTAAGCCTTAAAATCCTGTTTATACAGCAGCTAATTTATGGGATGTATCTGTATTGCATAGAGAAACCTGGACCCAAAAGAACCTCCTTCTGGAACTCTGCACCTGCAGATAAAAACCACAGAAGATTTCTAGAAAATGTGAATGTGTTGAACACTAGTACCAGGTGGCTTCAGTTTCAGGTTCTTCTCTGGAAGGTGTACAATGAGAGAGATTTTCATGGTCCCCATGGGACTGCAGGAAGAAAAACTCCTGTGCTGATTCAGAATAAAATGTTGTTCTCAATTAAGTTATGTGCTTGTATTGCCTTTCCTCAGGGTATGTGAGACTGCAGAGCTCCTCTGTTTCAGCTGTGTGACTACCAACATGCCCATGCTGACATTGGTCTAGATTAGTAAGAGAGGCTGGATGTAAGTGGAAATGGTCAGGTAAGGTACTTGTGCTGACATGGGCATTTCTTCACATTTCATTCACAGAAATCCATGTCTTGAAGAGGAGAAAAGACCACCTTTGTTTTGGTTGTCCTTTTTATTATCAGCAAAATAAAATTGGGTCCTTCTGTATTGATTGTCATGGCTGTAGAAGTCTAAAGTTAGTGCCCCCCTTGTTACTCCCTTGAGGCTGCAGTCAATGAAGACAGATTACTACATCTAGTTTACCAAACCTTTTGAAGACATCTGTTTGGAGATGAAATGATTGTCCTGGAGAAAACTATGTCTCCTCCTGGTCTGTTAAAAATGCTGAGGGTTACTGTTACGTGCCTACGAGAACTATTCTATGCCTAAGCCACTGGGGCAGCCCCCTGACTTCTTGGAGGACTACTGTCAGTCATAAAAATTTGTCACAGATCATGATGCACTATACAGCCTTAAGCTTAGTGGTACATATGTTTAGAATGCTTCTCACCTGTGACCTGCAAACTTGAGCCTAAAACCCACTGATTTAAGGAATTAACACATATTAGCTAGATCCTGTAAACCCAGTATAATTCCATAATATGAATGAGCTCATTCTGTGTGTGCTGAAGCTGCATGTTATTTTCACTTATTGCTTCATGTGTTTGAAATTTAAAACAAGAGTTTGTGTTAATGTTTAAAAACCAATAGTTAATAATGATACTTTAACATACTATTTTAATCCAGTCATTTCACATTTTACAATGAGCATCCAGCATGGCCTTATTTTTGTAATATTATTTTTTTTGTAGAAGTGTAGCTTCCAGACCTTAGTGGAATACAGTTATGTTATCATTGGTGCAACTGCAAGATGAGGTGCGGATTTTAAAGTCCCTGGCTTGTAAATCCCTTGATATGTCATTGAAATAATATGATTAATAAGGTTTCTCATGATCAACAAACTAGTATTTTTACAATACATTATTTCGAGCTTATATGTCCCCCCCCTTTTATTAAGAAATAGAAGTGGCAGAAAGGAATGTGACTACTAACTTGCAGACATTGCTTCTATAGGCTCTCATCCAGCATTCAGCAATAGTGCTTATGTGGATCTATCGATACAAAACTGGTTGCTGACAGAACTGGCAGAACCCTGATTTTATGAAAATTGCTGATATTTTAAAACACCTTTTGTTTTTTGTTTGTTTGAGAATGATTACTAGCTTTTAAATTTCTCTGTGAAGCAAAAATAATGAAAAAAGATATTTGGGACACTTCAAAATACAGTTATTTCCAGATAGCATAGTTGTTATCTATAAAACCAACTACAGGTAGTGGTTTCCTGTATGACCACTTAGTGACTTTCTGTGATGGGGTGACTGCAGCAGTGGACATGGGTTAACTGACAGATGTGATCTATCTAGAATCACAGAATCACAGAATCACCGGGTTGGAAGAGACCCACTGGATCATCGAGTCCAACAACTCCCACAAAACACTAAACCATGTCCCTCAGGACCCCGTCCACCCGTAACTTAAACACCTCCAGGGAAGGCGAATCAACCACCTCCCTG